>CM038230.1:600000-1163425 GCA_021442155.1 Cymbidium sinense
TGCATCATGCGGTGCCAAACCAAAGATCCATTATGCATACCCATCTGCTACTTTCTCGCCATCAACACTGGCCAATCGCATCTTCCTCCTAAAACCACTTTGTGTCAATCAATCAATGTATATTCAATCTATTAATCTTCGTCTCTTTGATCACTTTTGCAGATCCAGTTGTCATATTCATTCAAATAGGTATATTTAGGACAGTTAAAGTTGTCTAAAAAAAATATTAGTGGAACTGTTGTAGAAGAAGTTGGATGTCTAAAAAAATACAATGAGTATCACCATTTTTTTTATGTAAAAAAAGGTTGGTTGAAATCATTTCCATTAGAGCAGCCGGACTCATACGATCCAAACATTCTTTAAAATAAATACAATTACTAAATATAGGAAACTATAGAAATCAAAAATCAGAAACTAAGATCCAGGACATAAAAACAGTACAAAATCAGCATGTATTAAGCCCTTCTCCCCTGAATAGAACCTGAAGAATATTAAAAAAAAAAAATCCAATAAGATTAGCTCCTCAAAATAAAGCTGACCTAACCTGATGAAAACTGGAAGAGTGCGGGGGAGCGATCGATTTGAAAGCGGAGCAACTGAGGGAGACTCTGCGTATCCCTATAGAGTGACGATGGAGTCGCCCAGGCGAATTAGGTTCAAACGTCAATGGCCGTACTGGAAAAAAAAAGAGATGATCCCGACCTGTCCTCTCCAATCGGAAGCGGAGCTCATCCATCTATAGCTTCCTGCCGCCTGGAACTCTGCAACTTGTAAGCGGCGGGCCAGTTGCCGTTCTCGTTGAATGTACACTATCGATGTCTTTATCAAGGTCAGAAAATCCGCCGGCCGGCTGGACGATCAGCCAGAATGCCAGATCACGGCTAACTTTGGACAAAAATCTGACCTGCGCTGATGTAGAACAGCATGTTTATATGTAGAATATGCTGACCAATCTACGAACGTGGCGAATGCTTTAGGAGTCCCAAATGTTTGCTTCAAAAAACTCCGACAAATAAATTTAATATTTTGATATTTTTTAAATTTAATATTTTTGTGTCAAGAAAAGGTACATTTTATTATAAAAAATTGATAATAAAGATAATTTTATATAATTTATAAATTTAAATATTATATAAATAAATATTAAAATTCAGTGGGTGCCAATTAATCCTTTTTGGTGAGGGTATCTAATTCTAGCTTACAAATTTGAGCGAAATTTTTTTTTTTTAAAAAAAATTAGATTTTAGATGTATAAATATATAGAAATGTGATATTTATGTGAATTCTCATAAAAGATTATCGCACCCATTAATTCAATGACAATTAATAAGTTAAAATTCATTAATATTTTTGTATAAGCATTTCTCAAAGCGGCATGCAGTTTCTTCTTCCAAGCTTTCTGCTGTCGTCATTGCCAATGCCATTGCCATTGAACTTCTCTCTTACCTCTATTTCTTTTTTGGAAAAGATATTTTATTGGAAACTAAACTTGGTAGGGATTAGGGAACAACATTAATTACATCGCCTATTATATCATTTTTAATAAGTTGTTAGATGCTATTTGCGGTTATTGACTATTTTTAATAATTAAAAATAAATTCTTTAAAAATTTACCCCGGCAAAAAATGCCCACGCACTACTTAACACTTTGGGACATTTGTTGACCTAAATTTAATTAATTTGTCTAAGTTTTGATATTGGATTATATAAATTGATACATAAGTTATAAAATAAATATTTGAAATTATAATAAATGTCAATTACATGAATTAGTTGTAAGTGATCGGACTAAATTAATAGCTCTGCTACAAGCAAGAGTAATTAACTCGATGAATCATTATGAACTTTTGGTGAATTCGTTGTTTAGGTTACATACATAAACATGATATTTCAATGAACACTTAGGTCTGGCATTTAAATGCATAATTGAAATACATGAGACTTGAAATATATTTGAATGCTTAGTTCAAACAAGCTTGGACTTCAAATGAAGTTCATAATGGATCTAAAGTAAAGCTAAGTAGATTGTCGATGAGCATAAGCAAAGCTTCTTGATAAATGATTTGATTGGGCCCCGACATATGTCAAATGCTTAATTTTAGTATCAGATGATATTTCACGAGTTAATATAAAATATATTTTAAATGACTATATGTGTTCCAACTAACGAGATGAATGCTCAATCACACAATTTAAAAATGATGCGAAGGCTAAAATTAGAATTAACTTAAGAAATTTTTTTTAATGATCAACCATCATTTTCAAGAAAGAAAATGCAATCTTTAATCTTCAAAGATAAACTTAGACTTCTCAATCATGCATATTCAATAAATAAAGTTTTAAATCCAACATAATCAGTCTGATTCTCCTTTTCTTTATGAAAGTTAATAAGACTGACAGTAAATCAAGCATTTACTCTTTCAAAAAGAAATTTTATTTTTTATATTTACATACGATCATCAAAGACTTTAATAAAAAAAATTATATTCAAAGCTATGAACTCTATGTTTCGATATATGGAATATGATTGTAAATTTTAATCATAGACATAATCATTTATTGACAAATTAACAGAATAGACAAGATCTAAATTGATAAAATGAATGATCAAACAAATCCAAATACCTAGATAATAGCCGAATTGACTGAGAGTTTCAATCGGTGGGATACAATCTAAAAAAATGAATTTCTCAAAACTACAATGTGAATGTTCAAATAATTCACACCTTAATGATAGCCGCATTGACTATAATTTCAACCGGGATGGTTAAATCTAAAAAATAAAGCTTTCAAACAACATTACGAATGTTCAAATAATTCACACTTCCATGATGGTCGTGTTGAATGAACATCTCAACCAGATGAGATGTTATCATCAAAATATATTTAATTTATGAATCATGTTGATAAATTTGAATTAAATGAAATCTGTAATGTAATAATTTAAAGCAAAATTCACACTTATGCATTTGTTTACTCGAGGGTGATAATTTAAAAATCAAATTTTCAAGAATGAAATGTTATTTTTTACTCTCAATTCTCACTTAATAAAAATATGGCCAGAGTGTCATCATACGCATGATTTCTGAATTAAATAACATAAATTCTGGAATTTTGGGGCTATACATTAGTGAACCGATGCAGTCAGATTTACTTCCTTTAAATTACGATCACATTTGTATGCTCAGTTGTGCTTTGTGAGTTGTGGATTATAGGATATCTTGATAGGACAAAATATTATATTAAAAGCATACATACAAATAATCGCGTAAGTCTATAAGATTCTTTTTGGACGAGAGTAACTCCTTATGTCAGCAAGGATCAGCTGTGAGTTGTATTTATTCATCTACTCACTAATTAAGTAGACCATGACTACGATAGCTGCATGGATCTTGATCGAGATTTGTCATCGATTTCCCATAATATTGAAGAGTTAATGATGAATTTCTTAATTCTTAAACTCCATTTGCTACTAGTGTGCATTAAGCAATTAATGAATTAATAACTAATCTTAATCAAAAGTTCTCTCTTACTATTGGGGGGGGTAATGAACTTTAAGTGCTTGAACCTATAGGAAACTTAGAATCAAATATAAAGTCTATATAAAATGAGGGTGAAATCTATGAGCAATGTCTTATCTATAAAATCACCTGCCTTTTGAAATTTTGATTGATAGTAAATCTAAATTCTCCTCAATGAGAGGCCTGACGTAAATTTTCAGAGCCCACACATACAACAAAAAATCCGCAAAATGTGCAAGTATAATACATATACCAATCCATTGATACAAAGATGCATTAAAAAAAGCACAGATGTACGTATGAGTGTGTGTATATATAGACACAAAATCTCAAGTTGGTTAAATTACATCTAAACTCAATTCAAATATCCATTAAATCAATAAACACGGATAATCATGCTATTTTTTTGATAAATCTAAAAATACAACTTTTGCAGTGAACAATCAATCAGGACTAAGACAATTGCAAATATAAAGAAAGCTACAATTTAAAATATTCTTAGTGAACAAGCATGACATTCAGCATATAATTAAGATCACATTACTTCAAATTGGATAGATTTCAAAGCTATAAAGCCGATGGAGAAGAAGGTACCTTCCTTTTGTCTTCCAGGTTGACCTTGTGCCTGTACTATAAATAATTAAACAGCCCGATTATAAACAATTTATATAAGGTTAATGAACTCTAAAGAAAAAAAAAGGCAAAATTTCCCTTCATGTTCCTCGTGATTTCATGTCTGATCACTAGTCTTTCCATCCATCTTTGTTAAATCTCCGTGAGGCTAGGCCCTTCAATGATGGGTTTGAAATAGCCTTTGAGGGTGTCATTGGTGCTTCTTCTTCATCCCATCCATTTCCCCAGCTGTTGTCCCAGTTATCATCGCCATCATCAGCTCCTTTCTTTCCTCCAGTAGAGACTGGTAATCCCACCTCCAACTTCTGGTATTTGGGGCCAGTTTTGTGTGGCAAAAAATGAGGAAACCTGATGCATATCCAGGCAACGCCTATGACCACAGATGCAGAAAGGAAGATGCACAGAAGCACAAAGCCTGTAGATGTGCTGAGGAATCTGGACACGGTCGATGTTTCAGTTTTCCTCATAGAATTTGGGATTATGTTCCTGAAATCCAGGCTACAATTATCCCCTCCTGCTTGCAAAATTAGCATCGAGTCTTTTGCACTGTCCTCATTTACATAAACTTTCACCTGAATAAATCATTTCAGTATTTTCGGCATGAATATGCCAAACAAAATTGGATCAGTCCAAGATAAACTGAAAGGAATTTATTTTTATTCTTCAATTGTTTATTATAATGATTCTCTTTTCAATAGTCTTAAAATTGTGTAGTTCAACAATAGCAACTAATTAATGGAGAAATATATAAAATAAAATATAGGGATTTCATATGATTTTTATTGATAAAAAAACACGAGTGTCACGAGAACTCACTATTGGACTTTAAGGCAGAAAGTTGTTTGTCAAACATATATTGACATTATTAAAGAAATGTATAATGAAGCATCCTTGTATTAGTAGTGAGGTGACTCAAGAGTTGTCAAGTATCGTAGGTTAACATCAATGATCAATATTGAGCCGATATTCCTTTGCATTTTTCATGGAGATACTTACAAAGAATATTCAAAACAAGATGCTATGATGTATTATTTATGTAGATATCATTAAAAGTAAGTGACAAGTTCGAAAAAATACAACAAATATTTAGAATATAGTAATATTAGGATTTATAAAACAAAGAATGAATATATAGTATGTGATGCTAATCGTATGATGTTAACATTACCATTTAGTATTAGTAGTAGATAAGGTGATAACTCGGTATGATATATGTGAGAATATAACTTTGATAGTTAAGGACAGATGCATAAAATCAAGAAAATCATCATGAGTTGTGTAATAAAAGAATATTATAAGAGAACAAAGATAAATTTTATAAAATGACAATTAGATAATACTAGCTATAAAAAATGTTAATATCTAAATTAAGTGTGAGAAAAATGAGAATGTTAAGATAAATTGTGTGGCAAAATCATGAATGATAAATTAAGGAGTCTTGATATTAAAATAAATGTTGGAGTGACATTGACTAAACATAAGGTGAATGAAAATAAATTTCAGTTATCTGAAAGCATGCAACAAACATTAGAGAATACACCTTAAAGAATTAGTGTTTGAAGATCAAAGAGAAAAAAGTACAACAACAACAAGCCTTTATCCACTATTTGGATCAGCTACATGAATCCTTCTTCTCCATTGTGCTCTATTAAGCATCAAATTCACATTTAATTCTAATAAACGAAAGTCAATTTTTATACATCTTAACTAAGTCTTTTTAGATCTACATATATGTTTTTTAACATAAGGCGAATCTAATACATCTACCCTCCTAACTAGGTCATCGAACAACTGACATTTTACATGACCAAACCATCTAAGATGACTATCTAATCTTATCTGTCATTAGAGCTACTCCAACCTTTTCACAAATATATTCATTTCGCATTTTATCTCTAAAGGTAAAGTCACTCATCCACCTAAGCATCCTCATCTTAGTCAAAAGAGAAAATTACTCTGAAATAAATTGTTCAAAATATTTGTGAAGATTAGGTTTAGCATTTCAAACAGTACTCAACTAGAACAAATAAAAACTAAGAATACAATATGCCAACCCCAAATAGTTAACATAAGTCTAATGACGAAGTTCTCAACCCCAATATCCTTGATTCCTAACATGCAATCCTCTTAATTAGAAACTCGCAATCTCTGGGCAAGACAAGCCAATTGTTAGTCCTTATTATTAAAAACAAAAAAACAAAAATAGGACAAAAAACTACAAAAGAACATTAAACTTTATTCATCCTTTTGATAACTTCAAAAAAAAAGGTAACAAAAATACCTCTTTGTCTTCTTTTGCTTTAATTTGCATGTTAGATTGCTCCATATTTACAAAAGAAGGGGCGATGATTTTAACGTCAAGAGATCCTTTTCCTTTGTTTTGAATAACGAGTGAGAGAGCTTGTGTATCTGTTCGGAAATTAGATGTCAAGGAAAACAAAACACAAGCCAAAGTGTACAACAATTTCAAGCACTAAAGGGGATAATAAAAGTATGTCATTAAAGAATCCATCATTTGCGTAAATAAAAAGCTAAACAATTAGTGTGAAAATAATAATTGAGCATAACAAGAATAGACTATCATATCACATGCTGATCGAAATTCCCACTCTACTCATCTTAGTGAACGATTAAGACTTTCCACTTCTAACATGTACAAACATGTTCGTTAACATATGGCCCAATTGGCAATTTCGGCCAGACACAAATACTTTATAAAATGTATCATGCCATCATTTCCATATACATAAACCATTTGGGGAGGCAATGGGGAGAGTGTTAAATTTGATTCCTCTGTTTTATCCTTATACGTATATGTATGTGTGCACACCCACACACGCTCTCTCAAAACAACAACAACAACAACAACAAGCCTTAATCCCACTAGGTGGGGCATTTGAATCCTTTCCATTGTGTCCTATTGTGTCAAATTCTCATTTAAATCAAGTATACTAAGATTATTTTTTATACATCTTAACCAAGTCTTTTAGGTCTACCTCCACCTCTTCTAAAAGGCAAATCTGCATCTACTCTCCTGTCGGTCATCTGACGGTACGCTTTATGTGGCCAAACCATCTAAGGCGACTCTCCCTAATCTTATCTACCATTTACTCCAACTTTTTCCCGAATATACTCATTTTGCATTCTATCTCTAAGAGTAAAACCACTCATCCACCTAAGCATCTCATCTGTAACTTCAGTCTTATGCTTTCTTTATTTAACATTTTCATAAGTCATTGTAGGTCTTACCACCATCTTATAAAATTTTCCCTTAAGTTTAAGTGGAACTTTTCTATCACATAATAGGTCAGATGCATTCCTCCACTTCAACCATCCAACTTGAATTCTACTAATAACATCTCGATCTATTTCACCATCAATTTGAACAAAAATTTGGGCTTGAAAACAGAAAGTGGCTGAACTATGTGATTCCCATTGTGCCCTTTCTTAGCAACAATTCCATTCCACTCCATCATCATCTAGCTCAGAACTGGCTTTAGTAATATGCTCAATAAAAGTATTTGACCTAAGTTATGCCTCAGCCCATATCTTTCCTTAGAAGTTTAGTACAGCTCAACCTTTTTTGAGCTGCTTTACGACATAAGGGCTTTTGCAAAACATATTCCTCTGCATTCCTTGCCTCAACTAGTTGGTTGAGACTTTGCATTGTTCTCGGAGATCCCAGATTCGTGTGTGCATTTATCATTGAATAGTAGCAATATGATCATGTTATAGCAAAAGCCCAAAAAAACGGAAGGTATTCAAATACTGAATAGTGACATAAAAGATCAACACATGCATACAAACATAAATTTTATATAACAATTGGCACAAATACTTTCCAAAAAGAGTTCAAAACTCTAACATTTTCTGTTGAGATTTCTATTCTTTGATTTAAGATATCATCATTTACGAAATAGCACAAACTTCAAAACACAAACCTCCTACAACAACAACAAGCATATCAAATGTCGTGGAACTTTTCTATCTAATAGGTCGATGCATTCCTCCACTTCAACCATCCAACTTGAATTCTACTAATAACATCTCGATCTATTTCACCATCAATTTGAACAAAAATTTGGGCTTGAAAACAGAAAGTGGCTGAACTATGTGATTCCCATTGTGCCCTTTCTTAGCAACAATTCCATTCCACTCCATCATCATCTAGCTCAGAACTGGCTTTAGTAATATGCTCAATAAAAGTATTTGACCTAAGTTATGCCTCAGCCCATATCTTTCCTTAGAAGTTTAGTACAGCTCAACCTTTTTGAGCTGCTTTACATATAGGGCTTTTGCAAAACATATTCCTCTGCATTTTGCCTCAACTAGTTGGTTGAGACTTTGCATTGTCTCGGAGATCCCAGATTAGGTGTGCATTTATCATTGAACCCCAATAAAAAAAAATCCTCTAGTAGCAATATGATCATGTTATAGCAAAGCCCAAAACGGAAGGTATTCAAATACTGAATAGTGACATAAAAGATCAACACATGCATACAAACATAAATTTTATATAACAATTGGCAAATACTTTCCAAAAGAGTTCAAAACTCTAACATTTTCTGTTGAGATTTCTATTCTTTGATTTAAGATATCATCATTTACGAAATAGCACAAACTTCAAAACACAAACCTCCTACAACAACAACAAGCATATCAAATGTCAAATTCTCATTTAATTTAATAAGCTACGATAATTTTTTATACATCCTAACTAAGTCTTTTAGATCCACCTCTACCTTCTTAACATAAGGCGTATCTAATACATCTACTCTTCTAATTGGGTTATCAGACAGTCAACGTTTTATGTAGCCAAACCATCTAAGGTGACTCTCTCTAATCTTATATGTCGCTAGAGCTACTCCAATCTTATCATGTATATATTCATTTCGCATTTTATCTCTAAGAGCAAAGCCACTCATCCTCATCTCTGTCACACTTAACTTCATTTAATGTTTCTCTTTTACTAGCCAACATTCTACGCCATAAATCAATGTAGGTCTTACCACCATCTTATAAAATTTTTCCACATAGCATCTTTCTTCCAACACTTCAACCATCCAACTTTTTAATTAAATCTATTTCACCATCATTTTGAACAATAAACCGAGATATCTGAAACGTTCACTCTTTTTAATGACTTGATCACCTATTGTCACAACCCCACCATTAAATTTTTTACAACTAAAATTACACTCCATATATTCAATTTTAGATCTACATAAATGAAAACCTTTAGACTCTTAAATTACCTCCATAATTCAAGTTTTTCTTGAGCTCCATCTCTAGTCTTATCAACAACAAGAATTCATCAACAAAAAGCATACAACAAGATACATCCTCCTGTATATGCTTAATAAGAACATCCATAACTAAAGTAAAATATATAGGCTTAAAGCAGATTCTTGATGTAATTCAACTAAAATAGAAAAATATTTAGTCAATCCTCCATTGTGTTTAAACACAAGTAACAGCTTTAGCATACATATCCTTAATGACTTGAATATAACTAATATTAATTTTTTTCTTTTCTAAAACTCTCCACAACACTTCTCTTGGAACTTTATAGTATGCTTGCTCTAAATCAACAAATATCATATGTAAATCCTCCTTCCTCTCTTTATGCTTCTTCGTCAAACCTCTCAACAAATATATATCATCCATAGACCTAGCCGGCATGAAATCAAACTGGTTTTAAAAAATTTTTGTATCACATCACGACCTATGCTCAATTACTCTATCCATAATTTTAATATATGGCACATTAACTTAATTTCTCTATAATTTGCACACTCTTGTGCATCAATTTTATTTAAAAAAAATAGAAATTAATAAACTCTTTCTTCACTCATTTGACATCTTTTTAGTCTTTAAAATAACATTAAAAAGATTAATAAGCCAAAAAATTTCTTGATCTCCTCAACATTTCCATACTTCTAATAGAATATCATCGGGCTCTATTGTTTTTTGACACTTCATTTTCTTTAAAGCCTCACCAACTTCAATATTACTAATACAATGATAGAAATAAATTTTCATATTTTTTCAGTTGTCAATCATTCTCAATATTTTTTATCAAAATATCTCATTCACCTATATTCAATATTCTCCTCTAAAAAACACTTTTCTCTCTCATAAATCTTTATCATATCTATTTTATTCTTATAAACATCTTTTCTTCTCTTTTGGTATCAAATCACTTAAAATTAATTTTTTTCATCACATTACTTTCTTGGAATCTACAAACAATTTTTTAATTATTTTTTTATATTTATACTAAATTTTATAATAAGGCTTCTTATTTTTTTATCTTCTCTTTTAACTCATTACTATTTTTATTAAAAGAAAACTCTTTAATTTCTAAATACATTTTTTTCAATGCTTATCTCATTTGTTACATTTTAACATGCGTTATCTCTGAACATTCCAAATTTTAAGATCTTATAGTTTATTCTTAAAAATATTTTTATTAATGTTATTTAAAATACCCCTCATCTAATTCTAGAACAATATTTTGATTTATTTTTTATCTTCCAACCATCTTAAATATTTCTTTGATGTTAATTAAACTTTGACCCAAAATAACATAATAATCTCTACAATCTAAACAATTTATTTTTTATTAGAAAATATTCAATTTATGTTTTACTAGGTCCATTCATATAGGTTATAATATTCTCTCAAATAAAGTATAATATCAGTTAAAAAACTAATATAATCTATCTTCTTCATTAATCACTTCTAAAATCATGAATCTTTAAAATATTATCCACTACCATATAAATCTCTCCAATAAATAATCTTTCTTGAAGAGGTATTTTATATTAATCTCTAATTTATTCTTTTCATTAAATTTGTATAATGTTTATGATAATCTTTAAAATAATTTTCTCATTAATATCTACATTATCCTTTACTTATATCATAATAACACACTATTTTTAGTTCGACTCCTAACTGAATACCAAAGTTTAAAACTTAAACCATCAATCTCCTTAGCCTTCTCCCGAACCCATTTGGTTTCTTGAATAAATAATATATTTATCTTCCTACAAATCATAATATTTATTAATTCCATTAATTTACTTGTAAGAGTACCTATATTCTAAGTTTTTAATCAAATTCTAATTTCATGGACTAACTTCTTTACCCGCATCCGTCCATAATATGGAAACTTTTCTTTATTTAACACTCTGAATGTGACACTTTTTTTTTATTCGGGTCATACAACGCTCTTGAACACCTTAGCATTAACACAATGTATTAACAGATTCAGGTCATGATTTTTTCAATAAGTTTTACATTGGCTGTCTACTAGACTACTACCTAATGCAACCCTTCGCTTTTCTCATCAGGGACTTCAGCAAAGGCAATGTTAAAATTATACAACCTTTGTTTAGACAAAGGCAATGTTTCAAAACACAAACTTAGGCGGTTTTAATCACACTTAATGAAATTTATGGTCCACAGTCAGAAGATAGATTATTGCATGCATATAGTCAGTCCCAGCATTCCCACATTCTATTCATATTTTTTCCCAGCCAAGGGATCCAGTTTGAACATATGTTATTGTTTATAGAGCTGCATAGAACTCACAGCAGATCTAAGGGCTTATATGCAACCAGTGGATCAGGCGCTTTATATTATCTTTCTGAGATACATAGTCATACTGATGAGTTAGATCTCCTGAATAAAAAATATATACAACAATCGTATAACATAGCTATGACCCTTTCAAGGAAGGGGAGGGGGGGCTTCCTCAAAACTTATTGAGTGGGGAGGTATGGCATCATAGGGAAGATTGAAAGGCCAAAGACTGTAGGAAGATACAGACGGACGAGCATGTTGTTTTCTTTTTAGATCAATTTTTATTTAGTTTTGCCTTGTTTTCCTTTCCCATGCTCTCTATTGTACATGTTCTTCCAGCTTGCACGAGTAGGTGGTGTTACTAGAAAGAGGGGTTACAGATTAGATAATAAAATTGATAAGCATTTATTTTTTAATTAAAGTAACACAATTTCTTTCAGTATACTCTCCTAATCATCGTAGGAGAAATTAATATTAGATCTTCAAAAAATTGTTTTTTCCTTAGTTTTTATTTTTTTTCTTTTGTCCCAGTTTTCCTTTCTTCTTTTGCCTTTCCATAGAGGATTTAACTATTAAGAGTACCTGACTAGCCCTTTTTTTTTCATTTGTTACTAGATGATGTATTACTTTACATCATCTATTTTTGGAGGCTTGTGATAAGCACAAAAACTTAATGAATTTATATATTTTTATATGTATATTTATGTTTAATAATGTTAAGTTACAATTATTTTTAATATTTTTGTTGATTTTGACAGGATTCCTAGTAAAAAAAAGAAAGAAGAAAACCAAAAGAATTAAGACTAACGCTTGGGCTTTGTGCAAAGCAATGTCGTGGCACTACATTTGAAAAAATTTGGTGCGGAGACAGAGAATCCAACACTTAAGCGTTGAATGATCAGTGTTGAGGTGCTGAATTTGACAGAGATTTGGACGTCCACACAGTAACCCTAGCTCCTTGGCACTACAAAGAGTAGCATTGCGGCACTTAAGATGCCCAAAAAAGCCTTTAAAATGCCTGAAGACAATAGCTAGAGCATCTTGGCGTTGAAGGACCAACATGGCAGTGTCAAAATCCTTCATATTTCAACATAAAGATAGAAAGTGAAGTGCTTATGCGTGGAAATACCAGCTCCACGACACCAGAACAATTTATATTTTAGCAAAAATACAGATAATTCAGTGCCTATAAGTTGCAATCTAACTCTGCGGCACTATGATCAGACATGCAATTTCAACAGTCAGTTCAGGAAGTTTTAAGGGCAATTTTTAGAATTTTTTCTGGGGAACGTATGAAACAACTGACAGAGGGGTGTTGCAACTATAAATAGGCATCAATTTGCAATGGAAAATGGTTTTGACAAATGTATTTCTTATGTATTAGTGCATGAGTGAGAGTGTAACCAATATAGTGTAGAAACTTAAGAGAGTGCGATTGATAGTGTTTGTGTGCAGTAATTATGAGTTATTTGTGTTGTTTGGTGTGAAGAATGGAGAGGGAGTAGATCCAAAAGAGAGAGATTAAGATATGAAGGCAAAAAGTAGAGACAAAAAAAAGTTAGAAGACTGTTACTCGATTTTATCTTTTCTTACTCTTGATTATTCCTAATGTTCTTCAACATTTATAAATTGATAATGTTCTCTCTTTCCCATTGAGTAGCTAAGTGTATTGTACTATGGATCTGTGGAACCTTGTATTGTTTACTATAGGTAATAAATTGTGAAGTTTAAAAAAAATATTGTGCAGTGAATTACGATATTTTGCTTTTTCCTCATACTTAATCTAGCTGTAATCTAGCCAAGTATTATCTTAAAATCTAATGTGATCTAGAGATATATGAAGAGTCCTAGTAGAACAATTAAGAAGAAGCAATCAAGCATTTTAAAACATAAGTATATGATACTTAGTGACTTGCAATCATATAAAGAGATAAAAATAATACAATCACTTATTTTAATTAATATATAGACATATAACTAATTAGTCGGTAGAGACAAAGATAAAATTACTCCTGATAGACAACTACATAAAATAACTTTACAATTACAATATCAATAGAAACATTCAAGTAGCCATAAATTCAAAGTATATTTTCTAAAATTAAATAAAAATCTTATTTTCAAAAGTAGTTTTTATAAACTTTTAATTAATTTAACTTTTTTGCTTTTTCACTTGGATAAAAATTAGAGTAGAAAGTGACGGAATGATAATGTACTCATTATTATATTACTCAAACAGCTCATGCACTTATGTATACCGTTTCGTCCGATTAAGTTTTTAGTGCCGTTGTTGAAGATATGTAAAATTTTAGTTAAATTAATATTAATCTCGTTAACTCATTTTTAATTCAACTTGTTTGTATTAATTTTATTCAACTTTTTGCAATCTCATGTTATGTTTTATAAATTGCATAATTGCTTTGTATACACAGTGGTAATAGCGTAGAACTTGTATCATTTTATCCTAAAATAAAAAGAACTTATTAAAAACTTAGGAAAGAAAAAAGAAATCAACTTAAAATTTTGAAAGAAAATGACTAAACTTAAAGATGTTGAATATCCTAAACTAGTTAAAGATTATGCTGCAACTTTAGTAGATCAAATTCATCAAAGCATTAATAGACCTGAAGTTTAAGCTAATAATTTTAAATTACAACCTTCAATAATTCAAATGGTTCAAAATTCTTAATTTAAGGGTTCACCAATAGAAAATCTTAACAAGCACGTAGCTAACTTCTTAGAAATCTAGGTAATTTTCAAGTATGATGGTGTAGTGATGATGCCATTAGACTTAGATTGTTCCCATTCTCACTTAAAGATAAAGCTAATATATGGTTGAATTCATTACCACAAGAATCTATCACTACTTTGAATGATTTAGCTCAAAAATTGTTAGCTAAGTATTTTCCACATTCTAAAATTGTAAGCTTAGGAATGATATCACTTCTTTCATTCAAATGAATAATAAATCAATTTATGAGGTTTAAGAGAGATATAAAAAATCATTGAGAAAATATCCACATCATTCCTTACCTGATTGGTATGCTTGAATCAATCATTCTGTAATACCTTAGTAAGATCTCTTAGAACCATCATAGAGGCTGCAATGAGGGCTTAGTCTTATGTCTAAATCTTTTGATAATGCATATACTTTAACTGAAGAAATGACAACTAATAACTTTCAATAACCAACTGATAGACTAAACTTTAAAAAAGTCGCTAGTGTTCATAATTCTAATACAATTTTCATGTTGACTTCATAAAAAGCTTGATGATTTAAGAATTAATCAAGATTTTAATCTTAGCAATCCTGTTGGTGAGAGAAGGGAAGCATTTATGTTAGAAGAGTCTAATAATCAAGATGTAGAAAAGCTTAATTATTTAGCCAATAGACCCAATGATCTTTTCTAAAATACTTATAACCCAGATTAGAGGAACCACTATAATTTCGAATGGAATAATAAATCAAATTTTAATTAAAATAAGAATAACAAAAATTAGAATAATAGAATTTAATAATAAAAATAATAAATCTATAGTTCCATCAGGATATCCTCCAAAAATCAACCTAAAGATAAGAAACCTTCACTTCAAGGTTTAGTGTTGCAAATGAGAACTCAATTACAAAGTCAAGCTTCCTCAATTAGAAGTTTAAAAATTCAATTAGAGCAATTGACTACCAATTTAACTACTAGATCTCATGATAGCTTACCTACTAACAGTGAAGTGAATGCTAAAGAAAAGGATAAAGAGTAATGTAAAGCCATAAATTTAAAAAGTATAGAAGAGCTAAGAGAAGCAGAAATTGATGAGAAAAAAGTGAAAGATAAAATAGAAAATTTAGAAGATATTATTGAGGAAAAAAAGGAGGATAAAAATGCTACCAGTGAAAAATAGAAAGGTGAGAGAGAAACATTTAAGAAGTTGAAAGAAAGACCACCACCAACATTCTCTCAAAACTCCAAAAACAAAATTTTGATAAATAAATTTTAAAATTTTTAGAAGTATTTAAAAATTTATCAATTAATATTCCATTTATAGATGCTCTTGAACAAATACCAACCTATACAAAATTTATGAAAGATATTTTATATAAGAGAAAAAAATTGAGAGAAATGAAACTATGGCATTAACTGAAGATTGTGGTGCTATAATTCAAAAGAGTATCTCAAAAACTAAAAGATCATAGTAATTTTATAAAGCATCATACTATAAGAGACAATTTTTTTTGGCAAAGCATTATGATCAGGAGCTAATATCAATTTAATATCAATGCCTATTTTTAAGAAATTAAAATTAGGAAAAGTCTAACCTATTGACATGACCCTTCAATTAGCAGATAAATCTTTAACTTATCTTAAGGGAATAATTAAGGATGTGTTGGTTAAAGTTGATAAATTTATATTTTTGCAGATTTCATTGTGTTATACATGGAGAAAGATAAAGATATTCTTATCATTTTAGGAAGACATTTTTAGTAATAGGAAGGACTATGATAAATGTGCAAAAAGGAAAATTGACAATGATAAAGAAATTATTTTTAATATTTTCAACTCTATAGAATTACCTAATGATAAAAAAAACAAAGAGTGCTATAGTATTGGGCTAACTAATGAGAGTGTAAAGGAAGATTTAGAAACATCATTGATTGAAGATTCATTAGAACAAGACTTAGTTGAAGATTAGAAAGAGAACAAATATGTTTCATTTCTTAGATCTAAACTTAAAGAATTTAAGGAGAAATTTGAGCCTTAGGATATATCTATTAGTACTCGTAGTCTTTAGTCATCTATCTTAAACGCACCAGAGTTAAAATTAAAATGTTTGCCTAGTCATTTAAAATATGCCTACTTAGAGAAATTAAGATGAAAATCAAGAACATAAGCTGATGAGTTTGCTCAAAAAAAATAAGGAAACATTGGTTGAACTTTCGATGATATTTGAAGGATTAACCCATCTATTTGTATGCATAAAATTTTAATAGAAGAAAACTATAAACATTTTGTTAATAATCAAAAGAGATTGAACTGAATCATGAAAGAAATAGTGAAGAAGAAAATTTTGAAGTGGTTAGACGCAAGTATCATATACCCTATCTTCGATAATTCATAGATTAGTCATATTTATTGTGTACCTAAAAAGAATATAACAAATGAAAATAATGAAATCATACATACTAGGACTGTCACAGATTAGAGAATTCGTATAAATTATAGAAAACTATGCAAAGCTGCTAGGAAATATTATTTTCTTTACCATTTATTGATTAAATGTTAGATAGGCTAGCAAGGCACTTGTTTTGTTATCTTTTAGATGAGTATTTAAGATATAATCAAGAAACTATAGCATTTGAGAATCAAGAAAAAATTACTTTCACTTTCCTTTATAATACCTTTACCTTTAGGAGAATGTCTTTTGGACTATGTAATGCTTCTACTTTCAATATTATATGATAGCTATATTTTCTAATCTAATTGAAAAATGCATTGAAATTTTCATGGATGATTTTCCTGCATTTGGAGTGTCATTTGAAAATTGCTTAGAAAATTTAGAATTGATCTTAAGAAGATGGAAGAGAAAAACTTAAATTAGGAAAAGTGTTATTTTATAGTTAAAAAAGAATAATTATTCAGTATAGGATATCTAAATCTAGTATTGAAGTTGACAAGACCAAAATTCAAATAATAGAAAAAAAAAACCATCTCCTATAAATATTAAGGGAACTAAGAATTTTCTTGGACATCAAGAATTCTATAGGAGGTTCATTAAAATTTTTTTTTAGAATTTTAAAACTCCTATGTAATCTATTATAGAAAAATTCACAACTTGAATTCACCTTCGAATATTTAGAGGCATTTAATTTAGTTTTAGTCTAATTTTTACACCTATTATTGTAACACCTGATTAGACCAATCCTTTTGAACTTATATGTAATGCTAGTGATTATGCTATCGGTGCAATACCAGAGCAAAAAAAAATTTCATATTATTTACTATGCCAGTAAAACTATTGATGAATCTCAATTGAATTATTTCACAACTGAAAAAGAGTATTAACAATGATATTTGTCTTTGATAAGTTTAAATCTTACCTTATTTATGCTAAAGTCATTTTATATATATATATATATATATATAAAATCATGCAATAATAAAATACCTTATATATAAGAAAATATTAAACTTAGATTAATTAGATGAGTTCTTATACAAGAATTTAACTTAGAGATTAAGAATAAACAAGAAATAAAAATCAAGTAGCTGACCATTTATCTAGGCTAAAAGTAAACAACAACAAAACAACAACAACAACAACAATCACTAATATTTACTAGAATCCTTATTTTCCTTGTGTCTGTGTATTCTCATTTAATTCAAGTATCTTGATCGTTTTTTTTATACATCTTTAACCAGAGTCTTTTAGGATTTCTACTGCCTTTCTTAGCATGGTAAATGTCATAAATCTATATCTGATTAGGGGATGGTGACTTTATGTGGCCAAATCATCAGCGACTCTCACTGTCTTGTCTACCTGCTTTGGGTACTCTCTTTTCTCGACATACCCATTTTGCATTCTCGCATTCTATCTCTAAGAGTAAAGCCACTCATCCACTGAGCATCCTCATCTCTGTAACATTTAACTTCTTTATGCTTCTTTTTATTGGCCAACATTCCGCACTATAAGTCATTGCGCCTTACCACCATCTTATAAAATTTTCCTTAAGTTTAAGTGGAACTTTTCTATCACATAATAGCGGATGCATTCCTCCACTTCAACCATCCAACTTGAATTCTACTAATAACATCTCCATCTATTTCACCATCATTTTGAACAATAGAGCCTAAATATCTCAATCACTCTTATTAATGACTTGATCACCTAAAGTCACAACACTATCACTAAAACTTCTACAACTAAAATTACACTCCATATATTCGGTTTAGATCTACTAAAACGAAAACCTTTAGACTCTAAAGTTGACCTACAATTCAAGTTTGGACTCCCTCTAGTCTTATCAACAAGAAAAATGTCAACAAAAGCATACACCAAGGTACATCTTCTTGTAAATGCCTCGTAAGAACATCCATAACTAAAGTAAAAAGATAAGGGCTTAATGTTGATCCTTGATGTAATCCAACCAAATAGGAAAATATTTTGTCAATCCTCCTTGTGTTTGGACACAAGTAACAGCTCTAGTATACATATCCTTAATGACTTGAATATAACCAATATTAACTTCTTTTTGTTCTAGAACATCTAGGCTAAAAGTAAGAGAAGAGTTTATTTATAATGAAGAGATTAGAGAAGAATTCTTTGATGAGCATTTGTTTGCATTTGAACATAAAGTTATTCATTGATATATAGATATTATGAATTATTTAATGAGTAAGATATTGCCTTATAGATTATCTTGTCGCCAAAGAAAATATTTTTACATGATGTTAGATTTTATTTTTAAGATGAATCATTTCTATATAAATGTTCAAACTAAATTATGAGGAGATGTATTCTTAATAATGAGATAAATAAAATTTTAATGTTATGTAATGATTTTGAGCATGAGGGACATTTTGAAGAAAATAAGACAACAGCTAAAGTGTTATAAAGTAGATTTTATTAACCTACCTTGCTTAAATATTAATGAATATTTGAAAAATTATGATAGATGCCAAAGAACAAGAAACATATCAAAACGTCATGAAATGCCTTTGAATTATATTCATGAGGTTGAGATCTTTAATGTTTGGGAAATTAATTTTATGGGACTCTTTATTCCTTTTTATTGAAATGAGTACATTCTAGATGCAGTAAATTATATTTCCAAATAGATTGAAGCAATAGCTACACCACGAAATGATTCTGAGGTTGTTTTAAAATTTTTAAGAAAAAATATTTTTACTACATTTGATACAACTAGTCATTATTAGTGATGTAGGCACCCATTTTTATAATAAAAATTTTAAAATTATTTCTGGCCAAATATGGGGTAAAGTATATGTAACTGCAACTTATCATCCTCAATCTAATGGTCAAACAGAAATTTCAAATTAAGAGATTAAAAAAATTCTAGAAAAGGATGCATGTCCAACTAGAAAAGAATAGTCAGATTGGATGATACATTATTGGCGTATAAGACAACATTCAAGACTTCAATTAGTATGCCTCTTTATATATTATTATTTGAAAAAGCTTATCATTTACATTTGAAATTGGAACATAAAGTATATTAAGCAACCAAAAACTTAAAATTCTGATATGAATGATGTAAGGAAGAAAAGGCTCTAAGAATTAAATGAATTGGATGAGATAAAA
Organism: Cymbidium sinense; assembly: GCA_021442155.1. NCBI lineage: Eukaryota > Viridiplantae > Streptophyta > Magnoliopsida > Asparagales > Orchidaceae > Cymbidium > Cymbidium sinense. The sequence continues at coordinate 620,058 of CM038230.1, forward strand.
TTAAGAGCTTATGAAATATAAGGATTTAATCAAGAATTGATTAAAAGATGGCACCATAAGAAGCTCCTTAAGAAACAATTTGACCTAAGCAACAAGTGCTATTATTTAATTCTAGATTGAAGTTATTCTCAAAAAAAAATGAAGTCTAAATGATCAAGACCTTTTCTAGTTATTAGCATGGCATTAGTAGATCAATCCTTCTTTTCTCTTATGTATGGCTTACCATTGAGTTCTATATACAATTTATTATATATGGTTTGGTGATGTAGGACATTATAGGATCAAGGTTTTTTTATACAACTAAATGATGCGATGAATGATACTAGAACAATCAAGATAATTTATTGTTTAAATACTATCAATTAAAAAGTATTCATTTTCTTTTGATATAAGTCAAAAATAAAATAAAATTTATCCCAAATAAAAAGTCAATGATCATCAAAATATAAATCTTACAAAAATATTGAAACCACCAAAAAAAAAAAAAAAACTAAATTGATCAAGATTCACATCAAAATAAGAAAAAACAATTGTAACTTTAAATTAAGTGCTAGTTTTTCTGCCCTATATGTTGTTCCTAATTTAAGAACTGAAACTTGGATGTAGAGGATGTTATCATACAGAGCAGCATAATATGAATAAAAAGAAAGATCAAGTCCATCAAGGTGTTGCTCTGAGTACTCATGATGTTAGTAGTGGTATGGATAAAGTAGTTAACGATAACAGAGAAATTGAATGAGGAAACTACATTAAGATATACATGCTTTTGAAAACTTAGATGAAAATAGTGAAGATTTCCATATAGAAGAAATTGACCTTACTCATCGAGAAGAATTACAGTTGTTACTAGAGATGGATTTTTTCCCTAAATAATGAGGCCAACCATTCTTGAAGGATCCATAGTCAGACATTAACCTAATGGAATGAGTTTTGATTTACCTTATATGATTGTGAAAGAACTTGGAGATCCAAGAATTGCTTATAATCTTAGTCATAATATAGGTGGAGGTCCAAAAGTTGCATCTAATCTAGGTGCAATGTTGGCAAGGGCATTATTTTCATGACAATTGTTGGTTCTTTTGACAATGCAAAAATAATTGACCTTTCAATTAATAATGAGAAAGTCCAAATGTTGGTATCTAGGAGACTAAGGATTTGTTTGGGGCAGCTACAGCAATATGAAAACATAGTGGTGAAGTTGTTATAGAAGAAGTTGTTGCCTAAAAAACTATGATGAATAATACAATTTTTTTATTTTAAAAATATCACAATACAAATTTTGGAAATCACCGTACTCTACCAAGTAAGGTTTGAAAACGCAACATTCCCATCGCAAATTCTCCAAAATAAGACAACAATTTTCCAAATGGCACTTGCAGTGCGTATTTGCATTGTACCACTGCCCCAAATGCACTATAAAAATTATATCCACTTCCAATGTTGAATTGACCCAATCTAAAATAAGAAAAAGAAAAAAATTACATATATGATCCTTGTTTCAAGGAAGGCTAATGCTGATATTTTGAAAGTGGGTGTGGTGTTGGTATGTCCTGGTTTTAGTTTAGATAGCATTGTTTGATATTCAATCCATCATTCCTGTTTAATTGGAGACTTGGCGCTGATGAAGAGATTTAGTCAGCTGATGAATCGACTACTCTTTACTCTTAAATAGTTAGGTAGAGAGTGAGAGTTGAGACCCCTTCATTATGTATCTTTGTTTCGATCCCCAATGCTTAGTGCATCATAGCACTTAGGAAATTTGGTTTGTACAAGGCACATATTAGTTCATCGATACCATTTTTGATGCTACTTCTGGTTTTTCTTTTAAGGATTATCTTTGTCATTGCTATAGCAAGACATAACTTCAAGTTAATATTTCATCTGTACTTCCTTCAGTGCTTTAAAAATTCTAGAGATTGTGTTAGGGATCTTCTAAGCTTGTTTCCCATATGTATTATGTGGTTCACAAATTGGATTAACTAAATTACTTGGAATTGATTCAAATTGCTTAAAAAGGTCAAACTGAATGATGAAAGTCCTTTCAATGTAAAGTAATGAGATTTGCTTACTTTTAGTTGAACAGGTGATGGTAACAAGAATGCAAATGCTTTATTGTTGATGATGCTTGGAGACAAGATTGAGCCTTGAATAAATTTCTATCCAGATGCAAGCAAAATTCAACAACAGCAACAACAACAACAAGCCTTTATCCCACTAAGTGAGGTCGGCTACATGAATCATTCATCTCCATTGTGTCATATTATGTGTCAAATTCTCATTTAAATCAAGTATATTAAGATTGTTTTATATACATCTTAACCAAGTCTTTTTAGGTCTACCTCTACCTTTCTTAACATAAAACAAATCTAATGCATCTACTCTCCAAACCGGGCCATCGGACGACCGACGCTTTATGTGGCCATCTCTACGACTCTCTAATCTTATTTGCCACTGGAGCTACTCCAACTTTTTCATGAACATACTCATTTCGTATTTTATCTCTAAGAGTAAAGCCACTCATCCACCTGAGCATCTTCATCTCTGCAACACTTAACTTAGTCTTATGATTCTCTTTTATTGGCCAACATTTTGCACCATAAATCATTGCAGGTCTTACCACCATCTTATAAAATTTTCCGTTAAGTTTAAGCGGTACTTTTCTATCACACAACATGCTAAATGCATTCCTCCACTTCAACCATCCAACTTGAATTCTACTAATAACATCTCCTATTTCACCATCTAAGGCGACTTTTTCCAGATGCAAGCACAATTGATGTGAGGTAATGCAGCAGTTGATTGGCTCTCTAAAGGAGGCCTTAGATTAAAAGTTTTAGGAGCCTTACTTCCTTTGAGGTAAGGGGTTAGTGGAAATATCCTTATAACAGAGGCTTTTGAAGGGTTTGTAGATGAAAAGATTGCAATGGCTTGGTCAGAATCCTTGGCACTCAAATATACTAAGAGTTTAACAGTATAACTTCGAATTTTTTGTTGTGATTGTTTCTTCTAACAGTTTAATTTCACCTTTTTCTTGTGATTGTTCTACCATTCCACTCTAAGACAAGTTCCTATCATCTTCAATCCTAAGTCCTCTCACAGTGATTTTGTTTTCATGTTGTAAATGAACTTCTTATCCTCAAGCTATACAAAACTCCTTAACGTATTAAATGGAACTAAAGTATATGCTGCATAGACGACTAACAAGACATACATCTTGACATCTTTTCTAATAACATGATACATAACCATCTACGTTCTGTTACTGTTTGTGAACTGAATTTATATACCACTTAGTCTAGCAAATCAGCAGAGAGTTCAATGAAAAAAAATGCTATTTTTTTAGAGTAAACTAGACGTACTGATATGTAGATATCTGATCAACAGGATAAGATTGAAACAAATCTATCGTTAGAGAATTACCTGTTCCTGGTACCCTCAGACAAGCAAACAATTTTGTCTTCTTGTCAATACATCTGTTAGAAGGGTCACATCCTGCTGCTTGAGAGTCAACTGTACGTGGCTTGTCTTTATTTGATCCCTCATCTGAGCTTTCCTTACTGAGTTCACCGGATGCCTTTGGCTCCTCCAAAGGTTTATCTTTTCCCTCACTTAAATTCTTTTCCGTGTCCTTGAAAGCATTTGTCGTTATTTCCTTTTGAGAACTGCTATGTTGATCTTTATCCTTTTTCTCACCATCTTCTTTCACAAGACCAGGAGCATTTTTTGTATCACTTAAATCTACAGCATGGCGGCTACTGTTAGATGTTGGAGTTCCATTGAAATCTCCCTAAATTCAAAGTACCAAATGCAATGAAAAAGTTAGCGTAGCACAGATTAAAGATTCGATTAATGACTGAAACTGCTTATCAGAAAAAAAAAAAACATTTGATCATAACAATCACTTTCGGGAGACATGTCACTCAAATTGACACTTCCACACATCCGGACTGAAACGCCAAATATTATAATTCAGACATTCAAACCCTAGACCAAATGTTGGAAACGATCAACAGAATGGATGTACCCATATCCATTCTAGAATGAAAGGCTAAAAACATCATTCTACGAGAATGAAGTAGTTTTATCAAAGGGATCAGTTAAAAGAGTTCCATAAACGCTAGTTATAACGTAAGTATCTCTAAGCTTAGTAGAGATCTAACCAAACAGAAGCGATTAGTTCAAGGCTTACCTCGGCTGAAACAATACCAATGAAAAGCATATGCAGCAGAAGAACCGCCAGCAGGGAAAGACCGCTGCCCTTCATCTCTTCCTCTACTCTCTTCTTCCCTATTGAGGAGAATTAGGCTAATATTACAGATATGAAAACCCTAGCTCTATCCAAGTCCTCCAACTTACTAGCCAAGAGAGAAGCAATATCGATTAACCCCAAAGACCTAGAGGTACCAACTATCTTTTTAAATAAAAGGAGAAAGCCTAGAATCTGATGCTGGACGAGGCTTCCCGGAGAACAAAGAGGCTAGAGAGCGCCCCATCTCTCCAACTGAAAACTGAATATGGGCACTATGCCAAGCGATGAAGAAGCAAAGGAAAACCTTTCAGAAGAGATGCCGTATTGAGCTTGACATTCAGTTTCGACCGGAAAAGAGAGAGAGGAGCGGACTGCCGTCGTAGGGTCGTAAATGAACTAGTGCACTCGTTAAACTATTGAAATTCCTCGACGTTGATATTTATTCACATTAATAAATAAATAAATTTAAACAGTTTTTAAAAATTCGGATGTTAAATGAACTGAATATGAATATGATCTTACTTATTTGTTTATATTCATGAGCATACTCATTTATTATTTGACAAGTAATTTATTAATTAATTAAATTTGATAATAATTCATATATTTAAAATATAAGTAAATATAACTTATAATTTTTTAATTATATATTTAATAAAAATATTATAATTTATTAAATTTACTAGTATAATCTATACAAATATATGATATATTTAATTAAATTTTATAAAATATAATTAATATTATAGTTTATAAATTATAAGATAAATACACAAAAAAAATAAAAGAAACTCATATTAATTATTTAGATATTTAATTAAAGTTAATAAATTATTTTATTTAATTTATAAATGATGAAATGGTCCAAATGGATAACTATAATATTAATTATATTTATATTATATATTTATATCATACTCCCCACCGTGCCGTCGGTTCATCCAAATTCAAACGAAGTTCATTTACGACTAAGTCATCAGTCGAGGCTCGTGATTGCATTTCACATTTCAAGCGCCGCCTTACTCCTAAGCTCTATCGTCTTGAAGCAAAGCCCTAACTGCTTCTGACTGCAGTACTCACTGCCTTTCTCTTCTTTCTCCGACTAGATTCTCATCTTCTTATTCCGATTCACAAGGTAAATGAGGAAATCAGCTTGAACCGATCGTTTCTATCTTCTTCTTCGACTTCTCTCTTTTTCGCTCTTTCTTTTCTCTCTTCGACTTCTTCCGTTAGTTGTTGTCTCTCAGTTCAATCTTTGGTCATCTTAGGTATGGCATTAAATAATTTTGTGCTAATCGCTAAGATTGATAATCAAGTTCTATTGCTTGTTTACTTGCTAATGCTCTATCACTTTTCTTGTATGCTAATGCCTCACTTGTTGATATGCTTGTCGTTGATAATAGAGTTCTTATTGATTGATTTAGGCTTAGGAAGGTTCTTGCCTTGAGTCGACAATATTATGATTTGGTGATCTTTAAATATCCATCTATATATCATAATAGTAATTTTCTATAATAATATAGCCACTGCAGACTTCATAGTTGGAGGGGTTTCATTTTTAACTACTATTTCACTTTTTTTTTTTATCCGCTTTTATGAGTGTGATTCCCAATTAGCTTCATATCCCTTCTTTATTTTTATAATGCACCAAGGAATATTAGTAATACCAACTTGATTCTATGCTGTCATAATATTATGATGTAAGCATTGCTCGCATTCTCGCTTTGATTTTGATTTATTATTTTGCCTATTGGTAGTTGTTCTCATGTATTTGTTAACTCAAATATTCTTGGATATTTTGTGTTTGACTTATGTCAAAATATTCTATTTGAGGATTTTAATTTGTTATTTGTTATAAAAAAAGAGTTATTATCATGAAAGTGAATGAAAAAAAGAGTTATGGATCCCTTCCATTTTATTAAATTTAATGTCTATCTTTCATTGGAAGGCCACTAGCAAGTGGCAACCTGAAAGATAGATTTTTTTTTAAAAGGCAATGATTATATCTTTTTTGCTTCATTTAGTCAAGTTTTGAATAGAACAATGAATGTTTTTTGAATCATTATGAATGGGTGTTTTCAGTGTTAACCATTTTTTTTGAGAAAAATATATGTTTTCCCTCTTATGAATTTGAAGACTTTTCTATTTGAGAGATTGATAGAAGCTTGTATATATAATGCTTTATATCAGGGTATGACTCTTTTATTTTTGAGTTTTTTCTTCAAATTAAGTTATTTATTAATTTTTTTGTTACAGTGTCTTGTTTTAGAGAAATTGTAATAATTTGACACAAGATATGTTACACAAATTTAATTATCTATTTTATATTTTTTAAAGGCCGATTATGTCTTTATTTTTTATAAAAGTAGTGTCTTAGTTTTTTTTTTTTAAAAGTCACATTTATTTTAAACAATATAGATGGTGTCTTATATTTTAAAATGACCTGGTATCTTTATAAATTTATATACATCATAAAATTTTAAATCTTGATTTTTATGTATGTTTTAGTCAAGCTTACCGCTTATAAAATTTTTCATGATTTATTTATTTTTAAGAATCTAGATTTTATATTGTGTGGAGAACTTAGATCATGATTCATTATATGAGATTTAAGGAAGTAATCCAACCAAAAAATTAGAGAAAATTTTAGAATTCATTTAAATCTTATTCATTAACTTGATTATATAATTGTTCATTTATTTCAAATGCAAGACAATTCAAGTTTGAACATAGATAAAATTAAGCAAATCAAGCGAACATCCATGCTAAAGCTCTCGATTTCAAGCAATATTTAAACAACTTATAATTTATCCAAGAAGTCAATCGATAAGTACTGCTTCCTGACATTTCTACCATCTTCATTTTTTTATATCTGATATTTAAATTTTAATATTTTTAAAAATAATATCATCATTAATTTTTTAAAATAAAATATATTTTTTCAAGGAAAATTTTAAAAATAGTCACTATATTAATCTTAATTATGTGTTTAGCCATAAAAAAAAATTTTTTAGAAAAATAGACATAGTCGTCCGTTTGATGGACGACTGACGCCGACGTGGCACGACTGGCGGAATAAATTTTTTTTTACGTAATTTTAGCAATCACGCGGAGGGAGAGAGAGAGAGAGAGAGAGGAGAGAGGGAGAGCACGCAGAGAGAGAAAGAGAGAGATAGAGGTTTTATTATTTTTTTAATTCATATAATTATTTAAAATATTTAAAATATATAATTTAAAAAATATTTTTATAAAATATTTAATAATTAAAATTTATATATTTAGTTATTGATTTATTTATTTATTTATTTATTTATAATTAAATATATAATTTAAAATATTTTAATTATATATATAAATTTAGAAATTTATTTAATAATTTTTTTATTAATTAATATAATTATTTAAAATATATAATTTTTATTAATTTTGTTAATATATAATTTAAAATATTTAAAATATATAAATAAATAATTTTTAATAAATAAATAAAAAAAGAAATAAATTATATAAATATTTTATAAATTATATAAATAAAGTAATTATATATATATATACTTATAAATTTATTTAGTTATTTATATATTTAAATTATATAAATATTTTAAAGTTATATAAATAATTTAAAAATATTTAAAATATATAAATAAATAATTAGTATATATATATATATATATATATATATTCATTTAATTAGTTATTTATTGATTTAAAATATTTATTTATTTAAAATATATAATTAGTTTAATAAATAAATAAATAAATTTAAATTATATAAATAATTAGTTATTTATATATTTATAAAATATTTAGTTATTTATATATTTATTTATTTATTATATAAAGCCAATAAATTATATAAATATTTTATAAATTTTATAAATAAAGTAATTATATAAATTTATAAATTTATTTAGTTATTTATATATTTAAATTATATAAATATTTTTAAGTATATAAAAATATTTAAAATATATAATTTAAAAATAATTTTTATAAAATATTTTTATTATATATATATATATATTTATTTATTTATATTTATATATTTATTTATATAAGTCTATAAATAATAATAATAAAAATATATAAAAATATAAAAAAATATAAAATAAATAAATAAATAAATACTTTTTAATAAATAAATAAAGAAAATGAATAAATATATATATATAATAAATAAATATATAAATAACTAAATATTTTATAAATATAAAATAACTAAATATTTCTTTAATTTAAAATTTTATTTATTTTATTTAACTAATTATATATTTTAAATAAATAACTAACTAATTATATATATATATATATATATATATATATATATATATACATATATATATATATATATATATATACATATATATATATATATATAACTAATTATTTATTTATATATTTTAAATATTTTAAATTATTTATATAACTTAAAAAATATTTATATAATTTAAATATATAAATAACTAAATAAATTTATATATATATATATATATACATATATACATATATATTATATATATATATATATACATATATATATATATTATATATATATATAATTACTTTATTTATATAATTTATAAAATATTTATATAATTTATTTCTTTCTTTATTTATTTATTAAAAAATTATTTATTTATATATTTTAAATATTTTTAATTATATATTAACAAAAAATTAATAAAAATTATATATTTTAAATAATTATATTAATTAATAAAATTATTAAATAAATTTCTAAAATTATATATATAATTTAAAATATTTTTAAATTATATATTTATATATATATATATATATATAATAACTAAATATATAAATATTTAGTTATTAAATATTTTATAAAAAATATTTTAAATTATATATTTTAAATATTTTAAATAATTATATTAAAATAATAATAAAACCACTATCTCTCTCTCCTCTCAGCTCTCTCTCTCTCTCTCTCTCTCTCTCTCTCTCTCTCTCTCTCTCTCCGCGTGATTGCTAAAATCACGTAAAAAAAAAATTTATTCCGCCAGTCGTCCAACTCCAACGTAACATCGTTATCAGTCCGTCAAACGGACGACTATGCCTATTTTTCTAAAAAAAATTTTTTCATGCCTAAACACATAATTAAGATTAATATAGTGCCTATTTTAAAAATTTTCTCTAAATATAATACCTTTATTAATATTAAACATGAATTATTAAACATATATATAAATATATAAGAACTACATGAAATATTACTTTTTAATTCTAAATTGAGCGCAAGCTCAAAAAAATTTATTGAAAGAAAATTAAAAATTAAAAACTATAAATGATATTGCAAAATTATATAATCAAAATTAATCTTTAGCCCCAAAAAATCAAGAAGAGAGAAGATCATAGGTGTCATCATAACGATAAAATTATAAGAATCTATGAAAAAAGATAATTAATAATACTATTAAATAAAAAAAAAGTAAGAAGCTCGAGCTTATAAAAGATCAAGTGGTAGTTAACTAAGACAAAATTGAACAATTATGTTGCACTTCAATAATCTCAAACTATGTTGATGAAAACAAAAAACAAAACAAAAATTGTAAAATTGAAAAGACAATGAGTCAAAGCTAGAGAAGTAGAGCCATCAAGATATTAAGAATAGATGCCTTCATTAGATACTAACCAAAAGAAATGCTTCAAGATAAGACCAAGTAAACCATTATGTCAGCAACAAGAGGTATAATTAATATTAATAACCAACTTGGAGAGAGACTTAACTAAATGGTTGCATTAGGAGGGAATATAACATGTAGTTATCTTAATGCCCTCCAAAATAGGAAATAACCAAAGACCTTAACACAATCGATCTGAATAAGAACCTGATACTAAAAGAATGCGTGAACAACAGCAAAAAATAAGACCTTAAGATTATCCAAAGTTAGTATGGAGAATATATTTTTCATACACATTATTTTAATTAAACAAGTATTACTCATATAACTCATCTTTTGATATACAGTTAGTATTAATTATATTGATCATAGTATGCTCATTAAATACTTGCTTGTTTAATGAATTTATGCATTGATGAAAAATGTATTGATCATATGACACACATAAAATGTAGATTTGACAGTGCAAATTTGGTTAATCAACTTAAATATGTATGGCCTAAACTTAACTTGTTTATTAAATGGGTTAAAAACCTAACCCAATTAAAACCCCCCTTCAACTTGATTGATTTAAACTCAGCTCAAGTGATCTTAAATACTAAATCGGATTATATGGATAGAAAAAGTGGCATGGATACTTAATAAAAATGTAGTTGAGCAAGACATATTATTCATTTATAGCAGTATCGAGTCAATTAGGATTTTTGAGTTGACTAGAACTCAACCCAAAAACTAAATGGGTTAGAATTCTAGACTCAAACTCTATCTAGAATTTTTCAAACCAACTTGAATGCAAATTCTTTCAACTTGAGTCCGTGTCGAATCAATTATTGACATCCCTATGTAAATGCATGTTTGTAATTAGTGTACAAGTTGATAATGCATTCTTTTGGATTTGGCTAAATTATTAGATTTATATAGGTCAGAGGAAAATCTACTTTACATATATATATATATATAGAGAGAGAGAGAGAGAGAGAGAGAGAGACGAGCAAACAGCCTCAAAAAGTGAAATTTCAATTCCTTAAGAAGATTTTGACTAAAGGCAATAACTTACAGGGACAATCAACGAAGGTAAACCATTATTGGATAACATGAAATACGTCAAAACCTCTATTTTTCTTGCATTGGAAAGATAGCTTGAATTAGGCTATTTAAATCTTCATGTAATTTGTTTCACTTGTCTCAACTATTGCTGACGCCCATTCATATTGTTCATTGCCGCGGCTTGTGTCGCCTTCTCGTCGTCTATTTGGTGTCTCTAGCTTGCTTATTTTGCCTTTTGTCACTGTTCATGGTAACTGCTTTTATCACAAATTAGTATTTAGTCGTCACTCGTGCCACCTTCTTATTGCTCTACCCTAACGCCCTCCTCTACGCATATTCCCATCATTGTGTCCATCTTCTCTTATTGCCCTTACCACCCAGCTATATCCATCCGCCTCGCCTTTGATTGATTTCTATTATTGTTGTTACTGTCATTACTTGCATAGAGAAGAGAACGAAATATTCATTATTTTGCATTTAAAATACATTTGATCAAATAACAAAAATCATTCATGTTAACCACTTTGAAATGTGATCAACAAATTTTTTTTAAATAAATTATGTTGGTTAATTAAATTGAAAATCAAAGTCAAATTATTTGATATGACAAATCAAGCTAAACTCCTATAGTCAAATATCTCTCACCAGCTAAGAGTCAACACTTAAATGACGATCAACAAAGCCAATTCTAAATTCATTCCATTCACATGCTGCCATCAAGAATTTGTCAATGATTCAAACTAACGATTGACTTAAGATTCTGCCCAAAATATAAAGAATTAATATTTTATCAAATGGCAAAAATGAAAATAATTAAACATTATTATATCTACTCAAATCTATAAGTAGGTGGTCCAATAGTTTATAAGGGTTTACAAATCCTTAACTCTCAAATCTTGTATTTACTTAGTACCCTTATAATAAAATTCTCAAAAACCTTCTCTCTCATTATTCTTGCTTTTAGACTTCTCTCAATATCAGCAACTTAGTACCTATATATTTATTTTAAAGACTTTTTGGTTCTACCAAAACTGATATGTTTGATTGGATTTTTATTTTTTAATTTTTAATTAAAGGGTGCTTATGTATTTATTTTTCATGTCAATTCCAATGCATTTTGAATTGCTTTTATTTTCTTTCATAATTTTAAACATTTCAAAAATATAAGAAATAAAAAAGTAAATCTCTGGCTAACTCGGAAGAGTCTGACTGCTTCTGTGGAGGAAAAAAAAATAAAAAAGTTCTAGAAGCCACTTGAAAGCTATATTCTAAGAATAATTTGTTGACTTTGCTAACATTAATTGTGAAATAAATTATTGAATTATTTGATTAAGAAAGTGAAATCTTTTTGAAATCAAAGCCATCTTAGTTCAAACTAGAGTTTTATACCTCAAAAAAATATAGATGTTCTTTGTTTATTTTTGTGTGGGTGGAGAGAGTTAATCAAATTATGAAGAAAAAACGAAAAAATTAAAATGCTTGGGCTATTTTTCGTATTTTTCTTTTTTTCTTTAATCATTTTAGTCATTAAATGACAAACACACACTCAACGCACATCGAATGCGAGATGTAAGATTGAAAAGAAGTCTCCTAACCACTAGATCAAATAGTTCGACGCCTTTGTTTTTTTTTAAAAATTTCATTTCTCTAAGTTAATCCTCAGTAAGATTTTAGAATTTCCCACATTTAATAACTGTGGTTTAGACTCCAATAAAAGGAGATTATATAAATTAATTATTCTTTGAAATTAAAAACTGTTTATGTATAATATGAAATACATCGAATATAAAATGCATTACTATACTAAATTTAGAATTATATTTCATTATTTAATCTTAGAACATGATAACTTCCAGCATTACTTAATCACATTCCCATGAAAATTTATCAGCAGCTTTTATCAAAGTTTATGCATACGTTGCTATTTTTTTTTTTAATTCTTTCTTATTAGTTTTTGATAGATGATTTAGAATACACGCTTTAAACGCTTCAGCGTGCAGTAAAGAGAAAAATTTTAGTGAATGTAATGTAATAAAATACACTAGATAATTTGTCAGGATTCTAAATACACCTGGCCAATATAAAGATGATTCGGGCCAGCGCTGGCCCACGGTGCCGCCAGGCCGGGTGCCATCGCATAGATGCCAAACTTTTCTTTACATTACATTTTGTTAACTAAACAAAAAAAAGCAAAGTTATGAATTTGTAGTGCTCTCAACCAAACAACTATAAAACAATTCTTTTACAATAAATTTTTTTATACTGAATTCCTTTTACACTGCATTCCAAATACAGACAGCCAAACAGCCCCTAAGTTTTGTTTTGTGGTCAGCTCTAATTTTTGATTGTACTGTTTTTTAAAATTCTATAATATCCCAATACTGTGTCTTTCTATTCATTTATCAACACTTACCTAACATTTTCTTGAAAACACCGAGAGAGAGAGAGAGAGAGAGAGAGAGAGAGATATTATCTACTCTATGAAGTCACAATATTTCAACTCTATAAGATAATACACCGAAGTCAAAAATGACAGACGAAAGAGGGACTTTGCTAAGCCAACTCATCAGCCTTCCAAGCCTTATTAAGCCATCAACAATATCATTAAATTCAACGTCAAGAAATAGCCGCTTAGCCGACAATCACGTATGACTTTCACATACAAAAAGTCTTAATCTATCGTACGTCAGAGTCAAACTTTAGCGACCCCGACGTGGACCACCGCCTCCCGCCACGTAAATATCTGAGATATGATCCGACGGTCGTCAGGTTTTCAGCCGACTCATCTAACGGCCTCCTAGCCACCGCATTATCAGAGAGCGGATCCCGCTAATGTCTGAAGCAAGATGACAAGCGGCGATCAGTGATAGGACAGACTCATGTGAGCTCTTCCTGACTAGAGGGAAGGCCAGCTGGCGGGAGACAATGGTCCGCCGGATGCATCCAAGATAGTGCTTTATGAAATTATTGTGTTATAAGAAAATAATATGTAATCTTTATTATTTAATTTAAATAGATAATAAATAAATAAAACATAATAAAATTTTGATAATCAACACCTTATGTTTGAAAATACCTTAAATCTTATGAAGTAATATTTCATAAAATTATAATATTAGAAAAACTTTAATGTATTTACACTTTCTAAATTAATAAAAAATATTTCATACTTTAATATATATTTGATTTTGATTTTCAACATCTTCTTGTTGTTGTTCATTGAGTCTATCAAGAAAATGATCAAGTTGATTACTCACAATTATATAATTTTTTTTACATTTCTTATCAAGTGATTCTCAAATCATGTTTCAATATTTGCTAACCACCAATATCAAGTATTCATCTTTTTGATTATATAATCTTATTCTCTTATTTGTAGAATAACTAAGTTGATCATCACATTATCTTTATGTGAACACATTCATTATCAATAGCCATTTGATGCTTAATAATCACTAACATTTGATATTTATAAACCACTAAGGTTTAAATTCATCTTTTTGGTTACACAATATAATTTTCTCTTTAAAAAATGACTTAGCTGATTGACTTTCATTTTCAAACCAATGATATCCATAGCAATTTATTATATTAAATTAGGTTATCATGTGAAGATGATTATGGAAGCTCAAGAATGCTTTTAGTATTGTCGTGGTTCACATGCATAACATTGCATTAATATATTTTTTTTAATTATGAGAGAATATGTTTTATATTTTCTTTGCCTTTTGAATTATTTCTGATATGACATTCAAAATTCCCCTAGTCGAAGCATGAATCTTAAGGGCAAAGGCAAGCTGATCTCAAGTCGAAATCAATCAAGATCAAGCACCAAACATCATCTAAACTTTGGAACATGAATTAAACCTCCGAATGATCATCAAATATAGAGTATTTATAGTCAAAGAGCATCTCGACGAGCCAATCTAACAACCCTAAGATCTCACTCCACCTCATTTGAGCATCCAAATGTTCAAATACATCAAATGATCAAAAGGAATCCGAACCGTCAGGAGGAGTGGTTTGGATTTTCCATGTATTTACAAGACTGCCACTCCGCCAATCTATAGATAGCCCCTCATATTCCATATGAAGGGATACTTTTGGAGGCCAAGTGAAGAAGGAGAGGAGCCCAAGCAAGAAGGAGGAGAGAGCTCAAGCTCGAAGATCCCCGGAGCAAGATCGCACCACCGCCTGACGGCCAACCACCACCGTCCGCCACCATCACTCGCCATCGCCAATCACCTAATCGTTTCCTTGCATAAAGTTGTTCCCTATATTTCCGCCAGAAATTGTTCCCTGCATTTCCACCTGAAGTTCCTACACGCATCACCATCAGCACCAAGAACTATTACAACTCGTTACATAGCTGTTGTTCTTTTCTTGTATACCATCTTGTAATCCCGTTATCGGGAAGATTCTGTACTTCGAGGCATATACATAGTGGAACATTTTTGTTGGGCCAGGCCCCGTGGTTTTTTCCTCTTTTCGAGGTTTTCCACGTTAAAACTTCCGGAGTTCTCTCGCCACTTTTAAATACCTTGTGGACTAATCAACAAAGTTATATGTGAACTTTCACTCTACCAGAATGGTCTTCCAAAGACGCAATGCTTTTGGCCACCGTGGAAGAGACTCAATCATACTTTTTGCGAACACCTATATCATGACCACATCTTCAGAATAATCGGAGTTCTCGCTCTAACTCCGCCACTCTCAAAACCAATCAATTGGACGCCAAGCTGCCTCATCGCTCTAATGGCAGCATGCAAATGGCACGGAATCTCTTAAGAACGATCGAATGGAAGAGTCTCAAAATGAGATGATCCGACTTTTACGATGAACACAACAACCTCCATCACGAAACACCTCAAGATCGATTATTACCGTGGGAGGACAATATGTCGCTTCAAGTTCCACCACCTCCAAAACCGCGGATGATGTCAACTTCGACACCGCCAGTTCCACCATCCATCACATGCTACCAACCACCGCCAATCCGTCATTGTGTTCGCATTCTCACCTTGACCTACTGGCCATGTTATACATGCATAACGCTTAAGAAGAACTCCATCACAAAGATGGGAATCATATCTTCTCTCACCGCAATTATCGAGAGTCTTCCCTTCCAAGCTATTCTTTATCCCATCCCCGTAGGGTTTAAGCTTCCAAGCATTGACCCTTATGATGGAGTCAATTCTTAGAACACATCGACCATTACAGGACCATCATGCATATCCAGCAAGCTCCTGACATGCTGCTTTGTCAGGTCTTTCCTATTACTCTCAAGGGACAAGCCCGCACTTGGTTCTACTCTCTTCCAAGGGGATCTATCCATACCTTTGATGAACTCGCCAAAATCTTCGTGGAAATAGTTCATTGCAAATCATCATCAAAGACCTCCCATCTCTCCCAAGATTCAAAATGAAGGTGAATCACTTAAGGAATACTTCTAAAGTTTTCCTTAGAAGCTCGCTAAATCCTGTAGACCTCAATTATTAAGAGGAGTTTTTCTTGGAGGGCTCCTGGCCTTTTACTCATCACTAATGCGACATGGTCCGCTCATATGCCGACTTAGTTCATTGTGTGGAAGCATAAATCTCCGATGAAGCTAACGCCATCGCAATTTGAGCAATCCACGTGAAAATGTAAGAGTGCTCTAGGAAAACACAGATCAACACTCCTATCAAAAGAAGCAACAAGTGATCTCCTCCACGACCCACATATCAAGTGAACCAACTTGAAAAGAAATACACGCCACAACACATCTCGTGTTAACCTCCTAATGGCCATTCGAGATGAAGAAAATATCAAGTGGCGCATCCAAAAACCAAATTCGTGAAAATCAGCAATATTGTCACTTCCATCAAGTCGGACATACTACGAGGCATGCAAACAACTCAAAGAAAAAATTGAGAGGCTCATTCAGCAAGGATATCTACGTCGATTTGTGAAGAATTAATCGACACAAACAAACATGCTTTCAACTGGGGGGCAACAAGGACAATCATCACAGAAATAACGAAACAATCATCAGCTTGGAGAGATCAACATCGCGGAGGAGCAATACTATCTAATCAAGTTCTCGCTATATCTCAAGAGCCGAGTTAAAGAAGTCTCATACCGATCATTCCATCACTTTTAATGACTCAGACTTAGAAGGAATACATGTTCCTCATCAAGATCCACTTGTCATCAGCGCGGGGATCGGTGACCCATGCTATAATGTTAAAAGGATTTTAGTTGATGGTGAGAGTTCTGTCGATGTCCTATTTTACTCCATATTTCTGAGCATGTGCCTCGTTAGGGAAAAGCTCCAACCTGCTGCAGGACCATTGTACGGGTTTGATAACCGCCCCGTACGAGTAGAAGGGACGATCACTCTTCCTATTATTCTGAGAATTCAAGAAATGACTCATTCAATCCAATTTATGGTGGTCAAGTACTATAACGCCATATTTGGAAAGGCCCCTCCAAATCTTTGGTGCAATCACTTCAATATCTCATCTTAAGATGAAATTTCCAACCCCGTTGGAGTTGGAGTGTGGAAATCAACAGTGGCACATCATGTTACCTGACAAGCTCACCACCCGCTTTGGAACATTGAAGATTTTAATTTTCTGGATGAAGGAGCACACAAAAGTCCATTGATTATCTGACATGACCAACCACTACGAAAGAAAGTAGATCCCCTCCAAAGGAACAAAGAGAAACACGAGATTTCATGAGAAATCAAGACATGATGGAGTCATGATATGCCGGGTTGCTGCTATTCCCCTAAGACCAACATCCAAACCGATCATCCAAAGCGATTTTACCCACGCCTCCAAAAGCATGGAAATATGAACTAAGAAGCCCTTATGAAGCTCATTCATACAAACAAAGGTTTATGTGGCTACAAATGTTGTCATGGTTAAAAAACAAATGAAACATATGGAGGATTTATTGACTACATTAACCTTAAAAGTTGTAAAAGAACTATCTCTCGACTTATACAACATATGGTAAAAACCAAATGTCCTTTGGGTTACATCGGAAAATTTCGGTTTATGGTAACCCATCAGAAGCCAACCTGAGAAAATTAAGGCTCGAGATATGACCCTCCAAAGAATATCAAGGAAGTTCAACGCCTAAATGGGCGGATCACGCCTCTATCTCGCTTCTTAGCTCGCTCGGGACAAATACTTGCCATTCTTCGAATATTAAAAGGAGAAAAATAATAATTTTCAATGGACCGACGAATGTCAATCGCTTTTGAACAACTAAGAGAGTACTTAGCATCTCCCCTTTACGCCTAAGCCTATTCAAGGAGAAATATTATACTTATATCTTGGCTTCTCCCCACGCTAATAAGCTCCGCCTTGATACGAAGTAAACGGATACAACGACCAATTTACTACGCCAAGAAAATACTTTCGTGATATAGAAAGTCGCTTATCCACTGACAGATGGCTTTAGCCCTAGTTTTTCACTCAAAATCCATACTTTCAAGCTCATACTATCGGTTTTTACACTAATCTACCATTAAGAGCTATCCTACAAAACCGAAGCATGGAAGATTAATTAAGTGGTCAGTGGAATTGGGAGAATTTGACATTAATTTTCTACCTCGACCTGACATAAAGTCTCAAATATTCGCAGACTTCATAATGGAATGCACTAACCCAACTCCAAATGATATGTCTATCACACGTCCTTTATTTCCTCAATGGACTCTCTATGTTGATGGAGCTTCAGAAATACCGGGCCGAGTCGGAGTCTACTTATTTCCCAGAGAATTCTTAGAGTATGGACTTCGCTTTAAAATTTTCTCGAACAATATGGTCAACAGGCCCTCATCAGAGACTCACCATCGACTGCGAAGCGCAAGACTTAATGATCCATACTGACTCTCAGCTTGTCGCCTATCAAGTCGAAGGTAACTATGATACCCACAACCCTCAGTTGGCACAATACGTCGACTTGGTGAAGTCGCTCCTTGCCCATCTTAAGCATCAAATCACTCACATACCGCGGAGAAAAATACTGAAAGCGACCTCGCTAAGCTTGCTACGTCCGCTACCGGAGATCTATTCAAGAGAAAGCATATTGAAGAAATATATTTCCAGTATTCAGGGACCATGGGTAATACAAACGATTGATGAGGTGAAGGAACCCTCATGGATGGACCCCATCATGTCTTTCCTGCAAGAAGGAAGCCTCCCCGAAGACCTTACTGACGCCACTCTCCGAAGATAAGCCGCAAACTTTGTTGTTATTGGAGGTGAACTATATAAACGAAGCTGGGCCATACCTCAAGTGTCTTCCACCATGAAGTCGACTATGCGCTAAGAGAGGTTCACTGAATATGTGGAGAACACCTAGAGGAAGGGCACTAGCCCTTAAAATTATAAGGCAAGGATTCTATTGGCCTACAAAGGAAACAAGATGCCCTGAGTTCACCAAAAATGTGCTAGTTGTCGTTGCATTCAAACCTTCCTCACACGCACAGAGCTCTCATCTCTTCAAAGCCCGCGGCCTTTTGCTGGGGAATTGATATATAGCATCGTGACAACAAATGAAGTTCATCATTCTAGCCGACTACTTCACTAAATGGGTGGAAGCAACCACTCGCCAAAATGAGGCAAACGCTAAACAATTTATTTGGAAAAATATAGTGTGTCGATCTTCTCCGTGAAGATCATCACCGACAACGGACTCAATTTATCGAAAAGTCTTTACGCCCTTTTGCAAAGATCTTCACATTCGCTTGCATACACGCGGCACATCCACAAATTAAGGGCACTGCTACCAATGGACTATACTCAAAGGATTAAAAACACGCCTGAGAAGGTCGGGGCAATGGGTGATGAGCTTTCCAATGTTCTCTGGCTTACATCAAGCAAGACCCCAACCGGTGAGACGCCATATAGCTTGTGTTTCGGTACAGAAGCTATTATACCGTGGATATCGGGTTCCAAGTCCAAGAGTCCAATTTTGATCATGGTAGCAATGAAGAAAAACTTGCAAAGACCTAGACCTACTCCCAAACTCGTGACATGGCCCTACTGACCGCTCTATCACCAAAGGGTAGCTCGCCACTTCAACAATGTAAGAGTAAAACCTCCCAATTCTGACTTGGTTCTACTAAGTCTCAAGCTCAGTGCAAAGGCCCTCAACGCAATAAACTCTCACCTCTCGGATGGTCCATATGTGGTTATAGCTACAAGCCGTGAAACATTCAAGCTCAAGGATCTAGAAGGAAAAACTCTCAACTTGGAATGCTAAGAATCTCCAAAATATTATCAAGAACTCTTATTGCATAATTATTGCAACTTTAGTTTATCCCGCCTATCACTTCATCCTCAGATACCCCACTTAATGGGATAGAGACTTGTTGTTATTGTTGTTGTTGTTGCTTTCATTTTCTCTTGAAGCTCATATCCTGTCTTATGATTGTATCCAAACTTATCAAAGTAAGTGAATTTGTAGCTTTGTTCTAACCAGATGCTTTTTCTCTTTTTTTCCTTTTTCCCCACTTGAGAAATATAGACTAATGCTATATCTCAATCATGATCAATCCCAAGGGGACTTGATCGAACCTCTTCCATACGAATGTCATTGAAAAAACTCGACAAACAACCTAGAAAGGTTAAGAGGTCCTTGGTGGACTTCCCACCTCTCTTCCATACGAAGTTAACATCATCAAGTAACACTCGATGAACAACCTTGGATAGTCAAAAATTCCCAAAGGGATCCAATATATTACAGAACGCCAAATGATATTCACCAATCACCTGCATGGGTAAGAACAAGATAAGAGTGTATAAAAATAATATACATAGATATCATCAACAAAGATTAATAATACTATAAGAGAGAATCAAGATCCGATACACCAATAATATTACATGTAACAAACAACAAAGAAAAGACATCTACAATCGACACTACATGATATCAACGCCCTCCTCACTACTAGAGATCCTCCCCGGAGCCCACTCACAACTCCTTCATCTTCTGAAGGATCTTGATGCTTGGGAGAGATATATCCTCAATTCTAGCTCCGCTTGCGATGTACCACACACGGACTCTTTCGTGAACCCTGGATGAAGCCCTCCTCTAAACATTGGCGCCCAAGTCCTTCACTTCAACATCAAGTATATGATCACGAGCTTCCTGAACATAGTCTTCGATTGTACCACGATAAGCGTGGAGTTCTTGAAGTCCTCCACCGCCTTCAAGGAGATTTCATTTGCTTCCGCTTCTGACACTGTACGCTCTTTCTCCAAAAGACGATCTTGTAATGCTTTCTTCTCCACTACAAGTACCTTGAGCCTCTTCTCCATCTCTGAGCCTCCCTTGCCTCAATTAGCTCATCACGCGCCCACCTCCCGACATCAAGAGAAAGAGAAGACGACATGTTCATGGCCCCACCCGGCCACCGATCCCTCCAAAGACGCCACTTCTTTGGCCTTAAGATTCATCTTTCGCCACACTCGCCACAGATTTTTACTTTACCTTCACAAATTCATCGCTCCACTCATCTAAGGCAACACCAGATGAGCCATCAATCTAACGATTGAGTTACCTAAAAAAAAAAAAAAAAAAGAAAAAAATTAGCACCAATGTTACATAAGGAATGAGGGAAAAGAAGAAAGGAAGAAAGAAGTAAAATAATAATAATTCATCCGCCCGTTGACGTCCGGAGCATATGTGATTTAATACCTCTTCAGGAATTTGCGGCTTCGAGTAACAAACTCCCCCATCGTGAGTTAAAATAGTTAAACTCTCAGAGGCCAACTGGGGGCGAGCATCTTCTCCGCAGATATATGACGTGGTCATTTCAGCACAAGTCTTCTTTTTCCGTAAAGATGAATCATTGTTATCAGCACGATTCCGTGACGGGCTTCTCGAGAGAACCCTATGAGTATGAGGAAATATCCCATCACCTTTACTCGACCTCTTCAACGGAAGAGCGTGAGATCTTCCTGGCTGGATGGAAAGACCAACCTTGAACATCCTATCTTCCATTGCATATTTGACAATGTGACGTAACTCATGTTGCAAGCTTCCTACGTCAGGAATATTAAGAGTTGCTAAGATATCATTCTTCGATATCAATGGATCGGAAGATCATTCAATCTCCCCATCTCTCGAAGTCCCCACTCATTCACAAAAAAAGAATCCATTAGACCAATTTCTAGATGAATTTAAAAAATTCTATCCAATTCTTTATAAGAAACACGCCCCCGAGCATCACATGTGAATCTACATTACAAGTATTCGATGTTCAAAGTAACACCACGCTCTCAAGAAGGTAGTCAAACCAACGATGACCATTAAAGCTCGAAAGAATTATGCTACGCTACGCTTTTAAGATCTCAATCAACTCGGGAGCCAAATCGCAGTCGCACGAAGAGTCATCTCAAATAGTAAAGTACCGCGGAGGTGAACGAGCTCGATCGACTTTGGCAACAATAGCCACCAACTCATTTGGGAAGAAAAATTTTCGGAACACCATTATTATCGATGTGACAAGGATGATATATCATCCAAGCCACACTATGAGTTTTCTTCCATCACCCTGTAAGAATACATAATAAATAAAGAGGGAGAAATAATAAAAATCGAAGAATTTTGTGTGAACACACTCAATATGCGCATCTTCTTGTTTTGACTCTGCCGCGCTTTGGGATAAAATTCTTCTCCACGAACCAAAAGAAACACATACATATGAAGGGGAGGGGAAAGAGAAGAAGAAGGGATATATATATATATATATATATAGAGGAAGAGAGAAGCTATCCCCCTCTAATAAGGCTATGAAATTATCAGTCAAACTTTCTGAGTCGTGCCGATGATGGCTCCTAACAGTGCTCCCCACCATCTTGGCGTTTTCACAACTGGCCCATCCAAGTTGAAAGAAAGCTAATTTTCTACAAGAAAAGTAGGAACCGCTGAAGCTTTGATCACCTCACGGATCGGTCAGGCGCCGATACCTCTTCGAGGAAAACCAAACAACGACGATATACCGCCTTGATCGCCTAACCCGGACGGTCCGACGAGGTCAGAACAACCACGACGATACCGTGCCTTGATCGCCTCTAACCCGGAAGGTCCGAGGTAATGAATCGACGGATACGTTTGATCGCTTCCTCACGGTCGAGCCGACGAAACGACGATACCGGTTGATCGCTTCCAAATAATCCTAACTCAAGAAGAAGATGAGTGTACATTTTTCTTACCCTGGGGTTTATAGACCCCATAGGGATAAAAGGGTAAAACCCCAAAACCTTCAAAACCCGCCAAAGCAAAGAGTCTCGCCGTGGCGCGCGCTTGCTGGGCACGCCAGCGCGCATAGCTGCTGCCAGCATGCCGCGCCGCACGCCATAGCTGCCAGCGCGCGACGCCAAGCCGCCGACGCTTCGCTCTCGCTTGCTCGCCAGCCCGGATCGGCCCGCGACGTGGTTTCGCGACGGGTCTCGGATGGCGAGCGCGAACCGACGGTATGGCACGATGGACACTAACTGCTTACGACGTGGTTCAGCGGAATCGACCCGGTGATTCCACGGTTCTGGCCAGCTGAATCGCTGGCAAGCCCGCTGCGCACTGCGACCGCTAACCGCACGACGTTCATCGCGCTCTCCGCGAATCGGTATTCGCAACGCTGCGAGGAGCACCTATAGCGCTACATACATGCTAGGGCGCCGCCGCCATGGCCAGCTATTTGCGCCATGTCACCGAACGCCAAAACTTCCAGTGTCAACAGTCCATAACCTCAAAATATCATGCCAACGACCTTACATCTACTTTCATAATTAGAATATTATACTTTTATGAAGATTTATTCTCCCAAAATGTATGATTCATGGACCGCAAGTTTCATTAAAGAATTTGTTGTTTTCAAGTATTTGATGCATATATTTTTGAATAATCAAGATGATGTCATCCAAAAATAGGGGCAACTATGACATTCAAAATTCCCTAGGGCATGAATCTTAAGGCAAAGTGATCCCAAGTCAAATCAATCAAGATCAAGCACCAAACATCATCGAAAACTTTGGAACATGAATTAAACCTCAATGATCATCAAAATATAGAGTATTTATAGTCAAATCGAGCATCTCGACGATAATCTAACAATCCTAAGATTCTTTTTGACCTCATTTGAGCATCCAAATGTTCAAATACATCAAATGATCAAAAGGAATCGCTCGTAACCGTCCATGGGAGGAGTGGTTTGGATTTTCCATGTATTTACAAGGCGCCACTCCAATCTATAAATAGCCTCATATTCCATATGAAGGGATACTTTTGGAGGCCAAGTGAAGAAGGAGCCCAAGCAAGAAGGAGGAGAGAGCTCAAGCTCGAAGATCCCCAGCAAGATCGACCACCGCCGGCACCATCAACCACCACCGGCCGCCACCGCCACATCCACCCTGCCGCCGTTAATCACCTAATCGCTTCACGCGTTGTTCCTTATTTCAAATTGATTTCCACCAAGTTCTACACCACCCACCATCACTCCGCCACCAAGAACTATTAACTGACCGCCGTTACATAGCTGTTGTTCTTTTCTTGTATACCATCTTGTAATCCCATTATCGGGAAGATTCTGTACTTCGAGGCATATACATAGTGGAACATTCTTGGCCAGCCCTGGTTTTTTCCCTCTTTTCGAGGTTTTCGCGTTAAAACTTCCGAGTTCTCTCGCCACTCTTTAAATGTGTGTTTTGGACTAATCAACAAAGCTAAGGCGTAAACTTTCACTCTACCGTAACTGGTCTTCCGGCACGCAACAATTTCAAACAAATAAATTCTCATGATTTCTTTCTCTTTTTTTTTTTTTTTTAATTTTATATAATTTTTCATATGCATGATTAAGATCTTCATATGGCACATAAATAGTAAATTATCTAATTGTCACAAATTTTCTCCACACAATAACTATATAAGTCAAATTATTATTTTTCTTTTTAAAAAATTTGCACATATTACTTTTTATTTTTAAATAATTAGCTTATAATTTGATAAGTTATTTTATTAGAACCTCACTAGTTATTTATTTATTTTGAATGATAATTTCATGTCATTTCAAAATCATTATGAGCCGAAATGGCTTAAGGTATAACTTTAAAGACTTTTTTTCTTAATGAAATAGATTAATTGTCTTAGAATCCATTTTTGTTAATTATGGCTCTAAGTTGATTAATTATTCTATACATATTTCTAAAAATAATAAGAAATAATTGCAAATATTAATTGTTAATGTTGCGTGCTAGAGAATTTTATTCCGGTAGATGCGAGATCTTTGTCGTAGCCCAAAAATTATCCAACACATAAGCAGGGGATATGAACACAGGGGTTATACGTGGAAAACTCGTGGAAAACCACCACTGCCCACAGAACTTTCACTGTGTTCAAAGATACACCTTCGTTACTGGAGAAGAAGGGCGAAATAATATTCCGAGTGTAGAAAATATACAATATCTCAACTCCAACCCAAGGGAGAAGTTTCAAAAGGCAGAACGATCTTCCTGGGAGCAACCTCTTGATCTGAGAAAGGAGCGGCAACTAGTTTTTTCTAATCCCTTGGGGGCGATCTCCTAAGGGCGAGCTCCTGATCTTCAGGCACTACTGGTGGTGATAAATCATCGGCGTCAAGGTCGACTGGTGGTTCTCAGAGCTCTCTGGTCTTCAAATCAGATTTCCGTCCTCTCTAAGGTGAGAATGAAGCTCTATTTATAGATTTTGGGAGGCAGCCTTGTAAATTGCGTGGAAACTCCAACCACTCCCATCTGGACGCCCGGCGATCCCCGATCGACGGTGTATTTTGATGATCCGGGTGCCTTAATGATGTCGAATTGGGTGATCTTGGATTCGTTGGATTCGCCTGACGAGCCGCCGACCGACTATAAATATGTTCATTTTATGACCATTTGGCGATCGATCCATTTTCATTCTCCGATAGCGATCTGAGTCGATTCGAGCTCGGATGCACTATGCTTGATGTTGTTATGTTCCTCATCGACGGCCAATAAGTTTGCTGAAATCGGTGATTAGATAAGCATTTCAAAATGCCTTGAGATTCGTCAGATTAATTTTCCGAGGATGTATCGCCGCCTATATTTTGGGTGACATTATCTCGCCATCCAAAATATATGTCAAATATTTGAAAATAGCAAATGAAATTGGAGAGTCCATCAACTGCAGAGAAGATCTTCAATGACAATATTATAAGAAGGCGCGGAAATGCGCAGGTATGTGTGTGCGATATTTTGAGGTTATGGACTCACTTCAAGAGCGTCGGGACCCATATGGCGCTGGGCGGCTACGGGCGAGCACCGGCGGCGGCGAGCGAGTGGGCGCCACGGCTGGCGCGCTGAATTCACCTGAACGGTAGTGGCGGTCAGGTGCGCGCGTACCGTCAGGCGGGCCACGCTGGCGGCTTGCCGTCATACCATATTCGCCAGGGCCGACACATGTCGTCGGGTTACGCCATACACGAGGCGGGCTATGTTGCGCTGGCGCCGCCGGCGCCGGGATCAGGCGTCCGCCATGGCACACGCCACGATGCCGCGGTTCAGCTGGCCACGCACGCCACGCCATGGAGGACGACGCTCGGTCCGGATCGGGCGGGCAAAGCGGCGAGTGGCAGGCGGGCTGGGGCCCGACTGAGAGGCTTTCGCCATGGGTTTTGGATTTTGTTTTCCCTTTGGGGTCTATAAAACCCCCAGGGTAAAGGAAATGCGCACGCCTCCTCCTTTGCTTGAGTTGATTATTTGGGCATCAAGGCCCGCAGATAACGTCTGGTTCCCATCAGTTGACCGTCCGTTGGGAGGCGATCAAGGCCCACAGATATCGTCGTTGTTCCGGTGTTTCAAAAGAGGTATCAACC
Organism: Cymbidium sinense; assembly: GCA_021442155.1. Taxonomy (NCBI): domain Eukaryota; kingdom Viridiplantae; phylum Streptophyta; class Magnoliopsida; order Asparagales; family Orchidaceae; genus Cymbidium; species Cymbidium sinense. The sequence continues at coordinate 646,870 of CM038230.1, forward strand.
GGCCTCGACCATCCACTGGAGGTGATCAAAGTCATGGTTCCTACTTTTCTTGTAGAAAATTAGTGAATCAGCGAGGTTTGCACTGCCTGATCCACCTCTACCCCAGAGCAGTGCATGCCTCCCCTGGTAGGAGTTTGGGCACTCTTCTTGGATCGACCTCTACCTCCTCATCTCCACCAAGCCAGAGTGCATGGCCCTCCCCCTGGTGGGAGTTTGGGCACTCTTCTTGGATCAACCTCTACCTCCTCATCTCCAACAAGCCAGAGTGCATAGCCTCCCCCTGGTGGGAGTTTGGGCACTCTCTTGGAATAATTTTCATCTCGACGACGGCTGTCGATGTTTGTAGATGGGTGAGAATCTTTGAAAGAGACACGTCCACCAACGGAGGCAACGACAAGGGAACCTTCTAAAAGGGGAGGATGAAGATTTGGAGTCACGACACAGACACATTGAGGAAAAAATATTATTTTAATGATTTGGTTCTTAAGTGTCCAAGAAGTCGATAGAGCCCAATCTCCGGGGTATTTCACCACTTACGAGATGAGTTTGGGATTGCGTTTCCATCCCCGAGATGATCGCCATTTTGTCGATGAGGTTTGCATTTCCCGCCACCGTGGCAACGATCGCGGATGGGACTTATAGTCTTTTGAGGATGCATTGACTATCACATTACTCGCACGATGCAAGTTTACTACATGCACATGGTCGACACCGCAGAGTCGGCTACTTGACCTTCGGACGAAGGATCCTCCAAGAGTCAAGCATTCTTTTTGTGAAGAATGGGTCTCCTCGAGAAATGGGGAAAGCGAGAGATATACCCATTCCCTGTTGGTGATGAAGATATCCTGGACGAAATTCCAAATATTGAAGATCTTCGATTTGAGATTCGATATATCAACAGAATTTGTGGGAGGAATCTTTGTTTGGTGGGCTTCTATTCATCCCGAAGCTCTTATGCATGCGTGAGAAAGCCCAACAAAGAGGTTTCCACATCTCCCAAGCGCCCTCGCTTCTTCCCACAGAAAGACCCGCTCAATGAGAAGAGGAAAAGGAGCGAAGAGGTGATGGTGATATCGACACCAAAAGAGTCGCCCTTCGAGTCCCCCCCAAGGATCTTCATTCGGACGTGTTGAATCATTCCGCAGAAGTCGCCAAGAACTGCAATCTCTTATGCGTTCATCATCTTTTATTTCCCATTTCCTTATGCTTAACGTAATTTTTTCTGATATTGAAAGAAGCAAGAACTTGACTTCAAAATGAACACATGGAATGACCAAATTCGTGAAGGTCAAGTTTTTCCATGGTGAATATAAGCGGTATGTGGAGAAAGTAAAAGAGATGTCCGTGTTGGAGAATCAACTTGATGAGTGTAGGACCGAGTTGGCGACTCAAGCATTTCTCTTCTTTTCGTCGGAAGTTGAGACTTCGGGATGAATTAGTGGAGGCTGAAAGGTTGTTAGCCAAAGGATCAAAGATCTTTCGAGAAGGTTTCGTCTTGAGGCAAAGAACCGAGAGTTACGCTCGCCGAGAAAGAGGTCGCCTTATCTGCAGAAACAGGCATGGAGAACTTCAAGAACTCAACAGCCTTCAAGAGTATCATATAGGATCACGTTCAGGAGGCCAGAGACCACGTGTATGATGTAGAGGTGAAGGCTTTGGAGCGGCAGTGTGTTGATGAAGGCTTCATTCGAGGTTTCTTGAAGGGGACACGCTTGATCGCAAGCTAGGAGTGTTGAGGTCCTTTCTCCTACCTAGCTCCCGACCCTTCAGCACGAGGATGACTCAGATAGTTCTTCATCATCTACTGATGAGACCATCAAGACTGTGTAGTTGTAGTTCCTTTATGTTGCAAATTGCTGTTGTATACTATTTGATTGTACTTGTATGCGAAAATATTAACAATCCACAAAAAATTATTTGTGATTTTTCGAGTGTGTCAAAGTGTACTCGATGATAAAGATTCGCAGAGAAGAGATCATCGGAATCCCTTTAGATAATTCGATCTATTCTAAGATCATTACCGCGTACTTGACAAACTGACAATATAGAGGTTCTCTCGAACCTCTCGATCTATCCCAGTTGTGTATCGGAGCGCTTACTGATGATGTTAACTGTTATGGAGAAAGTTGTAGCCTAAGAGGATTGCCAACTTATCCAAGGTTGTTTATCAAAGCGTTACTAACGATGTTAACTCAGATAGAAGATCGATCAATTCCTGGGATCGATCTTACTGAATGAGATACAACAATAGTTATGATCTCTTGAGTGTTTTAAAATGCAAGCATAAGCAAGAAAAAGTCACAATAAGTATGAGAACTTTAACATAGATAGAAACATAAATCCAAACACCTTGATGCCAAGGTTGGACAATAAGTACAACAAATAGAGTATCGATAAATGTTTAATTCGATAACAACAATTGCAATACAAACATACACGATAATGTTTTCCGCATTCACTAGAATAAAAAAGCTGATACATCACTGGTAGTACTTCTGGAGGTTTGTAGCATTCCGTGCGGGGAGAGTCTTCCCATACTATCCTTAAGCCAACGTGCTTGTTGATTTTAGACACCACCACATACGGCCTTCCCAAACCGGTGAGAGTTTATTGTGGGCCTTTTCCGCCGAAGTCGAGACTTCGAGACGAGGTCCCCAGATATTGGTCGTGGCTTTACCCTTCGGTTGAAACCTCAAGCAATCCTTTGTCGATAGAAGCCATTCTGAGTGACAGACATGGGTCTCTGCAGAGAGATCCGATGGAATCGGCTTATCGTCGCTCGGCATCAAAGTTATGGGTTCTGGGCTCGGGACCATGTCGACGGAATAATATTTCGCCCAAACAGATTGTACGGCGCTTTCTCAGGGTCCTGATGGCGGTAAGCCCAAAGAACATTGATAGTTCTTCGCCCATTGCCTGGGTTCGTGTGTCTTTAGCCCTTTTAGTATTGTCCTATTGGTGACTTGCCCATTTGCCCGTGGATGGGATACAAGGTGGATTAACTGATATGCCCCGGCGAAAGATGTGAATGTCTTTCCGTGAACTGGCCCCATCGGGTGATGATTTTTGCCGAATGTCAAAAATAATATTTTTCCGCATAAATTGTTTGGCATTTCGTGATTTTGGCAGCTTCCACCCACTTTGTGAAGTAATCAACGCCAAGATTATGAATTTTCTGCTGGCAATGGGAAAGGGTCCCATTATATCGATCCCCATTGAGCAAAAGGGCCACGCCTGGATTGTGGTGAGTTCTGATGGTGTATGAGTGAGATTGGAATGTAACTGTTACACTTCTTTACAAACTCCAATGCATCCTTCTTCATTGTAGGCCAGTAAAAATCTTGCCTCATGATTTTGAGGGCGAGGGCTTTTCCTCCCAAATGTTCACCACAAATTCTTGAATGAACCTCTCGCATTGCATATAGCCTCGGTAGACACTTTAAGTAGGGCCCTAAGAAGGACCGCCAGTAGAGTTCATCATTATGGTGAAGTTCAATGCTCTACGCCGAGACGGATAGCATCGGGTCTGCAAGGCCCCGCTTTGAAGAAAGGACATGATCGTCAATCCATGAAGATTCTTTTGGGTCCTCCAGATTGTATCACCCAAGGGCCTTGAATACCGGGAAAGTGGATGTCCTCTATATTTTCTTTTGAAAAGATCTCCGCCGTTGTTGCTAACTTAGAGGGCATCCGCTACACTCCCTTAGAATATGAGTTATGACTGGTCTCGCAAGAAGTGATTTTGCCAAAAGACGGCAGCCGGATGATGCATCAAGTCTCCTTCAACGCGAGGCCACAAGTCTGTGTAGATGGCTAAGTTCGACCTCCAATAAGAGCCTTAGTCCGCACGAGGCCTCGTACCGACATTATTGGTCGAACTAAGTCTGCACTCTAAAAGTTATTTTACTGGGAGATAAGCAAAATTCGCTCCGACCTGGCTCAAGCTCCATAATGTCCATTGATTTGTTATGGAGTGATGAATGATCTGCTGTGGTGATGGGATGGTACATTCTACAACGGTCGAGCACTTGTGACTTTATATGACGTGGAAGAAAATGGATGTCAAACTCTCAAGCTCGACCGACCACTTCATCAACCTTCCATACATCGCTTTTTAATAGTTCTTAATGGAAGATGAGTGTACGCGTTGATGGTTTAAAAGTACTCCGCAATTTTCATGCAATGCACTAGGCCAACGTGCTTATCTGCTAGTGGATAGCCCTTCATATCGAAAGGCCGACATAATAAATGGGTTGTTGCAATGAATTCTCCTCAGACGACGAGAGCTTACGACATGAGAAGAAGCAAGATAGATGTACAACTTCTCCTTGGATGATAATAGAGGGGAAGCTAAATAGACTAAGTTGCTCAAAAGTCGACATTCACACCGGAATCCATTTCCTCGTGCACCCCTTAAGATTTTGAAGAATGGTAGATACTTATCGTCCTTGATCGTTCTTGGAGGTGACATGTCTGAGTGCTTTTATCTTCTCGGGGTTGGCCTCTATCCCGCGCTGAGTGACCATGAAGCCTAGGAATTTCTCAGAGGAAATTCCAAAAATGCACTTGATTGGGTTGAGCCCCATCTTGTAGTGTCGAAGAATGTCAAAGCACTGTTGCAGATCAAAAATATGCTGTGATATTTCCAAGTTCTTCACCAGCATATCATCAACATACACCTCCATATTGTGTCCTATAAGATCCTTGAAGATCTTATTCATAAGGCGTTAATATGTTGCTCCAAGAATGGTAATGACATAAAAGATAGTCCTTATCTGCTTGGAAGGATGTTGCTTCCTCATCTATTTTGTTCATTTGATTGGAATAACAGCATCCATGAAGCTCATCGATGTCGATGTCGCATCAACTAGTCGATAATGAGGAAGGGGAAGCTATCTTTTGGGCATGCGATTAAGGTCGTGTAGTCGATGCACATTCTCCAGAACTCGCCTTGACTAACACTACGTTAGCCAACCGTGGGGATTTCTCAAATGAACTTGACTTCCGTTTGGTGATTTCCTATGACCGCAATCGTCGAAGGTTCTTTTCTTCTCAGATCACCGCTTGAAGTCAACTTTGAGGACACCGTCAATGCCGCATCGCGCCCGTGCAAAGATATCTTGATTTAATGCCAACATGGAAGCCCATTTGCTACTCCGTGATCTTTATACATCATGATTACACCAAGCCTTGTTCGCTCATCTCGAGCAATGGGATGTCCACACTGCCTTCTCAACCCTTTTGGACTCCCCTGATGGCTCAAGGCCAACATGATGGTGCTCTCCTCCGGTGATGGGCATTGCTTATGATGATAGTGGCACTCCCTCAAAGCTCTTGGGGTACACCTCCATCATTGTTGAACCCGCTATGCTACATTTATGAGCAGAGCATTGAAGCATGGATGTATCCATTAAAGGAGACAATGCCTCGGTAATTGACTTCCAAAGAATCCACTTCTGGCATGACATGGAAGACCGCACCCACTTCTCCATCTATCCTTCCTCACTTCCATCAAGTGCTTTTACACATGTGAAGAGGATCGCAAGAGACTGTGCTTTGAACTTCTCTAGCTTCTTGTGGCCTACCTTCTTGTACCACTATTCCTCCATCTTTTCACTCCTTACTTGAGGAGGAGAGAGTGTCACTTTTTCTTAGTATGTTTTGTATCAAGCACTTCTGTGCTATATTGTACTTTGTTATTTCTCATTAATGCAAATATGCACTATTTCATAAAGATATCTTGATTTTACTAGAAAATCTACGATTCGATTCTCGTGAGACAAAGAACGATCCCACCTTTACCTTTCGCATGGATCAACTTTTGAGATAGGAAGATAAATTACATCTTCCTGAGAAGCCCTTTCGAGGCATTCTCATCTCAGTAGTTGAAGTTCTCGATGTTGAGGGTTACCGACGAAATGGTTCTTGCTTGATATAGACGCCAGCATTCCCATCTCCTTACCCGCATGGGTATCGGAATTTCATCTTGAGGTGAGGCATGATGTGATCCGCGAATATAGACCGGAGAGGTCTCCAAATATTGCATCAGACGACTCGACTACAATAAATTATAAAGTGCGCGGTCGGGAAATTCTCCAAGAGTTACGGAAGACCGATTGTCCCTTCCACTAATACTGCCGATTATCAAATCCATGGACCGCATGAAGCTTCTCTTTCTATACCCATGCTAAGGAAAGTGGAGTAAAAAAGAACATCAACCGAACTCCCATTGTCGATCAATATCCTTTAATATTGAAGCATGGATCACCACACCACGATGACAAGGGGATCTTGATGTGGGATGAAGCCCTAGATCTAAATCATCAAAGGTGATAGAATGGTCAACCCGAGACTTCTTCCGCTCTTGAAGGGCTGCAATGAATATTTGGCTATATAACACCTCCCGCAATTGTTTCTATCTCTCCACCGCCATGCTTCCTCCTGAGTCACCAAAGATTTGTCGGACGAGTGGTTGATTTTATATAAAATGGCCTAGATACTCGACGATTAGTCTTTCAATCTCCTCCTTCGCTTGGTGGCACTCTTCGGTGTCTACCGATGAAAGAATTTCTCTTGATTTCCAATTCCGTGCTTTAAAGGTCGCACCACTTGATGCTATCCTCTTCCAATAGGATGTTCGCATGACGGTTGAGAGTCATATTTCCTCTCTCGAAGTCATCCGAGGTCCAGGAGGTTTTGGGGAGGTTTGTCTCTTCTTTTTCTCGAGATGTTTGAACATCACCTTTGGGAACCTTCTTCCGCTTGGTGGTTCAAATTATCTGTCGATGAGCACCGATAGCTTGCCACGGAGATTTGTGCCTCTTCTCGTGGACCAGTAGATAGAATGGACTGCCTCCGCATTGATGAATAAGTATCCGGCCGGAGTCCTCCGAGAAGCACGCCTCAAAAGTTCTCGATCTACTACTGGTTTGCTGAGGAGAACCTGGAAGTATTCTTGAGGGACTCTCCATCGCTCATGATTCGAGAGATGTGATGAATCGATGATTCTCTTGTTTGCGTGAACTTTCTACAAACAATCGAAGCTTCCAAATGATCTAATTTTAGCGAAGAACCAAGTGCAGCATGTCCTTTGAGAGTCGGGAATACCGACACAAGATAGAGTCATTTGAAATGAATGCATGATCGCTCAGTGATCGATATGCTATCGACGACAGCATCGTAGTCCATGCCGGAAGCTTGAATCTCGCCTAACGGGTATAAGATGATCTCGAAGCTTTGGAAGAGGCTACGGAGAATGGATCATTTAGATGTTTCACGGAACTCTTCCCCGCACTGGCCGTCGTAGCTCATCAAAGATGACGTGGAGTTTCACCAATACGAGGCTGAGCCATTCGTGTGGGATGAGTAGAATCGGTATCCGAAGTTCAAGATCCGGATGTGGTAAGGGGTTCTCTACTTGTTGATCCGGCATTCCTGCAATCATTCTCGTGAAGAAAATGGAGATTATCGAGGGTGCGCGGAACTGTGTGGCTCTTCCAGCGTGTTGGAACGCTTTGGCCCTCTCGCAGAGTCGAATAATTTTGTTCGGGAATCCTCCATCCTTTGAACGCGATCTTCCAAAGAGGGCCCGACCCTCACCGGGACATAAGTCTGTATGTAAGTGTTGGAGACTTGCCCTTGATCCTGAGAATGAGGAGCGTTGGAGCGCAAACCCCGTTTATCAATCATATTGGAGATATAGCAATGGGGGAACTATTTTTCCCACAGACGGCGTAAGCTATGCGAGAATTTTATTCTAGATGCAGATCTTCGTAGCCCAAAATTATCCAACACACGGGGATATGAACACGGTTATCGTGGAAAACCCAAGGGAAAACCACGGCCTTGCGCCCAGAACTTTCACTATGTGTTCAAAGATACAGGTCCTTGCTTCGTTAGTTGGAGAAGAAGGTTTCTGAGGAAATAATATTCAGTGTAGAAAAATATACAATCTAACTCAACCCAAGGGAGAAGTTCCCCAAAAAGCGGCAGGAACTGATCTTCTGGGAGCAACCTCAGGTCTTCAGGAGAAAGGAGCGGCAACTGGTCTTTTCTAATCCCAAGGCGATCTCCTGGCGAGCTCGATCTTGCACCACTGGTGATGATATCGGCCAAGGTCGATGGGTTCTCGAGCTCTCCGGTCTTCAAATGATTCGTCCTCTAAGGTGAGAATGAAGCTCTATTTATAGATTTTGGCCAGTGGAAAACTCACTCCCATCTGACGGCCTGCATAATCCCCGATCATACGGTGTATTTTGATGATCCGGTGCCTTAATGATGTCTAATTGGGTGATCTTGGATTCGTTGGAGTCTTGACGAGCCGACCGAATTATAAATATGTTCATTTTGTGACCATTTGTCGGATGATCCATTTTCATGCTCGATAGCTTGATCCGATGACCGAGTCGATTGATACGCTGATGTTATGTTCCTCATCGAGACGATTGATCGTAAGTTCAAATCTGATTAGATCAAAGCATTTAAAATACCAGATTCGCGCTGATCGATTAATTTTTTGAGGATGTATCAGTTAATAATTAGTTGAGGATTTCTATTTTTTTTTTCTAATGTAATTCTTGCTTTATTAATAAATTTTCATAATCGTAGAACATTTAAAATTCCTCAAATACGTCTTATATTATAATACTTTTCTCTCTAAAATATTATTTATCTTCAATCCCTGATTAATTTTATTTAAAATTTTCTACACATTATTAAATATTTAAATTTCTAATTTTTGTTAAATTTAAATATTTATATTACAATTTTTTATTTAATAAAATTGATAATGCTCTCTCAACATTAAATTTTTTTTTAAAAAATCAAAGCTTAATTTTAAAAAGGAGAGTGAAAACAAATTATGATTCAATAATTATAGGAGAATTTTTTTTTTTCAAAATTAGGTTTCAATCATATTTTGTAGTACTCATCACTAATTATTAAAAAAAATTCTGAAGGAGTAGTACACGCGTCGTTGTGTGATATAGTCTAAAAGTGTTTTTTTGTCTGTATTTTCATTGTGAATTAAAGTCGTAAATTTAACAATTTGGGCCCCACATCACGTTTATACTCGTGGCTAGTGAGTCACAAGAGCGCACCGCCCTGGGCCCACTTACTGGCAAGGAAGATTGTAACGTGGACAGAGCTTATTTGTTGACTTTTTCAATTAGTTAAGGGAGCCGCATTATAGTGTTTTATTAAATGAAAAATAAATAAATAAATAAAATGATAAATGAGCATATTGACCATTTCAGTTGATAATATATATATATTGCGCAAATGAATAGATTATAAGATAATCTGTCAGTCAAGCCGCATAATATACAGTACATACATATCCTACATTATTTAATGCATATCTGAACACACACTGAATGAATAAAATTAGTAATACAGATTAAATGTTCTTACGAGAGTGCTTTTATAAATCTTAACATCTTTTATATTTTGGGATAAAAAATGTTATAAATAATATTTATAAAAATATTCTGTTATAATATTTTTAATATTAGAATGGAATTAATTTTATTTATGTTCTTGATTTTATGTCCTCTTTTTAATACAATTAAGCTATTTGATAATATAATTAAATTTATAAGATAATTAATTAATGGTTTTTCAATATTAATTATACTGTGTGACGTTTTAACTATTTTATGAATAATACATAAAATTAAAATATGTACAATAAAATTAATAAATATATCAAAAATAAATTAAAATTTTTTTCGGCCCCTCGGCATCGCATTGTCTATAAAATCCCCAGCTGTACCGAATATTCTCCAGCAGAAAGAGTTCACAATCGATAACCGAGTCTATTCCCGACTAGAAAAAGTCCTCCACCCTTCAATTCCTTAGAATCCCTAACCCTCGACACTAATCTAAGAAGAAAGGTATCAACTTTTATCGCCACCTATCTCCCCGTCGCCGGAAAACATGGAAAGTCCGACTCCCAACGCCTTTCCTGGTGAGGTCAACTCCACTTTATCCAACATCCTCCTATCCGGCACCAACGCAATCGACTCCATCTTCTCCCACCTTCCACCGCCGACCACTCCCTCCCCAACTGCGGAGCCTGTCGGCTCCTCTGTCTACCTCCGCCAGACCGAGCTCCTCCTACGCTTCGGCTACCAGAATCGCGTTGCGGGCGCTGCGGCAGAGGCTACAATGAAGAAGAAGATTTACAGAGGAGTGAGGCAACGAAATTGGGGCAAATGGGTCGCGGAGATCCGGCTGCCGCAGAGCCGGATACGGCTGTGGCTCGGCACTTACGACTCGGCCGAATCGGCCGCCTACGCTTACGACCGTGCCGCGTACAAGCTTCGAGGCGAGTACGCGCGACTTAACTTCCCGGAGCTCCGTGACGCCGGCAGTGACTGCTCTGACAAGCTTCGTTCGCTTCGCTTTGCTGTGGATTCGAAGATCCAAGCTGTTTGTCAACGGATCGCAAAGCAGAGGAGAAGTAAAAGAGGCCGCGGCGGCGCTGGCGAGAGAGTGAAGAAGAAAGCGGAGGAGATGAAGGCGGCGTCGGAATCGTCGTTCTCTGTTTCTGGAGATCAGAGCTTGAACGTGGCTCAAGTTGGTGGGGAGATGGACGTCGGCGAGTGCTCGTTGGCGAGGATTCCCTCTTTTGATGTCGAGCTCATATGGGAAGTTCTCGCCAATTAATTAGCCATTAAGGCAAAATTTTCCAAAAGATGTAATAAATCTAATGGGATTTTGAGAATTTGTATAGTATTAAACTCCAAATAAATTTAACAACTTTGAGTTATGTGCTTGATCTGCATCTATTATAAACCAAAATATCAGCCAACTGACCTCCTATAAATTCATAGTGAAGACAAATATTACCCAGCAGCATCTACCTCATTACATTTGACAGCAACCTCACCCAACACCGATTATAATCTCTATTTTTGGGCGATCTTTATTCATATAAATATAATGCATAAAATAAATCTATTTTTCATGATGCATTTTAAATACAAAGGAGGCCAGTCAGCCACCTCTCTCTCTCTCTCTCTCTCTCTCTCTCTCCCTTTTGTTTTTAGGATTGAGTTGGAGTAGGGGACAGACAATACGGGAGCATGGAGTGGTAGATGAATGACAAGGATTAGTATGAGAGTGAATGGGAGAGAAATAATGAGTATTGGTATAATAAGTGAACAACAAAACAATGAGGCAATAGAGATGTGAAGCTGCTAGTAAGCAACACATCACTATGGGCTTCATGGGCTAAACAACATGACTGACAATGATATTCATCTCTCTTTCAATACTGAATAAGATTTTTGGGTTTTAATTAAATTTTCTCAAACCATATTATTAACACCATCTTATGCGATGTTGGGTTTTAATTAATTTTTCTTATATTTTATCATACATACATAATAAGCAAAGCTAATATTGTTTAATAATAAGCGCATTCATAAAAACAAAGTCCAAATATACCAAAACTTATTATCGGATTTCCCCGCTTGGTTTTCTCCAAATGGTTCCTCACGCATCTCGAAAACGTGCAGCCACGAGTCGGTGCGAGAGGCGCGCACCGACTCACCCATGCCACCTCCAAGCCAGATCTGCCATTTCCGAGAACCCATTATCGCAAGACTATGCCGTCAGGGTAATTCGGCCCACTTGTCGCCAGCTCCTTCTTGCTTGGGCCCAGCCCAATGGCCCCAAACCTTCGCTTTGCTGCAGCTCTTACGACTGGTCCGTTCAGGTGGCTGTCAGAATTCTCGCGAAAAAAAGAAAGATTTCTTTCTTAATTCTTAAGCTTAATATTTAAATTGGCTAATTTATTCTTCGTCACATAAATTTCTTAAAAAAATGTGAACAAATTAACGCTAAACAAATAAAATTATGAAAAGATTTCATAATTTATTCAACAGCTCATCTCGTTTTCTCAACTACAAACAAATCTATAATAATATGAATAAAAATGAAAAAAATAATCCAAATCAACCCTCCCTTGGCGATATAATAATAATAATAATAATATAATGTATTTTCGTACGTGCGAAGTTAAAGTGTCCAAGTGTCGAGAGATGAATAAAAACGCATTGTTTGTTCATCCAAATTTTCTCCCTTCCACCACCTTCCACTCTTTTTTGCTTCAACCCACCTGAGCTCCTCTATTTCTCAAGCAACAATAATATATATCACACGCTTCTCATTCTTCTCCTTTTAACTTCAATTGCTATATTTGACTCTCTTTTTTTTAATTCGAATAATTATTACTGTGAAAACCTAAGATTATCTCAGAACATTTGGTGTCGGCATTCTAATTCTAAATACAGTGTGTGACTACTAAGAGGTTCGCGGGGCGGATATCACGAGAGAGCAAGCTGCTTGTTTGCGTAACACAGACGCCTTCCACATCAGAAACATATTTATATTTTTATATTTTAAAATTTATCTCATACATTTTTAATCTAATTTATATTAATTAAATTATAAGTTTTTTTATTAAAAGCTAATAATATTATTATTGATAATTAATTAATATTGAATTATTTAAATAAAATAAAGAATTACTTTTTTTTTTTTTTTTATGATTTAGATAGCTTTTCGCTATTAAAGGGGAAAATGGGTGTTCTCAAAACCAGAGACTGAACGATCCCGAACTAAAAGGAGAAGCCCTCTCCTATTTGAGAAGAAAACGAGGCGGGGGCGAAAAGATTAGAGCAACGGAGCCAGAATGACGTTCGCCACCTTGGGGATGTCCGTTGCTTCGCCGGCGGCGGCGAGGGATGCCGAGCTTGGAAGAGGAGTCAGGTTGCGTCGGTCGAGGTCAGAGCCGTTGCTGCGGTGCTGTTTGAGAGTACCTCTTGCGGCCGCTTCGCCTCGGTTGAAGACGAGTCGATCGATTGGAGCCTTTCCGCTAGGTATCTCAGGGTCAGTCCTCCCCAGCTCGATCCGATCGCTGATCTTCGAGCCTGAGGATGTCGGCCTCTTGGATGCAGAGGAAGGAAAGGAGGAAATGGGGGCTGATTTCCAGGAGGTGAATGTCCCGAAGAAGAGGGCTAATTGGGTGCAAAGGATCTGCCAGATTCGGAGTCGATGGAAGGATCTTCAGGCGAAGAATGGGAGGGCTGAAGCCGCAACATGGGAGGATGATAATGGATGCGGAGTGAGCTATGATTCTGAAGAGCAGGATGAGGAGGAAAAGAGAGTATGGGGTCGGGAGGAGTTCGCGAGCTTGTTAAATATGGTTTCATGGACAGAGACTAAGCTCTTCAGCCAGCTAGCTTTCCTCTGCAACATGGCTTATGTGATTCCAGAGATCAAGGTAATCAAATCAGCCCGTTCCATCTCGTTTCTCGTTCTTTTTCTTTTTCAGGAAAACATTTTTTGTTTTTTGATCTCGATCTCTGTGATTTCAAAATGGTTTAAACTTCTTCAATTATTAAACATTTTATCTTAAATTTTCCAAATTTAAGAAAAAAAAACCTGATATGTTACCATTTTTTTTTCTTTCTCTGCCGCTCATGCGTTTCATGCGATTGGCGTGGGAGATATGATCGTCTAAGTCAGGAACCGTTTAATTTCTTTAAATACTTTTATGTTAGAACTGGATTTTTTATTCAAATTAAGATTTTTTTTTTCCGGGAACTGTTTTGCGTTTGTTTAAAAAAAAAAAAAAAAAAACTGAAATTGTCTAAGTGTAGGTTGAAGTTAGCCGGTTAGGTGGATACGTACGATCCAATTTATTACAGAAAACTTTGGGACAATATATAAATAAGATTTATATCACATATATTTATAAACATAACGTTCGGTTATTTGTTATATGGCCTAAATTAAAAATGATTTTGCAAATATTATTTGTTGTGCATCAGAGCGAGCAAGCATTTAAACTGTAAGAAGAAAAAAGAAAAGTAATAAGTTGGCGGTGACCGGGCGATAGGGAGCCATCTGCCATGCATGCATCCTACGTGGCGACGTGCAATTCTCTTTCATAACAAGGCTGCAAATTAAGAACGTAATAAAAGATTGATAATTGTACTTTTTTTTCTTATTGAAGTATAGTATATTATTTATTAAAGTATAATTAATAAATATGCATAATTTATAGTTGTTTATTGAACTATAAATACACAAATGGTAATTATCTTCATATTTTAAGGTTTTTACAATTTAAAATATTTAAAAAATAATAAATATCAAATAAAGAGATTAGAAGTTGACAAAGTTTAAAATAGCTCTCCGGAGAAATGATCTTTTTCACATAAAAAATATTTGAGATGTAAAAAATCACAATATTTATTCTGAATGAAAGGACTGTGTTGTAGATTATAAATAATATATTTTGTAATTGTAAAATGTGTTATAACAAATGAAATTGGAAAAAAATAACTTCTATTCTACCATAGAAGTTGTATGATATTTGAGTTGTCATTAAATAAAGATTGTAGAAGATTTAATTAGAGGTTGGGTGATTAGAAGATGAGGATTAGAGTTTGATGACCAGTAGACATCAGATGTTATGTGACGATTGAACGTAAATGTTAGAGGTTGAATTATGTTGATAGATATAGCTTTGTTATTTTTCTCATAGGAGAAGAAATAAAATAAGAAAGATTGATTTTGATGATGATCTATCTATTATAGCATTTAAAAATCTGAGAAATTATGCATGTATTTTGATGTAATGCATGTATTATAATCTTTTAGAATTTAAATTGAGATTATCTAAATTTTAGTAAGCTTATAATCAAATTGATCATTTCAATGAGATGAATATATCAACATCATATAAATGTCATTGAAGCCAATTACCACTAGTAGCAATCGCTGATCATTGTCAACGGTCATTGTCGATCACTACGGTTGTAATAGCCTTATTATCATCATAAGATTGTTGTGGCCTTATTTCTGGATTGTTGTGACCTTATATCTGGATTTAGGGTCGTCTAATTTTTATAAAACAAAAGATAAAATAGTATTTGAAATTCTGTAACCCTGTTTCTCCAATCACGGAGAAAAGTGAAATTCTAAGACTTTGAATATATAGTGGATTAATTTGATCGGGTCCATTGGGCCAAGTTTTTCACATAAAAATATTGGTTTCCCCCATCTTTTTATTTGTATGTGCTATATATTCTCATTGAGCTAAGATTCGATTTATACCCGTCGTCATAATTTTTTTAGGATGCATTAATAATTGATGTTTGTTATACATTGCGCTCTACTATATTTTAGGATGCATTACTTTTTAGCATGCATTAATCAATGATTAATGAGAAGTGTTGAAGGCTACACAATTTCAAGTGATTTGACTCAATTGTTCTCTTTATAAGATGGGAGATTAATTAATACATAAGGTTGAGTTGAACATATGTGGGTAATTAATCTCAGGCAATCATTCTTTGGCATGCTTTGGAGAAAGGTATATGAGAGATGTCAGAAGTTAGATCACATTAGGCTATTTGACTCATTTTTTGTCCTTCTAAGAGGGAGACGAGATAAATATGAAAGTTTTTGATGGATGTCAATGGCTAATAGACTATGAATTTAGGTGGACTTCAATATTAGTCACCATTTTGATGTTTGATAGTGGCATCAGAGCTTATTTATAGTGCTTTAAACTTATTTTAAGTCCCAATAATTCTTCCCACCAAAATTCTATTGAATACGTATAGGCATGACCTATTTTTAGAGATTTGGAGGGGATGTTTTGAATATTTTTATTAGAAATTAAGTTATTCTAAAGATGACTATAGTAAAGAGATTGTTGGTCCTCAAATTATCTTGCCAAAATTTAAATTATATTTTGAAGTGTTAGATTTAGATTTATTGGGATTCAAATGAAGTTGTTGATGATATTATTAACTTAAATTAAATCAGTTTAAAGTAAATCAATTTTGAGTCATATAATACTACATAAGTCATAAGATTTGTCATTACGACTGGGTGAATGATTAAAATATTATATCAAGAAATTTAAGTGCTTGATTATCCTATCACTTCAATTATTAAAATTTTTCTTTCCTTTGAATAGCATAAATTATAAGTCAAGTGATTATGATTTTGTTAATATATTAATAATATTAGCTTGATAAATATGCTCTCTCTCTCTCTCTCTAAATTTTATGATGCTTCATCTATAACAAGAAAATATTGAGGTATTGATACTTAAAAAAAATAGGAAGTTTCATAGTTTCTTGCATTGATGTTATTATCATTAATTTTTTTTGTCATTCAATCTATGATTTTTTTATAAAAAATATGAATTTATTGCCGTTATCTTTTTGAATGTTGAATTCTAACGATAATTTAATTAAAATTAATGATCGATTTAAATCTCTTTATCGAATAGAAAATTTTCCATCAACTCCTTAAAAAAAAAGGTCAACAACGTTACTCTTATTTTTTAATGTAGCATTTCATGTGCTGATCGCATCTCCTGAGTCCTCACTCCTCAGTAAATAGCCTTAGAAATTATTTTCAAAAACATTGACATCTTAAAGAAGACAATCATTATAAATAAATTGCAATCAGCTTTGCTCCTCTCTAATAGTTGACTGTTCACCGCGCCGGACGCAGGCCGATGAATTAAGCAGGTACTACGGGCTCCGGCTAGTGACCTCTTCGCTGGATAAGAAGCAGGAGGCGGCGATCAAATCGAGCCTAGATGCTGACTCCATCCCCGCGCCTTGGCCAGAGCGCGTGGCAGCATCATCAAGCCCGTCAGTCAGCTCCTCCTCCGCCGCCTACGAGATCGCCGCAACTGCGGCATCCTACATCCATAACAAAGCCAAGAGCCTTCTCTACCTAGGGGCACAAGCCCCCAATGGGAATGGGGATGCAGCTAATTATCAATTTGCTGGTAAAGGCAGGACTTACAAGTCAAAAGTGGCGACCTATGTGGCTACGTCGTCGGTGACGGCGGTGGTGGCGGCTGAGGATAAGGCGAGGCTGGAGGCAGCCAGGGAACTGCAATCTCTACATTCTTCTCCTTGCGAATGGTTTGTGTGCGACGAACCAAGCAGCTGCACTCGCTGCTTCGTTATTCAGGTTTTCAATCTATGTTTTCAAGTTTTCTTTTTTAAGCGTCTTGAAGGCATATTCGATGTTCCAAAGCTAAACTGTTTGATGAAATGTCAGGGCTCCGATTCTCTGGCCTCCTGGCAAGCCAATCTCCTCTTCGAGCCAACCAAATTCGAAGTAAGTCCTCCACAAATCGTAGTAGAAGGAACAGGAATTGGACATACATTCAGTAATTAACCCAAGTCGATGGCATGCATAAACCAGGAAACGGAGGCTCTGGTCCACCGAGGAATCTACGAAGCAGCCAAAGGCATATACCAGCAATTCGTTCCAGAGATCGAGTCCCACATCCTCGCCCACGGCCAAAATGCTCGCTTCCGCTTCACCGGCCATTCCCTCGGAGGAAGCCTCTCGCTTCTCATCAGCCTCATGCTCCTCGCCCGCAACGCCATCCCTCTTTCAGCGCTTCTCCCCGTCGTCACCTTCGGCTCCCCCGCCGTCTTCTGCTGCGGGCACCGCGCGCTGGAAACGCTCGGCCTGGACGACACCTACATCCGCGCCGTGATGATGCATCGCGACATCGTGCCCCGCGCTTTCTCCTGCGATTACCCCAACCACGTCGCCAATGTTCTCAAGCGCCTCAACAGCTCCTTCCGCGCACACACTTGCCTCAACACCGAGAAGCTGCTCTATTTCCCAATTGGAAAGCAATACATCCTCCAGCCCGACGACAAGTCCTCGCCTCCTCACCCTTTGCTTCCATCCGGCGCTGCCTTGTACACATTGGATGGCGATATTGGCCGTGGCGCGCTACGGGCGTTTCTGAACTCGCCGCACCCGCTTGAGACGCTCAGTCACCCGACGGCGTATGGGTCGGACGGGGCGATATTGCGAGACCATGATTCCAGCAACTATCTCATAGCCGTGAACGCACTCCTGCGGCAGCATACTCGGGTTCTCGTACACCGGTCCGGGCGGCAGAGGATGAACAATTGGTGGCCGCTGGTTACTGGTTCGACTGCGGCGCATGGGTCATTGCCGGTTCATACGTGGGCGAAACATCAGATCGAACCAGTGAAGTGAAGCAGGTTGCGTCTGGAGCTTGAGGACGGGGTGTATGTTCTTCAGATTGTGCTGAATTTCTGTATGGGTTAGCTTTGTATTTTTTGACTTTTGATTTGACTTTTGTACGCATTGATATAAATTATAAAGCAAACCACACTGGTAACAAGTTGATCAAACTACACTGCTAACAAGTTGTTCCGTTCATCCAAACAAGTTGGCTGCAACGAACTTTGTTTTTGTTAATCTCTATGTATGAACTGTAATTTCTAAAGATTTCCATGTCTATAAAGTCGCCTTATTTGGAGCACATACTAGAGCTAAATATATGAAATTTTGTGTGTTATTATCCCATCTTTTCATCTATTTGCATGTTCAAGATGTCGTTATAATGGCGTTCAAGATGTCATCATAAAGGCGTTCAATTGGATGAAAAGAAGTATCACTCATAATTATCTTATAGACAAGATTTTTCATCATTTAGACTTCTCTCATTATTGAGAGAGATTCTCTCTTTTATCATGGGTGGTTATTTTAGTTGTATTTTTTTTCTCTTATTCTCTCTTTCAATCAATACATGATTTACACATCATTATATTAAATAGCGAGATTAATTTGTTCTTATATTTTATATTTTATTATGGTATCAAAGTTAGGCAAAGTCTTGTTTCCTCTTGTTTGGGCAGAAGAGGCCATTGTTTCACTTATTGCAACCTCCTCTTTCTCATGCTTTAACTTGATAGCAATGTAGGTGATTCCTCTGTCTCTTTTTACAAATGTTGCCTTGCTTCTATGTTGATTTCTCTCACTAACAGTTAATTGTCAACCCACGGGGCATAAGGCCTCATTATTAATAGCTTACATCTCTAGTCTCCTCCACCACCTTATTTCCTCTTCCATCTTGATTAAGATTGTATCCATATTTGTAGCCATATGATACCAGAAAGAGCTAAAGACCGAGATTGAATTAGATATGTAGAATTATTCATTTTCATGATATCTCAGAGCAATATAGGTAAAGCCAATATGGAGGGAATTGTAACGACTGTAGCAGAGTTTGTTATAATTTGATGGTGGTTATTAAATCAATAATTGGTGTAGAATGGCTAAGATGATTTCAGTCTGTTATAAGAGCTGTAGCTTATCATCTGTGATATTGATATGAGAAGTTGCCTTTTCACCATCCCTCAAACTGAGCCTTGGTGGAAGTAATTGGCAGTTTCTCATGTGGCTGAGCAAATCGAGTAATGGAGAGTGCTTTGGTGAAAATGTCCATCGGTTGATTCTTGGAATGAATGTGATGAACAATGATCTCCATGGAGCATATGCGTTCTCTGGCAAAGTGATAGTCTATTTTGATATGTTTAGTTCTGGCATGGAATACCGGATTGTTGGCTAGTGCTATGGCTGAAGTATTATTGCTATAAAGAGGTGTTGGTTCAATGCTATTGAGCACAAGTTCCTTAAGGAGGCATTGTAGCCAGATTTTGTCAGTTGTTGTTGATGCTAGTGCATGATATGAGGATTTTGCTACTGTGGGTTGCTTCTTGATACTTCAGGAAACAAGAATATTACACAGGAAGGAACGATAGCCTGTTGTTGATTTCTGGCCAGTAGGATCAACGACACAATTAGAAATAGAGTAGGAATGAAGATGAAGCTCTTCTTTGCTGATTGTAGTCCAAAATTGATGGGTTTTTTTTTTTATTTGATGTAGTAAAGGAGCCTTTTTAAGTAGATGGTAATGTTTGTTTATAGGATTGTGCATGAATTGACAGAGAAGATTCACAGTGAGGGCAATATCTAGATGAGTAATTATAAGATACTGTAAGGAGCTAATGATTTGCCAAAATAAGGTGGGATTGCCAAATGTCTGATTGGCTGATGGATTATCTAGAGGCTTGAGAGGTAGCAGAGCTAAATTGGGTTTATAGTTTACTATGCCAGCTCTCTATAGAATTTTAGTGGCATATTGGTTTTGTTAAGAAAGAAGCCTAAGGTTGTTGTTTGAATGTTGATGCCAAATAAGAAAGAAACTTGACCCAAAATTTTCAGATGAAAGGAACTTCAAATCTCAGTCATGAGCTGTTGAATTTTGGATGTATTATTGCTAGTGAGTAATATGCCATCAACGTAAATCAAAAGGTATATTCTAGTGGATTCGTGATGGTATAAGAAGAATGAGGAATCCGAATGACTCAGGATAAAGCCTCTACTGAGAAGACACTTGGAGAATGCAAGAAAACATTGCCGGGGTGCTTGTTTCAAATCATAGAGTCCTTTGTGGAGTTGACAAACATAGCTAGGGTGTTGAGTGTCCTGAAATCCTGTAGGTTGATGCATGTAGATGTGTTTGTGTAATGTTCCATGAAGAAATGTATTTTTAACCTCTAGATGAAAGACTAGCTAGGTGATGTGAGCATCAATGATAAGAAGAATGTGGATGGTTGGCATTTTCGTAACTGGACTAAATGTATCAGAGTAGTTAATGCCATATTCTTGGTTGAATCCCTGTGCACCAAGCCATGCTTTGTAGTGATTCACAATACCATCTAGTTTAAGTTCGAGTTTATAAATAAGTCCATCAACTACCCAGAATTGGTTGATTGGGTGGAGGGGTTACTAAAGACCATGTCCCTTGTCGCTGTAAAGCAAGAAATTCTTGGACATTACATGTCACCCATGAGAGTATTTGCTGGCCTGAATGTAGTTGGTAGGCATTGCAATTTGTGCTGGTCTTGTAGAGAGATTGAGGAATTGTTTGGGTTTTAGATTACCAGTCTTGGCTCTTGTCTATATTGGATGAATGTTAAGAGGTGCTGTTGGATGTGTAGATTGTAAGTCTAAAGGAGGAGGATGATTGTTGGGGAATGGGGGGATAGAGATGGAGATGATGTGTTATTTGTAGAGGAAGCTATAGGAGAAGGGTGGTTGAGAGAGTGTTGTTTGTAGATAGGTTGGAAGATGGAATAGGAAATAATGGTGAATGAGATGATGTATTGGCGGAGGTGGAAGGTACTTGTTGAAAGAAGGCATATGGGAAGGTATTCTCGTCGAATGTAATGTGTCTGTAGATGATAACTTTGCTGGTTTAAGTAACAAAAAGCTTTATGAGGGATAGAGTAGCCAATGAAAACACATGGACTGGATTATGGAGATAGTTTATTGGGGAGAGTATGGTGTATGCCAAGGAAAGCATAGACATCCAAAGGTTCGAAGATGAGAATAGAGTGGGGATTGATTGTAAAGAAGCTCATAAGGTGATTTGTTATTTGTGGTGGGGGTTGGAAGCTTGTTGATGAAGTAGGGGTGAGAAGTGCTTAGCGCCAAAATTATTGTGGAGTACTGTCCTTGTAGTTTCAATGAGATAAGGTTGTTTGCATTCAGCTACATCATTTTGGTTGAGTGTATATGGAGAACTGAATTAATGGAGAATTCTATTGATAGTGACAATTATTGAAAAGTATTGTTGTGGTATTCGCCACCACCATTTGATTGAAATATTTTAATTCGAGGACCATTGAATTGTGTTTTTATCATAGTGGCAAATTAAATAAATTTAAGTGGACTTTTTTATTTGTTTTTCATTGTGTATACCCATATTTAATGAGTATTATGATCAAGGAAAAGAACATAGTATTTATATTCATTAAGAGATAGTACAGGTGAAGGGCCTTAAGCATCCGAATGTATGAGTTCAAAAGTTTGATAAGGAGTTTAACTATGTTTGGGAATTAGTAACTTGTGGCTTTTAACCAAACTACAAGAAGTGCAAAAAAAAAAAAAAAACAACTTGAGGAAATTTGTAGAGAACTATTGATTTTTGGAGATAGTAGTGAGTATTGATCTGTGTGGGTGGCCAAATCTGTTGTGCCGTGGTTGGGAGTTGGAAGTAGATGTTAGTAAAGCTGTAGAGGATGCAGAGTTTGAAGAAGAGAAAATAGGATAAAGACTGCTACAGTTAGGTCCCTTGAGTAGAATTTGATTTGTCAGCTTGCCTTTGATCATGTAACCTGTGTCATCAAAAGAGAGAGTACAATTGTTGTAAGTGATGAGCTTGTTAATGGAGAAAAGATTATGTGCAAGAGAGGGAGCATGACGAAGTAGCTTACGGGAGGAATGAGGCGTTGGTAGAATACCATGACCACTATGTGCGATTTGTAGAGAGAGTCCATTACCAACTAACATTTCTTCCGTTCCTTGATATGAGGTAGGCAGGTGAACTTGATCAAGTTCAGTCGTCATATTAGATGTAGCTCCACTATCTAAATACTAGTTATTCGAATCAGCAGATGAACTTTGGAGAGAAAGGCTGAAGGAGTAGTGGTATAATACTGATTGTTGAAGCAGTGATAGCAGTTTATAGCCGAATGTTTGGGTTTATTACATATCTGAAAAACTAGCTGATTAAGATATGCACGATTTGTTCATTGAAAAGTAGTGAATCCTCTTCTAAAGTCCAATCTACCTCTGCCTCAGTTTGCAGGGGAATTTCAATCTCTGGTTAAAATGAGATCAAGGGAGGAATCAACAGTTGACATTTCTTTAGTTGTTCATTGTTGATATTGATTTCTTCACTGTACAATGTTGACCTCCATATATGTGTCATAAGTCGAGTAAATCTCACAAGTCGAATTTGATGGACTTCGAAAGTGACAGTGCGCAAATCGGGGCTCAAAATGCACCGGACGTCACTGAAAATGGTCAAAATGACCTCCGATTGACGAACGGACTTCGCCGCCGCGTTCAGAACTGTGGGCTCCGAAAATTCGCCACCGACCTCTCGACAAAAAAAGTGTTTTAAAGTGTCAGCGTAATTTTCAGAAGACATATAAAATAGTAGATAAGACACTACCCAGAGATTTCGTCCTCGTTTGATGATGACTTTAGATGTTCGGTTCTAGGCGCAAGCCCATAAGCAATTACCCTCTCAATAAGTGAGAGAAAACTTTCAATTAAGGCTAGTCGTTATGTTGCTTAATGCATAGCGTATAATAGCAACATGTAGAGTTTCAAAATTTAGATTATGCAATTTATCATTTTAGCTTAAAAGATCCTCATAACACAACGAGTTCGTCAAGAAATCCTTAGATCGGGGTGGTGTTTGTCATGGAGATGACTTAAGTCTACCTTACGATAGATGATTGTTTGCCTATCAAGTATACCTATGATTCACAACTCAAAGGCGAGCGTGAGGAGCATCAGATCTGCGTGATAAATATATAATGGAGCCGTCTTGGCCAAACCACTCGATCGAGGACTCACGGTATCGCTTCATCTGTGGAGCATTAATCACGCTGAGGACACGTCACATCCTTCTAGCGAGATTGATTGAGTGAACATAGTAGAACACTTGATTTGACATTGCTCCAGCTAGAGTTTTCTTAATTTATCACTCCCAATAAAAGTTATGGAAGGTGGATATATTGAGTTTTGCTTTAAAACTTTAATGATAGAATTTATTTAAAGCTTTTTAGATTAACACTTTTTGAGTTAGTTTGATTTGAAAATAGAATCACATTTTGATGGAAATATCCTCTCGATTGAAATTATCATTCACATCATCATCTAGTTAATTGATTGATTGAATCAAATATATTTGAGAATTTTAGATCCACCTCTGTTTAGCTCACAACAGAATCGATCTCTTGTCACATTATAAGCTTCTCGATATTTCCTAAGTTGAAATTCTCATAATTGATTTTAGGTTTTGTTAACCTGATCACTAAAAGCAGGAAGAAACGCGTAGATCCTCAAACATTTGAATTTAAGCATTCAACATAGTGTGTCCATGCGTATTTAAGAATTTATGTAGTGTTTGTTTCTTAACTATGAGATTGATTTTGAATTTTTATTTAATTCCAACTTAGCCTACACATCCTTTTTAGACATTAAAATTTGAATATGTTTAAGAGCTTTAGATCCTGTCAACTCTGTTTAGATGCTAATAGAGGATTAGATCTACTGTTATCTGACATAATCAATTTCTCAGATATTTCACTGATTTGAAACTCTTGTTATAAGTTTTTAGGTTTTGTTAACCCAATCTTAGAATAAGCGGGAAGCCATCCTCAAACACTTGAATTTAAGCATTCAACATAGTGTCGGGGCACATGCGAGTGTTTTTAAGACTTTATATAGTGTTTATTTCTGAATTATGGGATTGATTTCAGATTTTTACATAATTTGATTTGAAAAATTCATTAATTTGAATATATTTAAGAGCTTTAGATCTGTCGGCTTTGTTTAGGCTGACGATGATTAGATCTATCTTTTGTGATCAGTTTTAGACATTTCATTTTGATTGAAACTCTTATTATAGGTTTTAAGTTTTGTTAACGCCCGTCTTAAGGCAGGCAGAATCAACCTGTGACATCCTGATACTTGAATTTAGGCATTAGTAGGTGTGGAACATCGGTGTATTTAAGAATTTAGGCAATTTTATTTCGATTTATGAGATTGATTTTGTATTTTCATTTAATTTCAACTTTAGCTTGAATAGCCTTTTCAGACATTAAAATTCGCACTTGAAATCTCTATGCCCGAGCACATGCATGTATTTATAGCTTAGATAATTTCATATAATTAGTGATTTTATTGATTTTAAAATTCATAATTAGAATGAAATCTCTCAATTTTTGATTAAATGAAGCTTTATGATTTTTGTAGCATTTGATTTAGTATCGCCTTCTGTTTGCTTGTACAAAGAGTTGCAAATCCAGTGACAAAGATGAAGTTGTTAATTGATCTAATATCTTATTAGATTTTTCAGATTAATATTTAATTGATTCCAATTTAGCCTGCACAGCCTTTTCAGATATTAAAATTTGCACTTTAAATGTCTATGTCGAGTACATGCAGGTGCTTATAGCTTTAGATAATTTCACCTAATTAGTGATTTCATTGATTTTGAAAATCATAGTTTAGAATGATGTTCCTTAATTTTGATTGAAGGAAGCCCATGATTTTATATAAATTGGATTTAATATCGTCCATGCTAAAAGCGATCCGGTGGTGAAGAAGGCGTTTTGATTTAGATTGTAGTTTAAAACATTACTTGCACTTAGTTTACTTGTTGAGTTTTTCAATTCTCCCAACTTGATTATGCTCAATTTACATCAATTTTGATAAGCTATGTCGAGTTCAGTGTTTATTGCTTTAGCCTCACTTATGCTTATTAACTAGCATAGTAATCACCTCCACATTCGTATGAGAGTTATCAAACTCAATTTAGATTCATCTTAGATTTTGAGTTTATTATAAGTTTGTTATAAATTTAGCATTAGTCCCCCCTCAATTCTAATTAAAGTTTATTTAATTTTGAAGAATTTACAAGAAAAGAGAACCCACTTTACCGCTTTAATTTAAGCCATAAATAATTGTAATTAAAGTTTGTGAGTTTAGTATTAGCCTCCCCCAAAGTTTATTTGCATTTTAAATGAATGTTACTTTTTTTTTTTAAAAAAAAAATTACTTTAAAGGCTCCCCCTCTTTTTTCTTGTTTGACACTTTTAGTTTAGAACTAGTTGCATGTTTAGCGTTCTTAAGTCAGCTCATTTTACCCTCCTTTTTTTTTAAGTCAAAAGATTTGATGAAATTTTGACCTCCCGTGTCATCCGTGTAGAGTGCATCGGGGTGTTTTGGCCTTCGGTGCTCTGAGAGCGTAGTGCTCATGACATAGATTTTTTCATCTCGTGTGCTGAACTGGCCTAGAGAAGATACATCAATATATATTCCTTCACCCTTTTTTTTTAAGTCAGAAATTAAAATTCTGTGATTTCGTCTAGAGGAGTGATAACAAGTGGTGGCTTACTCTGCAGCCGTTGAGTATAGCGGCGGTGTCTTCGACACCACTATTTTCATCCCATCGCTACGCTTGGCCTGATGAGGTCTTCAAACCGTAAACACAAGCATATTCACATTCACAAATCCCACATATTCGCATTTTTGGTGTTGTAAGGCTCGCCAAAGAGCAGGATTATGTATACGATTGAGAATGAAAGGTAAGGAGTGCGACACCGAAAATCGAAGGAAGAATTCGCCTGCTGACGATGTTCTTCCTTGATTTGCGGCGCAGCGAAAACGGGACGACTAAAGTGATGGGTGCGACGCCGAAAGTCGAAGGAAAAATTCGCCTACTGACGATGTTCTTCCTCGATTTGCGGCGCAACGAAAACGGGACGACTAAAGCAAATGGTGCGATGTCGAAAATCGAATGAAGAATTCATCTGCTGACGATGTTCTTCCTCGATTTAGGCAAAAGAAAGACGCGAAGGTCTGGCGAAATTGAAGGAAGAATTCACTGTTGACGATGTTCTCGATTTGCGGCTGATAACAGACGGCTAAAGCGGTCCGTGTCAAAATCGAAGGAAGAATTTACATCGACGATGTTCTTCCGATTCTTGTGGAAATGGACGGCTTAGGCGATGTCGAAAATTGAAAGAAGAATCGACACGATATTCTTACGATTCTTCCATGGCAATAAAGCGAGAACGGCCAAAATCGAAGAATTCCGTTGATGATGTTCTTCTCGATTTCGCCGGCGTAGGAGGTTGGGCTGGTGGGATCGAGCGGGTTTTCAGCAGATTTGCAGGCCCAGATTGCCAGAATGGGCCAGGTTTGCGGGCTGGATTGCGCAGAACGGGCTGTAACAGCGGGCTGGTCACACGGGTCAGGCCTGCGGCATCGGGCTGGTCACGCGGGTTACGGGTCTGGCGTGGAACGGGACACGTGGGTCGGGCTGCGCGGATCGGGTCGGAGCGAAGTCGATAGTTTGCGCCAGCGGGCTTTGGTAGCGCGGGCCGGAGCGGGCTGGGCATGATGGTGGAGCGCGCCTGAATTGCGTCGACAGGAAGAGGATTTGACGCGTGCAGGAGACGGATTTTCGGCGGAATGACGAAGGTAAAATGGGTTTTGGCGGCAGGGTCACGTACGGGTCGATACGCGGATCGGCGGGCTCGGCGGGTCACGCGGTTTGGTGCGCGGGACCGGCGGAAAGGCGCGGGCTGGCTGAGTGCAGCAAGCCCGTGGAGTGGGTTCGTGGGCTTGGACCTGGCCGAAAGCGGGTTTGGAATAGGGAGACGGAGCGGCGGTGGGTCGCGGGTCCCGCGGGGTCGCGATTTTCACCGGAGACGGGCTGGCGGTGGGTCGTGCCGCGGGACGCGCGAATTGCGCCAGCGGCAGAAACGGACAGAAACCTAGAGCGGGGAGGAGATTTTTTTACCTACTTTTTTTTGTTTTCCGACGAGAGAGAGAGCCGCAGGAGAGAGGAGAGTGGGAGAGAATGAGGAGTCAATGTAGAATAGGGGGGAGTGGTTTCCTTTTTTGCAGTTTTTTTTCTTTATATTATTTTTTTTGGCTTTTTTTTAGAAAACTGAAAATATGAGGGAAATGGGTGAGCATGGGAGTAATTTGGGGATTTTAAAATTAATTTTAAATTAATTTAAATTATTTTAATTTGGATTTCGCCACGGTAAATATACATAGTCAATATATATATCGATTGAAGGTAATTCCATTATTTTGAACGAATTATTGATCCGTTTAGCGATCAGGTCGTTTGGATTCGAGCCAATTGAGTCAATTTCAACTAAAATTGCATGCCGTCATTTTTGACCGCTCGATTTTCGCGCAGACTTGTCCAAATTGAGTGTGAACAGTCTTATTTGATATATTTTGGAGTTCTGAAGCCATTGGCGTGATCACTTTCATGAACGGAGGTCATTTGACTTACACGGCCGCTCGATATCTCGTGTATCGGCGTGACTGGCGATCGGTTGCTCATCAAGTCGTGCAATATTTATATCCTGATCAATTTTGACATTCTGAATGTGATGGAGAAGTCCGTTCGTCGATCGGAGGTCATTTGAGTTGATTTCAGTGACGTCTAATACATTTCAACCTCGATTTGCATGCTATCACTTCAAATCACTCGACATTTGCATAAACTCGTCCGAATTGAGCGCAGACAGTCTCATTTGATAGCTTTCGATGTTTTGAAGCTAACGACGTGATCAATTTCATGAACGGAGATCGTTCGGACATCGTCGCAGCTTCCCGACTCTGATATGTGCGTCAACATATTAATAGCTCGAGCGCTTAATCGATTGCTCGTTAGATTTTGTGATATTTATATTCTGATCTATTTCGACGTTCTGAACGCACAACGACGAAGTCCGTTCGCCGAATGGAGGTCGTTTCGACCATTTTCTATGACGTCCAGTGCATTTTGAGCCCCAATTTGTGCACTATCACCTCCGAAGTCCGTCGAATTCGATTCGTGGGCTTATCTTGATTTATGACACATATGTGGAGGTCAACAAATGCCCCCCTCCCCCCCAACAAATGTGCGCGCATGGAGTGAGTCACGTTTGTTGAAAACTGGTTGACCATTTGGGCTGACTATAGAACTTGGATCATTTCGATTTTGATTGCGATAGCTTACAGAACTTTGACAAAATTTGTCATTAGTATGCTGCCTTATTTATGACATGCTAAATGACGGGCTTGACCGATTTGTCAGAATCGACTTGTCGGATAGAGAAGAGTTCAACCATCTACTCTTTACTTCAATGGCTTCACTGAAGATCTCTTTTTTTATGTTGTGGAAGATTTCAGTTTCCTCGAACCCTAACTTCTTACTTTGTTGGGTTTGATGGAGGAATTGATCTGCTTGTTTTGATGAAGGACTCCACTGGGGAATCAATTTATCCATGCTTGGTTGGATTTGAAATTCCTTCTGTCATAGCTTTGAGCTTGACGAACTTGATGAAGGACTGACCTGATTTGTCCCTATTGACTTGTCAAGAAGTGTATGCATTCCATGAATCACTGCTTCGCTTTGGATTGTTGAAGGATACACAATGACTTCGACCGGCTTATATAGGGTCAATGTTGAGTTATTAGCCTAGCAACATGTGCTTTAACAGATTGAATAACCACAAAATTCCTTTAGTTTGGCCGTCGACTTTGTATGAACTATGGAATTGCTTCCTCGGTCCTGTACTTTCGGTTTGACGGGCTTGATGAGAGATAGGCTTTGTTATATGCTTTGAGCTTGATCAGATCATTTGAAAATAGATTGAAATATCACCTTGCAGGTAATATGAAGATTGATTTGAGGTAGCCCTGAATTGAATGTTTCCTCAGATTGCCTTGATTTATCGATCAAGTAGAAAGATCTCCTGGATCCTGATTGCTTGTAATCACTAAGATGGATCTGGTTTGAGATTGAACATCTATCATCATTGAACTGATGAGCAAGGGCTCTTTCACTACAGCCTTTTCTTGCGGCTTGTTGAGTGAGGAAAGCGTCAGCAACTCAGTCATATTTGGGCTTGTTGAGTTCGACCTTTAGAACTTATTCGAGTCTTCGACTTAAGCTGTAGTGGGTTGGTGGTTTTGTCATCAAACTAACGAACGATGGCTCTTTCACTGCGGCCTTTTCTTGCGGCTTGTTGAGTGAGGAGAGCGTCAGCAACTAGGCCACCTATGAGCTTGTTGAGTCCGACCTTTAGACCCATCCGTGTCTTAGACTTCAGGATGTAGAGGTTGATGTTTCTCCAACTCAGTTGATTGAAGCTTAAGAAATCAAGAGTTCTTCTGACTTGATCTCCAGAATTTGGCAAATATGGGAGATACATTTCTTGACATTTAGGGTTGTCTTTTCATGCATAGAAATATATTCTTTTTATTCCTGCAAGACTCTGCAACTTAACAAGGATAATTATAAATATATTCAGGGATTTTGACGCGACGCTCAATGTCAACCTGAATCAGAGTATATTTGAGGATCTCGTCTTATGACACGATGTCAACTCAAATAAACTTGATATAAACTAAAAAAAATGCCCCTGTCTTGCAGGGGGAATTCTAAAGTATATTTAGGAGAATTTTCAAGATGAAAATATACAAATACATCCATATTTGAATTGATGTACTCTAAAGAAATTTTAACAAACAACATTGATTTCATCTATATATAAAAATCTAAAAAATGTCCTCTGTGTAACGGGGGAAATTTTCACAGAAAAGCTCTTCATATGAAATATGTTTATTTAGGGATCTCCGCCTAAAGCATGATCTTAACCTAAATAGATATACTAAAAAAATGCTCCCTATCTTGCAGGGGGATTTCTATTGTACCTTGAGAATGTGGTCGTCAAGTATAGCACTTTTTCAAGTATCAACCATTAATTAGCGGCATTGGCCTTTCACCATTTATGTAATGAGTTGGTATGCCCCTCCTTGATACACTTTTTCAATGATAAAAGGGTCTTCCTAGTTAGACTCAAATTTGCCACCAAACTTTCGATTGAGAATAATTGATCTTCTCAGCACCAGGACCAATTCTCCTTTTTGGAATGTTCGAGGCCGCACCGTATGGTCAAAAACCCTGGACATCTTTGGTCGATAGACTTTCAGATTTTGATGAGCTTGTAATCTGACTTCATCAAGCGTGTCGAGTTCCTCCATTCTTAGATGAGCATTTTGATCTTTAGTCAGATTGTATTGGATGACTACTCGAAGTGAAGGCAACTCAAGTTCAAGTGGAAGAAGCCGAGTTCCAAATACCAATGAATAGGGAGTGGCTTTAGTCGGCGTCTTGTAGGTAGTTCGATACACCCATAGAGCCTCTACTAGCTTGGTATGCCATTCTCTTTTATTTTTGGTGAGAATCTTCTTGAGTAGTTTGACTAATGTCTTATTGAAGGCCTCCGCCAAAGCATTTGCTCTTGGATTATATATTGAAGAATATCGCCAATCAATTTTGTGTCGATCGATGAATATATAAATCTTTGTACTTTTGAAAGCTATGCCATTATCAAAATTATTTGACGTGACACTCCAAATCTATATACTACATTATGCGTGAAGAAGTTGATCACTCGGTCAGTAGTGACTTCTTTAAATGGAGTAGCCTCAGCCCACTTAGAGAAATAATCAATCACTGCTAGGATGAAGCGATGTCCAGCTGACGACGGTGGATCGATTGGTCCAATTACATATGTACCCCAACATTCAAATGACCAAGATGCTATTGTTGGGTGTAATGGATTTGGAGGTTGATGGATGAGATTCCCATGTACTTGACATTCATGACACTTCTTAGTGTGATTAATACAATCTCTCATCATAGATGGCCAATAATAACCCATCCTTTTGATCTTTACTTCCATCTTGGGACGTGACTAATGTGCACCACAAAGTCCTTCATGAACTTCAACCATCACTTTGCTAGCTTCATCTACATTTAGGCACCGTAGCCACATTTGTTCAAAGGATCTACGATATAAATTATTGTTGACGAAAGCATAACGTAGCATTCTCTTCTCGATTTGAGCTGTTAGTGATTTATCGTTTGGTAATTTGTCTTCTTTAAAGTAGTCAATGAAGGGTTGCCTCCAATCACATGACTCTTCTACAACAAAGGCTTCATACTGCTTTTCTAAGGTAATGTCATTCTTAGCTCTTCTTGGTACAACTTCTTGTTGATTTTGGGGAGTATGAGGAGCAACCTGAGTCGCATCCTGCTGGGTCAAATTTGATAACCCTCTACCTGCAGGGATTGATACTTTATCGGCTCTAGAACTTGTCGAGTAAATATACCGATCATGACATAATCACCATTCCTACTTTCCATTTCCTTAGTTTTGCTAAGTAGTTTGCTTTACTATTCTCGGATCGAGAGACTCGAGTTAGTGTGATATTTGGTATCTGTTTCATAAGCTCAAGAACTCGCTTGTGATAGAAAGCTAACTAAAGTTTGTTAATTCTATAGATGCTAAGTACTTGATTTATAATAAGTTGAGAATCGCCAAAAAATATGAAGTTATGAATGCCTATGAAAATAGCTTCTTCAAGACCTGCCACTAATGCTTCATATTTAGCTTCATTATTAGTTCTTGGCTCGGTCAATCTATATGATCGCCTCACTATCCCTCCTTCTGGTGTTATGAAGACAATGCCGATTCCTGCTCTTGCTCTTGGGAAATTTGGATGTTGGGCTTGTTTGATCGATGAGGCTCCATCGAAGTACATTTTCAAATTTGTGATTTTTCTTTTTCATGAATGAGCATAATTTGCTCTTCGGGCAAATCATCATTAAGAGAAGAGTCCGCAGGGATGGGATGTGCAGCTAGAAAATCTGCTAAGATTTGTCCCTTCACTGCTTTCTGCGGAACATATGTGATATTAAATTGCAAAAGTAATACTGCCCATCTTGCCAAGTGACCTATCAACGCTGGTCTTGTCATCAAGTACTTCAGTGGATCGATCCTCGAGATGAGGATAATATTGTGAGATAACATATAATGATGAAGCTTTTGGACATCTTTGCTCTGTAGACTTCTAGATTTTGTTGAGCTTGGTGTCTGACCTCGTCAAGTCCATCAAATTCTTACATCCGTAGACAGTCATTCTCATCTTGAGTGAGATTGTGTTGAATGGTTACTCAAAGTGAAAGTAGTTCAACTTCAAGTGGCAAGACTGCTTCAGCTCCAAATACTTTAGCATGAGGAGTGGATTTTGTGGGAGTACAATCTAGATGTCACACTGTTGTCTATTTGTAAGGGAATTTCACTTCGAGATTTTGGCATCCAAATTTGCTCACCTATTTGTCGGGACCTTTCGACGATGGATTCTTGGACCTGTGGTCTAAGTGTCACACCTCAATGCTCACTGTGCGGGACTTGAGTTAGTTAACATCTTACCGGGGTTGTAGGAGGACTCTTTAGAGGAGCAACTCAAGCCTTCTTTATGATAGGACTTTGATATTTTCTTTTTATAAGTCATTTCTCCTTAGCAATTTTGAGGACCCGATACACTCTTTGCATATACAGTTTCAAAATTTCTCATTAGAGAAGCTGAGATATGACGTCGGGTCCAAAAGGACTATTTGATTTGACCAGTAGAACTGTTCCTTTTTACCCATCTTAGGCTGTCAAACCTATTATGGATTGGAACACTCGCTTCTAGTTCTATAGCTGGCTGTATAATTTTCTGCTTGAATAATGGTTGTTGAGCATGCAATTCAACATTTCTCTTTCTTCACAGTCTCTGGGTTAGCTTACTTCCAGATGAAGAAGCTCTTGCGTCGCAACTTTATCTCGAGGCTTTGGCTTCCATATTTATTTTTCTTTCTATCGGGACCTTTGATCGAATTCTCATTTCTCTTGTGTCACGCCCCGATGCTCACCGTGTAGGAATTGCTTAGAACAGTCTTGAGCTCTTACTACCATTGATTGTAGCTTTTGTAGTGGATCATTTTTGGCTTTTTTGATAATTAATATTTGATACCTGTTCTTCATAAGGAATTTTTCCTTAACAACCTTTAGAACTATGTGCTCGAGTAGATAGAGCTTCATGTTGTTTCTTTAAATATTGAAGCTGACTGCTGTTGAGCCCAAAAACACAGCTTAACATCACCAGTAGAGCTATTCCTTTTCACCCCTCTCAAAATTTTCAAATTTATTGTGGGGTAGAAATACTCGCTTCTGGTTGTAAGGTTGGTTGTATGACTTGTGATTCAGACAACAACTACTGAGCTCGCAGTTTAGTGTTTATTCTCCTTTGCCTTCTACTCAATTTTTCTCCAGAAGAGGAGGCTTCGATATCATACCTTCCTAGTATGAAAGGTTCAATTGACAGGGTTGTCGCATGCACAGGTATGATTGAAACTTTCTGCCCAGTGAAGGTTCTCTTCATGACTGCACTTCAAAATGAATCAATCTTTTAAGTACAAAGGCTCTCTTTTGAGGAACATTAGTAGTAGCAGTGGCCGTTCCAATTATCCTCATCTATTGCACAGGTTGGTGTGTACAATATGCAGATGTTTGTGGCAGATCAAACCCAAACTGAAATATAAGCATATATATATTCACATTCACAAATCTCACATGTTTACGCGTTTTGGTGCGTTGTAAGGCTCGAAGCGGGGTTAGGTATCGATTGTGAATGTAAAAAAGAATCGCGCGAAGGAAGAATTTGCATGCTGATGATGTTCTTCCTCGATTTGCGGCCAACGGGGCCAAAGCGAAGGGCGCGAAGGAAGAATTCGCGATGTTCTTCCTGATTCGTGACACATTGAAAAGCGGACTGCAGCGTCTGACCGAAAATCGAAGGAAGAATTCCTCGCTCTACGGATTGTGTGCGATGAAAGCGGGGCTAAAGCGAAAAGTCGAAATTGAAGGAAAAATTCACCTGCTAACGATGTTCTTCCCCGATTTGCAGCGCAATGGAAATGAGACGATTAAAGCGAGGGGTGCGATGCCGAAAATCGAAGGAAGAATTCGCATGTTGACGATGTTCTTCCCCGATTTGCGGTGCAACGGAAATGGGACGGCTAAAGCGAGGGGTGCGATGCCGGAAATCGAAGGAAGAATTCGCTGCCTCGATTTTTTATGAAAAGGTAGGTTGGCTGGTGGGATGCGCATAGCGGGCTTGTGCAGCAGGTTTGCGGACTGGATTGCGCAGAGCGGGCTGGAACAGCGGGCTGGTGGGCTGTAGGAAGGCTGGATGCAGGTTGGCGGGCTGGCGGGCTGGTCACATGGGCAGGCCTGTGGCAGCGGGTTGGTCAAGCGGGTCATGGGTCTGGCGTGGAACTAGACAATGTGGGTCGGGCTGCGCGGATCGGGTCGGTAGTTTGTGTCGGCGGGCTGTGGGAGCGCGGGCCGGAGCGGGCTGGGCACGGCGGTGGAGCGGGCCGAAATTGTGCCGGTAGGAAGAGGATTTGGTGCGTGCAGGAGACGAATTTCTGGCGGAACTGCGGCGGTAAAACGGGCTTTGGCGGCGAGGTCGCACATGGGTCGATACGCAGATTGGCGGGCTCGGCGGGTCACGCGGTTCGGTGCGCGGGATCGACGGGCTGGGTGCGGGCTGGCTGAGTGCGGCGGGCCCGTGGAGTGGGTTCGCGGGCTTGGAGCTGGCCGGAAGCGTGTTTGGAATGGGAGATGGAGTGGCGGCGGGTCGCGCGGGGTCGTGGTTTGCGCCGGAGACGGGCTAGCGGCGGGCCGTGCCGCGGGACGCGTGAATTGCGCCGGACGGCGGCGGCGGCGGGCCGACAGTAGAAACGGACGGAAACTGAGAGCGAGGAGATTTTTTACCTGCTTTTTTTTCTAACGGGAGAGAGACCCTCATTAGAGAGGAGAGTGGGAGAGAATGCGGAGCCAATGCAGAATAGGGGGAGTGGTTTCTTTTTTTTTCAGTTTTTTTTCTTTTTATTTTTTTGGCAGTTTTTCAGAAAATTAAAAATAGGAGGGAAATGGGTGAGAATGAGGTAATTTGAGAATTTTTAAATTAATTTTAATTTAATTTAAATTGTTTTAATTTAGATTTAGCGCTGGTAAATACATATATATATATATATATATATATCGATTTAGGAAGTAATTAATTTAAATCTGATAGCCTTGATCGTTTAGCTCGAAGAGTTTGGTTGAGTCAGCGCCAAATTGAGTCAATTTCTAAAATTGTATGTCGCTTTTGACCTCGATTTTGTCTGGCTTATGCGAGTGTGAACAGTCTTATTTGATATATTTCAGTATTTTGAAGCTATTGTCATGATTAATTTCATGAACGGAGGTCGTTTGACTTGATGCCTCTAACTAGCGATATCGTCGAGCAGCGTTAACGACGAGCGATGGTTGCTCATCAAGTCATGCAATATTTATATCCTGATCAATTTCGACATTCTGAACACGATGGCGAAGTTCGTTTGTCGATCGAAGGTCATTTGAGTTGATTTCAGTGGTGTCTAATAAATTTCAGCCTCGATTTGCGTGTGTCACTTCAAATCACGAAATTTCATGGCTTCGTTGATTGGTACGCAGTCTCAGTTGATAGCTTTTGATATTTTGAAGCTAACGACATCATCAATTTCATGAACGGAGATCGTTCGGACATCGTCGCAGCTTCTCGACTTCGATATGCTCGTTAACGTATTAATAACTCGAGCGCTTAATCGATTGCTCGTTAGATTTTACGATATTTATATTCTGATCGATTTGGCGTTCATACAGCGAGTCGTCGCCGAGCGAAGGTCGTTTTCATTTTCATTGGCGTCAGGTGCATTTTGAGCCCTTTGAGCACTTATCACCTCAAGTCCTTTGATTCGGTGCTTATCTTGATTTATGACACATATGTGGAGGTCAACAAGAACGTCAAAATTGATCGAAATATAAATATTCGATATCAATGATTCGGTCGCTTCAATATCGATGTCGACATACGTGAGTCGAGAAGGCTGCGATGATGTTGAGCGACTTCCGTTCCGAAATGTTAGCTTCAAACGCCGAAACTTAAATGAGAATTCGCTATTCGAATTCACGTGAACGTCGAGCGGTCGAAGCTATAATGCGCATTTTGAGCGAAAGTGACGATTAGCAGAAGTTTCTCGACACCCGTTCATAAAACGGATACGCCATTGCATCCGGAACGTCAAAATTACCTATAATAGACATCCAATTTAACTAAAGTTGTCGCACTTGTGGAGCAACTATCACTCAATTTTGCATAAATTATAAATAAACTTCAAATATATTAATTTTGCATAAATTATGAAGCAACTATCACTCAATTTAAGTGCTTCAGAACTTGTGCAATCATTTGAAAGAGATGAATTCTTGTACAAAATATAAAGCAATCGTCAATTAAATTTGATCTTTCCAAATTAGTACAAGTATTCTAAATGACAACCCGCATGGGCCCCAATACTATGCTGAATGCTTAAACTTAGTGTTTGAGGATGATGCGCGAGTTGATCCCTGGTTGGGTCTTAGGATCGAGTTTGAGTTAACAAAACCTAAAAAATATCAAATGATATATGCTTAAACTTAGTGTTTGAGGATGATGCGCGAGTTGATCCCTGGTTGGGTCTTAGGATCGAGTTCGAGTTAATAAAACCTAAAAAATATCAAATGATATTATAATATTTTCAATCTAACAAAATATTTGAAAAGCTAATTCTATCATATGACAGCAGATCTAATCCTCTATTATTAAATTAATTAATTAGGCGTGATCGAAATAGTGAAATAATAAACCAGATGATGGTTGTGTTGAATGAAGATTTCAATCGGAGGATACTTTAAAATGTGCTTCCGACCTCAAATTGAATTAATCAAATTCAAGTATCAATGCAAATATAAAATCAAATAAATCACCAAATTATAAATGCTTAAATGAAATTTATTTTTTAAGAACTTAAAGCTTAAAAATCCAATTCACCATCTGCAAATGTTTGTATGAGGTGATAAATTAAGAAAATCCTAGCTCACAAAGGAGCAAAATCAAAATCAACTATATTTACTCTCAAACAATCTCAAAGAGGCGTGGCGTATTATTTGCATGATTTGGCCAAGAGCTCCACACGATTCTGACCAGTCCTCGGCCGGTGGTTTGTAAATGACATTATTATATTACGGTCACGATTGTAGCCCGTATATTCCCCAATGGCTTTGCCCTTTGAGTTGTGAACCATAGAGTATACTTGATTGGGCAAAAAACTCTCTGTTAGCTAAGGTAGACTTAAGCTTGTCTCCTTAGAAAAACACCACCCTAGGTCTACAAGGACACCTTGGATGACGTAACTCATGCATTGCTGATAAAGATCTTTTGGTCAGGTTGGGTCGACTACCTCCTAAATAGTGGCCGCTGACGACCGGGATAACCATGAGATCTAGATCGGGTGCATCATCGTTCCCTCAACCATCCGCTTTAAGTTAAATATAATGAATTTCATAAATATGAATTCCAAAACTCCACATGTTGCTATATACGCTACACATTTAGCGATCTAACGACTAGCCTTAATCGAAAGTTCTCTCTCGACGAGATGGGTAATTAACTATAGGTGCTTGCTTATAGGAAACAGAACGGATCTAAAGTCCTCACAAAATGAGGATGAAATCTCTGGGTAGTGTCTTATATACTATTCCATCTGCCTTCTGAAAATTACACCGACACTTTAAATCACTCTCTTCAACGAGAGGTGGCAAATTTTTGGAGCCCATAGATTTCTGGCGATTCCGCTGGGGAACAGTTTCTCTTTCCATCTTTGGCTAGTCGAATTTGAGCTATAGTAGTAGTGGAGCTTGATAAAATAATTAAAAATAAAATTAATTATCATTAAAATTGAAGTTAAATTAGTCATCTCATTATGACTGATCTGATTATTCTCTATATCGATGGATCTTCAGAATACATCGTTCATCATGCAGCTAGGTCGTGGAGCCAATATCCTTTTGACTAATGTTATAATCAATGCTGGAGATACTGAAGCTACCATCCATTTTGGTAGTGTAAACTTCCCAGCTATTGCTGCTGCAAATAATTCTCTATTTGAAGCATCTGGATATTATACACACCAACTTGTGCAAAGGGGGAGGACAATTGGAATGACTGCTACTGCTACTAAGGTTCCTCAAAAGAGAGCCTTTGTATTCGAAAGATTGGGTTATTTTAAGGCATCGACCATGAAAAGAACCGTCAATAGACAGAAAGTATCAGTCATATCTATGAATGTGACTACTTTGTCAGTTGAATCTTTCGTACTAGGAAGGCATAATGCTGAAGTCTACTTTTCTAGAGAAAAATTGAGTGGAAGACAAAGAAGGAGAAATCTGTGAGCTCATTCTTTATCAATCTCAGCCGTGATCGGACTTGATACCGAAGTGAGTGTTCCCACTCACGAGTTTGAAAATCTAAAATGGATGAAAAGGAATAGCTCTACTGTGATGTTAAGCTTTTGGGCTCTAATAGTCACTCAACTCTTGAAGAAATAACTTGAAACTTTATCGCTTTCAGTAGAGTCATGAAGATTGTCAAGGAAAAAGGCCTTATGAAGAAGAGATATCAAAGGCCAATTATTAGAGAAGCCAAGAATGCTCCAATACAGAAACTACTATCAGTGGTAGTAAGAACTCAAGATCATTCTAAACAAGTTTTGCACTGTGAGCATGAAGGACAGACGCGTCCAGAATTCGCCATCGAAGGTCTCTAGAAAGAAAAAAATCTAGAGCGAAGCCTCAGAGGAAGTCTACCAGTGAACATCGGGCATGACACATGAACCGCGTGAATCCCACCGAAGGTCCCGTAAAATAAATAAATAAATATGGAGGCCAAAGCTTCAAGAAGAAGTGGCAACGTAAAAGCTTCCTCATTTGGAAGCAAGCTAACCTAGAGGCAGCAGAGAAAGAGAAATACTGAACCGCATGCTCAAAAGCCATTGTTAAAATAAAAAAAATTGTGCAACTAATTGTAGAACCAGAAGTGAGTGCTCCAACCCATAATAATTTGACAGCCTATGATGGGTAAAGCGGAACAACTCTACTGGTCAAATCAGATAGTCCTTCTAGACTTGATAATGTCAGGTGCCAGCTTCTCCAGTGAGGAAACTCTAAACTGTATATGCAAGAGTATATTAGGTCCTTAAAGTTGCTAAGGAGAAATGACTGATGAAAATAAAATATCAAAGTCCTATCATCAAGGAGGCTAGAGTTGCTTCTCCAAGGAGTCCTTCTCCTACAACCCCGCCAAAATGTCAACCAATTCAAGTCCCGCACGATGAGCATCGAGGCGTGACACTTGGACCAAAAGTCTAATAATCCGCCGTTAAAAGGTCTCGACAAAAATGTAAGCAAATTTGGAGGCTAAAGCCTCAAAGTGAAACTACTTTAAAGAAGGATAGCGACATGACATATGGACTGTACTCCTAGATATCCACCATAAATGAAACTCGTTAAGAACGTGTACCTAAGAAAAATATCCTATGTGATGAGATTTTTGACGGTCGACACCTTGGAGCTTGTCGCCAACCATCTCCATATCTTCGAGAAAAGGTCGTTCAATCAGAATCCTAGAAATTTATTGGAGGCATCGATCGAGTTCTCGTCCCAGAGGAAGAAGGCGATTTAAAAGGATACTCCTTTCAAATAGGACAAAAAATGTCGAGAGGCTTGAAGTATCTGTTAAATCTGCCCATTCTTGTAGCAGCAATCCCATGAAAACCTCTCATATTGTACACAACATCCGAAGAATCTCATTATATTGGCAAACAATGAAGAGGGAAAGGATAACACTCTATATTACATCAGTCGAAGATTGATAGGAGCGGAAATATGCTATTCTATAATTGAGAAGCATCGTTTGACATTAATTTTTGCTTTTCAAAAGCTATTATTATATGCTATCTCATAAAATTACCGTCATCTCAAGAATTGATCTGCTGAAGTTCTTGATAACAAGACTAGCGTTGACAGGTTGCTTGACACGATGGGCTATTATTCTGTTACAATTTGACATCACATATGTTCTCAGAAAGCGGTGAAGGGGTAAATTCTGACAGACCTCCTTGCACACTCTATCCGGATTCATCGCTCAATGATGATCTTCCTAACGAGCAGGTCATGCATATATATGAAAAAAAGCAGCAAATGTGGGAATTGTATTTTGATGGAGCTTCATCCATCAAATACACTCAGCCCTCAAATCTCCCAAAAGCTCGAGCTGGCATTAGTCTCATCTTGATCACGCTAGAAGGTGGTATAATGAGGCATTCCTACCGATTGATTGAGCCATGAAGCATAATACGAAATGTTGGTGGCTGAATGAAGCCATCTTCATGGGAGCTCAAAATCTAAGTTTATGGTGATTCTCATTTAATCAAGTGTTGGGCCTTTACAAAACCAACAAGATTGAATTATTATCAAAAGCAAGTTCTCCATAAAGCAAATCCCAAATATCATTATGACTCGAGTTTCCAGAGCACAAAATAGGCTGTTTAGCTAAGTTAGCTAAAGAAATGATGACTATGTGCTAATTAGTGTTTGCATTTGTTGGGTCCTAAAGCCAATAAATCAAAAATCCCTGCTGGAAGAGGGGTCATCAAATGCAAGCTAGCAGGATGCAACTCACGTTGCTCCTTACATTCTCTTACAAATTGCTTATCGAAATCAACAAGATGAGGCTGACTATTAGAGGCAAGACCTCAATCAGAAACTCAAGACCACGAGTGAAATCCTTATAGTAGAAGAGAAGGAAGATTAGAGACAACACTTCGTCGACTACTTTATGGAAAGAAAATTGCCGAGCAATAAGCCGATGGATGCACAACTTGAGAAAATGCTTCAGCTATATGCTTATGTTGGCAATACCCTATATCACAGATCATTCGAGCAGATGTGGCTACGATGTTTGGGAATAAAAGAAGCCAATAATATCTCAGACGATGACCCAGCCTTCAAAAGCACTAAAATTTATAGATTTGTTGATCGACATAAGATTGATTGATGATACTCATTGATTTATAATCAGAGAACAAATGGATTGGCTGAGGTTTTCAACAAAACACTAGTCAAGCTACTCAGAAAAATCCTTACAAGAAATAGAAGGGAGTGGCATAGTAAACTTGTGGAAGCATTATGGGTCTACCGTACCACTTATAAAGCACCTACAAGATCCACTCTCTATGCACTAGTGTTTGGAGTTGAAGCAGTTCTACCGTTTGAAGTTGAACTACCCTCGCTCCGAGTAGCCATTCAACACAGTCTTACTCAAGATGAGAATGCCCGTCTACGAATGGAAGAGCTTGACATACTTGATGAAGGTAGGCTCCAAGCCCAACAAAATTTAGAAGTCTACCGGGCAGGATGACCAAAGATTCGATCATATGGTGCATCCTCAAACCTTTCAAGAAGGGGAGTTGGTCATGGTGCCGAGAAGACTAATTATTCCTCACTGTCATTACATGTATAAGTTTTGCT
The DNA here is from genome assembly GCA_021442155.1 of Cymbidium sinense. Classification (NCBI taxonomy): domain Eukaryota; kingdom Viridiplantae; phylum Streptophyta; class Magnoliopsida; order Asparagales; family Orchidaceae; genus Cymbidium; species Cymbidium sinense. Next base: position 688,683 of record CM038230.1, read on the forward strand.
TGGAAATTATCTTGTAATATAAGAATGCATTTTCGAAATGAAGCAAAAATTCCCCTGTTAGATAGGAGGTATTTTTTTAAATTTTACAGCAAAATGTCAGGTTCTCCCTGTGAAACAGGGGGCCTTTATGTTGTATTTGGGTTGACATTGCGTCTAAGGCCGAGATCCCCATATACATATTCAAATTATGTATTCAAAGTTCACATGTCTCAAAGTCTTACCGACCAAAAAGAGAAATTTTCAAGTCTGCAAATTACAACAAATCAAGTTGGAAACACATCTTCCATTCATGTATTGAGTCTAAGGCTCGAGTTGGTGCATAAGGTCGGACTCAACAAGCCCAAATATGATCGAGTTACTGACATGTCTGCTTACTCAACATGACACAAAGGCCGTAATAAGAGATCTCCCACCTTATTAGCCTGATGATAAAATCCTCCATCAATTGCTCAAGTCTAATACTCAAGTAGGTGCATAAGGTTGGACTCAACAAGCTCAAATATGAAGAATTGCTCAGCTGCTTACTCAATGCATACAAAGGCATAGTAAAGATCCTCTACTTTATTAGTTCAAAGACAAGAGCATCAAATCTCCAAATCCCTCCAACTTGGTGAGTTTAAGTGGCCCCGATTGGGAGATCATCACAATAATTCGTAGGTCATTTTTCAAAATCCAACAAAAAGATCCTCACTCGAGAAAGCACTAATCCGAGTTTGGTATCAATATCAAATGAGAAATGTCAACTCCTTCAACAAGTCTGTTAAAGAAAAGACCAAAGGAAATTCTTTTGACAAGTCCAAAAGCGAAAAGCAAAGGATCATCCCAATGTTCATAGTCGAGAATGAGGGAGTTATGTCATCAACATGTCATTACATAAAGCATGGATGATGGCTATTTTCCATTGACCCAACACAAGCTCTTAGCTAGTCATCGAGACATCCTTCTATAAGCCCAAAGAAGTTCTATTCTTATCACAACAAGTCTTTAAGACAATTACTTTCCTCAAAATTAATGATGCAGAGCCAAGATAGAAGGAAATACAAATGAATCTGAGATGAAGTCTTCAAGTCCGTCAAAGCACATGCATAGGACCAAAGATGTTCTCATCACAACAAGTCATCAACTTCATCAAGTCCACTGAGGCATGAAGCCAAGATATGAGGAAAATACAAATTTCAAATTTCGAGATTGAATCTTCAACAAGTACAAGCACAAAGCATGGATCAAGATGTTCTCATCTCAAAAAACCATCAACTCCATTAAATTTCTAAGGAACAAAGCAGCAAAGGAAAATACAAATTTCAAACTCTCAGGAAGAAGCATTCAACAAGTCCGAGAGCACAAAGCATAGGACCAAAGACATTCCAAATTCTCTCAATAGTTGCGAAAGCCCCCTTGTTAGACGTGGGGATTTTTATATATTTATCTAAGTCGACATCGTGCTTTAAGCCAAGATCCTTAGATAGATACATATTATGATTAAAAAATAATAAAAATTATTCTGTCTATTTTGCAATAAAGAAAATCAAACCTTGAAATATATTTCTGAACTAATATGCAATTCTCTTGTTAGATAGGAGCCTTTTTTTAATGATCAAGGTTGTTCAACCCTCTCCTGCAAAATATGAGGTCTTCTTGCATATATTCAGGTTGATATCGAGCTTTATGCCGAGATCCTTGAATATATCCATAATTGTTATGGTCAAAGTTGCAGGCTCTTGTGAACCAAAAAAATATATTTCTACGCATAAAAAGATAGCCCTAAATCTCAAAAGTTTCTCTCCAAGATTCGTCAAAATTTGAAGATCAAGCTACAAGAACTCCTAGTTTTGGACTCGGATGAGTTCTAAAGGTTGGACTCAACAAGCCCATAAATGGCCGAATTGCTGATGCTCTCCTCACTAAACAAGCCACAAGAAAAGGCCGCAGTGAAAGAGCCTCGTTCGTCAGTCTAATGACAAGACCGCCAAGCCATCATAGCTTAAGTCAAAAACTCGAGTAGGTTCTAAAGGTCGGACTCAACAAGCCCACAAATGGCGAAGAGTATGCCCTCTTCACCGCAAGAAAAAAATACAGGAAAGAGCCTTGTCGGCGATGATGATACATTCAATCTCAAACCATATCCAGCTTAGTGATTATAAGCAACCAGAATTTAAGAGATCTTTCCACTTGATTGATGGACCAAGACAATCTGAGGAAACTCTCAATTCGGAGCTGTCTCAAATCAATCTATATATTACCTGCAAGGTGATATTCCAATCTCTTTTCAAATGATCTGATCAAGCACAAAGCACAAATCAAAGCCAATTCTCTCATCAAGTTCCAAAAAAGAAAGCATACAAGGAAGCGATTATAGTTCTAAAGGCAATGACCGGCTAAAGAAATTTCATGGTTATTTCTGTTAAATCACACATTACTAGACTGATAACTCAACATTATAGACCTAATATGAGCCGGAAGGTTGGGTCAACTGTGTGCACCCTTCAACGAGTCCGTCAAAGTAGCAAGCACAAGACTTATGATGTACATACACTTCCTGACAAGTCAATATAGATAAATCAGGAAAATCCTTCATCAAAGTCCGTCAAGCTTAAAGCTAGGACAGAAGGAATTTCAAATCTCAAAGCCGATTCCTCCATCCAACTGATCAAGCACAAAGGGTTGGAGGAAATCCAAAGCTATGAAGATAAAAAAGAAAGAGACTTTCAGTGAACCCATCGAAGCAAAATAGTAAATGGTGGAAGAAACTCTTCAGTGAATCCAAAGAAGTTGAAAGTTGAAGTGATCCAAGACCCATAGCCAGCCCAAAGGGTCAACCAGGTTTCAACAAACGTGACTCGCTCCATACGTGAATCACATTTGTTAGGGGGCATTTGTTGACTTCCATATGTGTCATAAGTCAAGTAAAGCTCACAAGTTGAATTCGATGGACTTGAAGTGGACGCGTCGAGCTCAAAATGCAGGCATCAAAATGGTCGAAATGACCTCCGATTGACGAACGGACTTCGCCACTGCGTTCAGAATGTCAAAATTGATCGAAATATAAATATTTCAAAATCTATTGATCAATCGATTAATAGCTCAAGCTATCATTGTGTCGACATATATTAGAGTCGAAGCTAACGATGTCGAGCACTCGTTCGCTTCAGCTGAGCCATTGGCTATCAAATGGGACTATTCTCAATTGACGAGTTTACATGACATCGAAGCGGTCGAGCGATAATGCACATTTTTTGACCAAATTCGGCCGTCAATTTCAAACGCCTCCGTTCATAAAGCGGATTGCGCATTCGTCAAATGTCGAAATTACCTGAATAGACATCCTTTGACTAAAGTTATCGCATTTAAAATTTCATCAAATTAGCATTATTTTGAGATAAATCCAGTATCTCTTATCTTGTCAATTGCTCGAAAATGACAGCCGCCCATTCCCATGCTCCACCTCCCATTCGACCAGTAATATGCTGCATATCATTCTTCTCCGTATCACCTCATTTAATTAAATCTTATCCTACTGCAGGCAAAAACGTAAAAAAAGAAAAGGGAGGGGCAATATCCTTTCACGCGGGCTGCTCTTCAAGAGGGAAGACTTCCTCTCTCTCTCATCTCTCTCTTCGCTAGGGAAACCATCTCTGATGAAGCCTCTCTTCCCTACGAGGATCGAAAGCGTTCCACCATCCGAATCTCTAACCCCACCTCTCAGAAGCTAAGGACGCCCAGGTTCCCGAAGGAGAACGTTGATCCCAATGCCATGTCGCTGGAATCTGCCCATTTCAAGTCACCGCCGACTTCCGGGAAGTCTCCCGCAGTTCGGAGTAAGAGTCTATTTCCTCCCGCCGTCTCCAAAACTTCGCACAACATCAAGCCTGCCCTCTCTCTGTCCTCTTTCGCACCGCGCCAGCTTCTATCGCCGAGCATTCGTCTTTGGTCGCCTATTTCGTCGAAGCTAGAATTCGTGTTTGCATTTTCAGATATGATATATGGCAGCAGAATCGCAAGCCTCATCCAACAGTGGTGGATTCCATCATCCGACAAATTGTTCCTGCTTTGGTCTAGAAAAAAAATAATTTATATATCAGCTATCAAGAGTTGTTGTACCTACATTGCACGTGCAGGGTGGTTCTTTCCAATGTTTTCAGCGAAACTTACATTCAACTATTGAGGAAGTTGTTGATAGTGGCTCTACTTTGGTGCATCATATAGGCTTGAAGGAGAAACCTTTGGGAACACTAGAGACAGTAGGTGCATTTCAAAAGCTTCCTATGGTGATGCCTTCAGCGGATATACTTTCTTCAGCACTTAGAAAGACAAAGAATGTTACTACTACAAAGGGTATTGTAAATATTGCTAAGCGAGAGAGAAATAAAGGGGCAAAACTACTTGACACATTAATGAAAGAATTAGTTGTTCCTCTTAGAATGTACATTGAGAGGTTTCCTAAAAAGTGGTTCTTGCATCCATATGAGAGGTCACTTATTCAGTTAACTTTTGGAGATGGCACTTATGAGGAGGTATTGAAAAGGGTTGATGATCTCCGAAAGAAGCTCTTGTCCGTTGGAAAGGAGCATGCATCTCTTTATGCCAAGTCCTTATCTAAGCGTGAAGCTGGAAAAAGATTAATTGAGGGCGTGAAGAAGCTTGAAGAAGTTTTCAAACTTGAAAAAAAATCCTATTGACGATTTACTATATGTCGCAAAGATATTGCGTGCCATGCCTGTGGTGGACCTACAAATACCAACTCTTTGCCCCTCTTCAAAAAGGAATAAGTCAAAAAAAAAATATATACTTGAAATAAGTCAAAAAAAAAAAGAAAAAAAAGAAAAAGATGAATATATATATATATATATATATATATATATATATATATATATATATATATACAAACTTATATTGTGTATGTAGGTGTTTGAAGTAAGTTATGCTTAGTAGAGCTAACTTGTGAAGAACATCGTAGTGTCATGAAGACAACAGATTATCTTTCGATGAGTTGATGGAAAGGTCGAATAGCCCCGTCTTACTGGGGCGATCAGGAGGCTAAAATGACGGGGACAACAAAAATAAATAAAAGTGTTGATGTGCTTAAATTGAGCTGTTTGAGAATGATAAATTAAAGAATAAACCTACATATATGCTCTTTCTATTCAGGTGTTTGAAGACTTTGTTATCTTTAAAAGAGCTAGCAGTAGAAGATCACGGCAGTAGTGTAAGACAATGGCCGTTATCTTTGATAGAGTTGGGTCGAATAGCCCGTCACTATGTGGAGAAGACGCCGGGAGGCTATCGAATTTTGGATTAATGAGAGACTTAAACAAGAACAAGAGCTTAACTTGGGATTGTTTGAAAATGATAAATTAAAAAAATAAACCTACATATAAAATTCTAAAAGTCTTTAAAAAAGAATGATCTTAGAGGGGACTCGACGACTTATTGACGATCATAAATAAAGATTTTAATGAACATGAGGGTTTGCCTCCTAACAATAACAAAATTCAAGCAAAGCTTCTAGTGATCTTGATAGTTTCCTATGAGCACAAACAAAACTTATAATGGATTTGAAAGCTCGTCTTTTAATCAGAACAAGAATTAGATAAAATCTTCATTGAACTTGCAAAGAATCCAACAATTACCTACATGCTTAAAGAGGTTATAATAACTATTATACAAATAAAAATAAGTATCGAAAATATTGAACTAATAAGGCTTGAAAGCTCGTCAATGAGCATAAAGCATATTCTTCATTGAACATTCAAGTTATGTTATGATTCATACTGAACATGGGGTTGAGCTATATACCACATTAAAATCATTCAGAGAAAAAAGAATTTGAGTGAGACTCGTCCAGAGCAAAAAGCTATCACTCAATTTAAGTACTTCAGAACTTGTGCAATCTTTTGAAAGAGACAAATTCTTGTACAAAATATAAAGCAATCTTCAATTAAATTTGATCTTTCTAAATTAGTACAAGTATTCTAAATGACAACCCGCATGGGCCCCGACACTATGTTGAATGCTTAAACTTAGTGTTGGGATCTTCGTGGGTTGATCCCTTGGGTCTAGACCAGTGCAGGTTAACAAAATCTAAAAAAAATCAAATGATGTTATTATAATATCTTCAATCTAACAAAACATCTGAAAAGCTAATTCTATCATATGACAACAAATATGATCTTCTATTATTAAATTAATAGAGTCGACAAGATCTGAAATAGTGAAATAATAAACCACCCCGATGATGGCTGTGTTGAATGAAGATTTCAATTGGAGGGGATACTTACCATAAAAATGTGCTTCGATCTCAAATTGAATTAATCAAACTCAAGTATCAATGCAAATATAAAATCAAATAAATCACCAAATTATAAATGCTTAAATGAAATTTAAATTTTAAGAAGTTAAAATTTAAAATCTAATTCACCATCATTATTTGTGCGGTGACAAATTAAAAAAATTTTAGCTCACAAAGAGGGAAAGTCAAATCAAGTACAACTATGTTTACTCTCAAATAATTTCATCTTGCAAGAAGCGTGGTGTCTCGTGTGATTTGGTAAACTCCACATGATGTAGTTCTCGAGTCCTCGGTGGTTGTCTAAATGACACTATTATATTATCCGATCATGGTATGTTCTGGCTCCGCCCTTTGAGTTATGAACCATAGGGTATACTTGATTGGACAAAAAGCCCTCTGTTAGCTAAGGTAGACTTAAACTTGTATCCTTAGATAAACACCACCCCAAGTCTACAAGGACACCTTGGACGATGTAACCCATGTGTTACTGACAAGGATCCTTCGGTCAGGTTGGGTCGACTACCTCCTATGACTAAGTAGACTAGGTGGAGATAACGGGATACCAGAACCATGAGATTTAGATCATTTGCGCGTTCCTTAACCATCGCTTTAAGTTAAATATAATGAATTTCATAAACCAATTCCAAAACTCCACATGTTTACTTATATGCTCATTTAGCGATCTAATGACTATTTCGAAAGTTCTCTCGGCGAGAGATTGCTTATAGGTCTTTGTGCATAGGAAACTTAGAACCAGATCTAAAGTCCTCACAAAATGAGGACGAAATCTCTGGGTAGTGTCTTATCTACTATTCCATCTGCCTTTTGAAAATTATGCCGATACTTTAAATCACTCTCTTCAATGAGAGGTTAGTGGAAAATTTTTCGAGCTCACATACAATAGAGAGTAGAGATCATCTAAGCTTATTGGAGATGATCTGGTACGAATGGCTATCTTGAAGGCTTTGTAGGAGACGCATTGATACAGGTCCATCCGCAGACTCAGTGATTAACACAAATGCAGATGAGGAGTAGTTAGTTACACATGCAAACATAATTAGAGCAACCTTAGCTAGCTGGTATTATTAATTACATGACATTTAACACCTTATGATTTTACATTTTACATGTTTATAGTTTATCACAAATATACTATAGCCATGTGAATTAACAGGAAGGTTATTATTTTGGAGTTATCAAAGGATATATCATTTTATTTGTATCTGCTCCCTTTTCTGTCCTATTCTGTTTTGTACCTTTCTACAAGAAGCTGGAGAAGGCTGGTGGTGCTACTTTAGAGATGACAGATGCATCAAATTGGTATTAGAGCTAGAAATATGGCGGATGACGACAAGTGAAGGGCAATCGATGAAGATCGGAGCCTTGAGGCCCTTTGGTCTCACCAATTGTAGTAGAAGAACATGTTGATCTCATGCATGCTACATCAGTTGAGTCGAGCTCTCATATTATTCCTAATTAAAAAAAAATCCTATAAATACCCCACTTATAACCCTAACCCTAACCAATTCTCCCCAAAAATCCCCACAATGAGCGAATCTCGATCTCTCATCCTCTCCGCGAGTAGTTCATCTCAGAGCTCCTCGCGCATGGAACGAGCTCGTCCTCTAGTGATTTTTCGCACTCACCCGTAGGTGAACAGTGCCCGTCCTTCTCTCATGATCTCTTGCAGCTGAGGCTCTGAGTGTGCACAGTGCAATGCACACTGTGTGTGCCCTTCATGCATGAGCACACGTGCCCCCACTCACGCTCGTGCTCGCCCGAAGCCTGTGTTGAATATATGTATCCGTACATGTCTTTCTTGACGTGTCAGGGAAATCTGTGATTGCTTGCATGTGTATAAGTACCTGTATACGCCTTTCTTGGCGTGATAGAGAAATCTATTTCAGTAGGTACTTTAGAGCCCCATACATGCCTTTCTTGGCATGGTGTGATGACACATTCAAGCTATGGTTTATACCACCCATACATGCCTTTCTTGGCATGGTGGGGCAATATACTTAGGGATGTTGTGATCTTATCGAAATATTGGCAAACTTTTACACTAATAGGGGGCCTAAACAGCTTGACATAAAGCAATACCACAATAAAAAATTACTGTCTAAATTAACATTGCAGGTTTATAAATTCACATACACGCCTTTCTTGGCCTGGAGGAAAAAATCTGTTTCAGCAAATACCTTAGAGCACCATACATGTCTTTCTTGGTATGGTGGGATGATGCATTCAGGCCGTGGTTTATACCACCCATACATTGTGTGGTGGGTAGACCCAACATACTTGAAGTAGCCCCCTACACGGGGACGATGTCGGGGGTGCTGTCGAAATACTGCCAAACTTTTACACTGATAAGAGGCATAAACAACTTAATAAAAATTCAACTACACAGTTAAAATTAATTTTTCAGCTTGACATTGCAAGTATATAAGTACTTGTACACGCCTTTCTTGCGTGGTGGAGAAATCTGTGTTACATGCAAGTGCTTTAGAGACCCATACATGCCTTTCTTAGCATGTGGGATGACACATTCGGCCGTGATGTTTACACCACTCATATGCCTTTCTTGGCATGGTGGGTAGGCCCAACCTCTTGTTGTAGTCTCATATGTGGGGACGATGCTGGGAGGTTGTTGAAATGCTGTCAAAATTTTATCTAAAATTATAAATTTGCAATAAAACTCAATCAAAATAGATAATACTATTCAAATCTCTAAAGTTAAATCAATTTTAAATTAAATAACCATGGGCATTTATCTTTGAATGTTTAAATTTAGTGTTTGAGATCGTCGGGTTGATTCATTGGGTCTTAGGGCTGCGTTAACAAAACTTAAAAATTAAATAATAATATTATAAGTATATCAACTTATTAAAATATATGAGAAGCTAATTCTATCACATGATAGTAGATCTGATCCTCAATTATTAAATTAATAGAGTTGATAGGATATGAAATAATACATCCACCCGATGATGACTGCGTTGAATAGAGATTTCAACTAGAGCGGATACTTTCATCAAAATATGATTGTAATTTTAAATCAAATTAACTTAAATTAAGTATCAATATAAATATAAAATCTAATATATCATTAAGTATTAAATGCTTAAAATTCAATCTTTAAAGAACTTAAAACTAAAACTCAATCCACCTTCCGCAATTATTTGTTGAAGGCGATAAATTAAGAAAATTGTAGCTCAGAAAGTAGCCAAATTCAAATCAAGTGTATTTCTATATTCACTATCAATCAATCTCATGCTAGCAAGGATGTGACGCGTCTCTAGCTGTGTGGTTTGACTAGTAAGCTCCACATATGATGTAGTTACAAGAGTCTTGTCGAACAAAGCCGAATGACACTATTATATCGTGCCTGATTGTATATGTTCCTCAATAGCTCTGCCATTTGAGTTGTGAACCATATGATATATTTGATAGGACAAAAAGTCCTCTATTAGCTAAGGTAGACTTAAGCCTGTCTCCTTAGACAAACACTACCCCAGGTCTACAAGGATTTCTTGGACAATGTAACCCATGACTGTTGACAATGATCCTTCTGTCAGGTTGGGTCGACTACCTCCTCTAAGTAGACTAGGGACCACAACAGCCCAGGATGACGAAACCATGGGATCTAGATCGGGCGCATCATTATTCCCCCAACCATCCGCTTCAAGTTAAAATATAATAAATTTCATAAATTCTAAATTTCAAAGATCCACACACTGTTACTATACACTATGCAATTAATGACCTAACGACTAGCCTTAATCAAAAGTTCTCTCCCAACATTGAGAGGGGTATAGGTGTTTGCACCTATAGGAAACCTGGAACCAGATCTAAAGTCCTCACAAAACGAGGGCGAAATCTCTAGGTAGTGTCTTATCTACTATTTTATCTCTCTTTTGAAAATTTCACTGACATAATTTATACTTTTCATCAGTGAGGCAAGCCCAGATGATTTAACAACTCTATTGGGGATATATTTCTCTTTCCATCTTTGGTTAGTCAAATTAAAGCTATAATAATAGTGAAGTATAATAAAATCAAAATTTAAAGTTATTTATAAAATAAAATTGGTTGAAATTTAAAATTATTTTATAATGAACATAATTCTAAAATTTGTAAGATTTTATTTATATATAATTTGATTTAATATTCTATCATGTTTGTTCTGTTATATCTCTGCATCATGAAAGTTTGAGATGATATATCAATTATTGATTACTAATCTCCATCTTTCATTTTGCAGATAGATCTTCAGAACACACTATTTATTAATCGTTTGCGAGCCAAATATATGCATATCTTTATCAACATCGGATATGCTGGAGCTACTATACAATTTGGTAGCTTGGATTTCCCAGCAATCACTACTCGAACTGCTGCTAGGCCACGAGATAATCATGCTCAATTTGCGCATGATCCCGTGTAGCAGGCCAAGTCTACCAAAGCTTTTGTCGCTACTGCTATCGAGGAGAGAGCCTCTGTATTCAAAAAGTTGGGACACACTGAAGCTTTAGCCATGAATAAAGTTATAACTGGGCAGACAATTTCAATGGTGCATTCGAACACTACTTCCCTACTGACCTTGCCCTTTGTGCGATACCAACATGATGCTGAAGCTTTCTCATATGGAGGAAAGCTAACTAGAAGGAATAGGAGAAGAAGGAATGCTAAGCTGCAAGCCCATCAGCTTTCACTTGGCCCATCTGTTACACAACCAGCCTTACAACCAGAAGCGGGTATTCCCACTCACAATAAGTTTGAAAATCTCAAGTGGGTGAAAAGGAACAGTTCTACTGGTGATAATAAGCAATCATTCTGGGAGCAACGGTACTAAGCTCCAACCTCACAAAGGAGGCATCTTGAGACTTTATCCTCTAGTGTGCACGGGGTGCTGAAAGTTGTAAAAGAATAAGGCCATATGTTGAAGAGATATTAAAGACTAATTATTAGAGAAAACAATAATGTTCCATTGCAGAACCTATCATCAGTGGTAGTAAGAACCCATGAGCGTTACAAACAAGTCCTGCGCGGTGAACATTGGGGCCTGACACCTGAATCACATGTTCGAGAATCCACTGCTGAAAGGTCCCGACAGAAGGAAAAACAAGTCTGGAGGTCGAAGCCTCAAGAAGAAGCTGCCACAGAAAGGCAAAAAGGTGTGACATCCGGTTTGCATATTCGGTGATCCGCTAATGATAAGGCCCAATAGTAATGCATTCCTAAAAAGAATGCTACAATCAATGAGGCTCGTGGTGGTCGATATCCTGGAGAATCCTCTTAAGGAATCCCATCATCAACCCAAACAGTCTTCCCTTGATTTTGATCATAGCCCTCCGATTGAGGAGACATTTGTTCCATATTCGGAGCCTGAAATCAGATGGAGACATTGATCAGAGATAAGGCTGCAAGAAGAAGAGGAAGATGAAGAAGATATCATGGGGGTAAATGTGGTGTATATGGTACAACACATCTAAGAATCATTTGGTGTACAACAGTATCGATCTAGGTGTCATAGCACCGCACCTCCTATCCACATCGAAGAACTAGCACCAGGTCAAATGGAAGTGGAACCTTTTAGTTCCTCCTCAAGTGATGAACAAGAAGAGGAATGAGAAGAAGAAGATAACATGCTATTCGCTGGCACTACTACACTTGCTCAGGTGCAAAGGTAAATGCAGTGAAAGATGAAGGCTAAAGATAAAGAGATATCTCAACTGAATTCGAAGATGAATTAGATGATGATGTAGATGAATCTTATGATGCAAATGATGCAAAGGAATGATGCCATCGCGTCGACACTAGTTCTTCCAACCAATCATCAAACAACCAACACTGCACCCATCAATCCACCAGTTGAGTAAGCACCGTAGACATCCGGAGCACAAAGTGCTCATGATAGTAGAAATGAAGTCAATCAATTGACTACTTAACATACTCCTCACCGTATGTTAAGCACATCTGAGCCGGTGACAACCATACAACTCGAAACCGTCATAAGTAAAAAAAATAAAAATTGTCATAGCTGCAGAATAGGTGGAGAAACTGGTGAACAGAGGTTGCCCATATCTTGCAAAATATGACCAGGTGCTATATCCTAGAGGTTACTCAGTGCCAAAATTCCACTCATTTGATGGCAATGGTAACCCCAGGCAGCACCTTGCACAATTTAAAGCAACCTGTGGTAACATTGGGGGCAATGATGCACTGTTGTTTCGCTAGTTCGTTAGCAGCTTAACTTCAACTACTTTTGAATGGTACGCTGTGGTGTATTTTTTTTTTCAAATTTTGGGGAATTTGAAAAATGTCTTGTTGGGACACTACGCAGATCCGCAGATGTATTCATTAGGGTGATCGGGTGCGACATTGAGGAATGATGTACTATCTCGAGAGATAGAAGTCAACATCCTACAATGGACCTAATCACCTAATAAGGACTCCTAAGGGTAATGTGTCTTCGAATGTATCGAAGATCTTTTCCTTACTTTACATGGAAAAGTAAAATAGGATTTATTTTAAACTGAATTCGTTAAGCCCTATGGAGGCAAGCCTCCATAGTTAATTACATCTTAAAGAATAAGATTCCTTAAGAATACTCTCGATTAAGGTAAATGATCATTGTCTCCAAAGATTTCAAAGATAAGACTACCAATAAATTGATTATTTTTGAAAAATTAAGTAGGATTGATCAAGAGGAGGGAGTTATTATCAAAACCAAAAGGAGATGAGTAAGGGATGCTTATGATACCAGGAAACCTAGTAAGCATCCCAAACTATTATATGGTTGGGCTTTATATTTTTGAAATTTGAGAAGAATTATATTTTTGAGTTGAATTTTTTTTAGAAATCTAGGGTTTACAATTCCAAAACACAAGATCATGGAAATGTCTAAGAGGCGAGGATTTACGCTTGTAGCCCACAAAGGGAAATAAGAACCTAGGATCCTAAATCTAGGGAGCTTTGGCCACGATCTAAATCTAAGGCGAAAATGGGTATATGGTTTATCTTTCTGAGAGGATAAAACATTGGACTTACTGATGCTGGGGTGGTAACTAACTCTTATGATTTTAAATATAAGCATATAAGTCTTATGCTTTGCAAGATAGCTAGATTGTTGTTTATTTAGAAAGAAGACTAAATCTTTAAACATACTCTTTAAGAGACTAGATCATGAAGGACATGCATAATGACTTAATCTAATGAAAATTTTGTTAAGTTTTATTTTGATTTTTGGACATTTTTATTTGACATAGGCTATGAGATTTCATATGCCTAATGCATGAGAAATTAGTTGTGGGCTAAAATTATAAAGAAGGAGGTGTGTTTTCATCATAGCTCTCAAAGCTCAAGCCATTTTCTCTGGCAAAGGTGGAAGCCCTCCATTAGTAAGAGTGAAGCAATATGATTTTATGCATGATATGAGACATACAATATTCAGCTAAGGGGTTGCTAAATCTTTTATTATCTTGATTTATGTCATATGATTTAGGTGAGGTTATAAATTGTTAAATTTAATTTTGAGTTGATTAATTGGATATAAAATTTATTTTTTTTATAAGAGCTTAATCGCATCCAGGCCATTCATCAAACAATGAATAAACTAGGAAGATCTTTCCATCCTAATTGCGTAATCATAAACAAAACATCAATCAATTTGTAAAATTGGCACAAAAGAATAGAAGGTCGATGTGGTTGGGCTCCACCGCACAAACTCGAAAAGGAAAATGGGTAGCCGAGCCCTACCCTTATACAACCCGGATTACAAATGAATAATTATAATTAAAAGAAATTCATGTTATGGGGTCTTCATTCTTCATTTCATCATTTTGATTTTATTTCATTCCTTTCTTTCTTTTGATTTAACTTGGGATGGGGTTTTCTCGAAGGCTTCGCATGATATATATGACATGGTCTTATGACCAATGTTCACCTTAATTCTCCCATAACATTCATTCCAAATTTTAATTGTAAAATTGACATTAAAATGGAAAAGATAAATCTAACTAAACCTGCAAAATAGAGATTCGTTAAATGTACCACACAACCCAAGCAATTATATGAATGATTTAGACTTAGCACCCCACACATGGGTAACCAAGTCCACCTGTCCTAATTTGGATCATGCTTAGGGGTATAAGTAATGCGCAAAACAAAATATTTATATTTTTATTACCTCGCTTCTTAAGCACAATCCCCTGTAGAAAGCATGACTAGACTAATATCGGCCAAACATCAAGTTTACACACATGTACCCTAACATTCAGTCTAAAAATATTACATCACAAAATAAAATTAGGCATTAAACCATGCATCGCCTTAACATAGAGCTAGAAATGGTGACTTAGCCTAATGTGTGTGCCATTTAAGGCTTGTGTGACATATCTTAGCTAGGCTTTAAGATTAGAATTTTCTAAGTGTAAAAGGTTCAATTTAGAAGGTGATTAAATTTAAGTGATTTAGTTGATTTGTCAATTTTATTTGATGATTTGATTTAATTTGAATGAACCTACATTTAATTATTAAATATTGTAAAGAAAAGAAAAGAGAAGATAACATCTCTTTCATCCTTATCTTAAGTAATTTCTAAGGTAGATTCATTAATGATTTTTCTTTAGTGAATATTTTATTATGTGTTTTAATTAATACTAAGTTTTGATTTGCTTTAAATAGACCTATTCAAAAAGAAAGACATTTTAGGATTAGTTAAGGTGAATTACTATCACATAACACAACCATTTATTTTTTTTCACCATGTATACCATACATATGAATAATCCTAAGCATACATATACATGCAATGCAAATTTTAGCACACTTTGATGATGAATGCTAAGAGATATGATTTGGAGATTTGGATATGCCATGAATGCATGTCTTTATTATGTAGAAAAGAGAGATTCTTTATCCATTAACATAATGCACATTCATATGTATAAAAGACATAAGTGAGTACGATGCCATTATTTTTTATACCTGGGGCGTAAGGTACAAGACCTACTTAGGATTACTTAAAGCATCATAGTCCCGAGATGTCTAGATTAATATACCACTTTTCTTAAATACATATAAATGTACAAAAAGAAACAAATGAATGAAGAATCATACAAAAGTTTTTTGTGTTTGATTTGATTGTATAATTTACATGAGTAATATGAGGATCCTTCTTAAGTCATAATATATAAGTGCATATGAATAGATTTAAGCAAGTGTTATGTTTTTTTCAAATAAACTATACACTTTGCAAATCTTATATAAGTCCATGTTAAGAGATGAGAAGAAAATAACACAAAAATACATCTTATGCTACAATCACATACAAGCTTATAAGTATTTATAAGTAACATCACTTCATTCATAATCTTTGATTTATAGGTTTTGAAAATAATTTTTGATTTAATAGTGATAATAATCACTCATATTCTTGAGTTTAGCCAAAACATGCAATTTGACATAAAAGAAAAATATTTTATTTAATTGATTTTTTTAAAAGATATGAATGCATGACTTCATATGGCAAATAACATTTAGCATGCTTGGAAAGAAATAAAGTGATGTAAGTATATGACTTCATTCACCCTAATTAAATCCTAAAGATAATCCTATGAAATAAGATCATTTAAAGTGAATCAAAATTCCTTAAGGAGATTTTTATTTTTGGATTTGATTTGACTTAGGAAATGTGAAAAGAGTTTGCTAGTCCTAACTTATTTTCCCAATGTGTGAATTAGTTTAGTTTAATTTTAAAATAATTATGTTGATTTTATATTTTATTTAGATTAAGGTGTGAATTAAATACATTAATTTCCCCTTACCTACATCACTTTAATATAATTAAACAAGTAATTATGAGCCAACATATGATATGCAACTACATAGAATTTAAATCAGTAATGCACCTAAGAAATAAATGGGGCCTAATGCAATTAGCTCACAATTATTGATTAATTAAACTAAAGGGTCTAATTAAGAACTTTCATAATCATTCTACACATGTAGTTTGATTATAATTTTCTTTAAAGTCTCTTAAGTTATTGAACACCTAAGAATCTACCCAAGATTAAGTGATTAAGTTCTGGAATAATTTAGTTTTAAGTTTAGTTAATTAAGCCATTTAATGAATTGATTAAATCATTAATTAATTTGCAAATTAATTAAGTCTTTATCCAAATGAAATAAACTTAGGGGAAAAGATTAGGAAAGAAATCCTAATCTCATCTCCTAAGTCCATTCACTGTTTTATGATGATTAATAAACTTAATTATTGAATTAATCACTATTTAATAAGTTAATTAATCATTTATTTAGTTAAGAGAGATTAAAGATGAAGTAAACAATTCTCCTAATTAATCCAACAATAAATTCTAAGAAAATCATGAGAGATATAGGTCATCCCACTAATTAACCTTAAGAAGTTTGGAATTAATTGCTGAAGTAATTAAAGAGTAATTAACCTAATTATATTTTCAATAAAACCCAAATTGAGTGAAAGTCACTATTCAAAATCAATTGATTTTAATTTTATATTATTCCTCACTGAATTATCTTTAAAATGAACTTGAGTTTGTATTTTTTTTAGATTTTTCTACAATTAATTATGAATTTTGAAAGTTTCAGCATTAAAAAATGAACTAATTAGAGCTAATTAAACCCCTAATCCCTTCGGGCCACGTGGCGGTTGACGCGGTGCCCTTTTCATATGGCGGCTGATGCTACGCGCTTTCCATGGCGGTGATGCGGTCCGTGGCCGGGATAAGTTATTTAAGTTGTCACATCGAGTCGTGACGGTAGGACATGCTTTCTCCACGGGTCTTCCAATCTACGACTGCGATTAATCCCACGGTATAGGCTTAAATTAAAAGGAGATCTATCGTGCTTTAATCACAACCGTCCGTTCCAATCATGCGGAACGAATGGTGTGTGATCTATTTCCTCTCAAGCGGCGAGAGACGGATGCTATTCATCGATCGTCACTCGATCCGAGCTCATCCGATCTCGGATGGAGTTCAAACTCACCCCACACCTTCGGGGAAGCACAAGTAAGGTATCCAACGGTCAAGATCTAATGAGATTACTTCACAAAGGACCAAGCAATTTTTATATTAAGACCGATTTTGAAAAATATGTCGCCGGAGGCTTTCACCGATGCTTCCAACGGAGTAGGTAGCTTTGTCTAGTATCGAGGAAGCCCTGTTGAAGGTATCAAGTTTTGATTTGAAGTGGATGTCTTGGTTGACCAAGCTCCCCTCCAATGACAATCAGCTTTGATCAAAGTCCTCCTTCCCGTGACTTGGTGACTTGGGAAACAACTTGATTGAGCTTGATGAAGTCCCTTGATGGTGCTTGCTAGTTTAATTTAGTTTTAGTGGAGAATTGAGTGACTTGGAATTAGGATGGACCTCCCCTATTTTGGTTTTGAGCGAAACCGAGAAGGAGAAATCGAGGGAGCTTGGAAATGGCTTTGAGAAGCTTAGGAATGCTTGATTTTGATTCCTTGAGCTCAGTCAAAATCAGTGCTTGTCATTTGAGTGGGAATGAGGGGGAGTATATCTTCCCCTCTTTGGATCAAATGCTGAAGACTAGAGTTGTCATTTTAGCTCAATTGCTAAGATTGGTTGGTCGGTTTAGGTTGTTAGGCACCCCATGTGATTCGCTTTAGGTAGTGGAGGGAAGGAGAGTGAGTGCCCATGTGGTAATGAGTGCATTGGGTGATCCAAGTGCTCAATTCCCATTAGAGGGGTTGATTTGGCCTTGGGTTGAGTCATGGTCGACCCAAGCCCATTGGGTCATGTTCACCACTTCTCTTACTGTCCATGTGGACCACCAGGAGGATGCCAAGTGGTCTTAAGAAAGAATTGACCAAATTTCAAGTGAATTTGGCCATAGGATACCCTTTGACATAAGGGTAAAATGGTCATTTGGCCTTGATTTTGATTTGGGTAGATTTGAAATGATTCAAAAATGGGTTGAGCCAAATTTCAAGTGATTTAGAGTTCATTTGATTTGAATTAGTTCAATTTGACCTATTTAGGTTAAGTTGGGTCAATTTGGGTTAGGTTGTACAATTGGTCAAATTGGGTCAAACCATGGGTTAGGTCAAGTTCAAATGATCATTTGGAGCCTATGAGTATCATTGGTTTAGTTCAATTTGATTTATATTTGATTTTGGTTCATTTAGGTTCATTTAGGTCAAATGGGTCAAGTTGACCAATTTGATCCATTTGACCCAATTGGGTTAGGTCATGGGTTGGTTTAGGCTTGGTTGATCATTTGAAATGTATTGCAAGCTTTGGTTTCAATCAATTCTGGTTTGGTTTGATTTTAAGTTGATTTGACCTTTTAGGTCAAGTTGGGTTCATGGTCAATTGAGCTAGGTTGGGTCTAGTTGGAAAATTGAAGCTTTAGTCAAGTTCAATAAGTGATTTAGAATGAATTTGACCCATTGCTTGCAATCAATTTGGCTTAGATCAAGATTTGACCCATTTTGACTTTGTAGGTCAATTTGGGTCAACTTAGGTCAAGTGACCAATTTAGCTTGGTTTGGCTCAATTGATGGCTTGGTCAAGTTAAATCATTGATTATGGATTGGTTTAGATCAATGGTTTCATTCAATTTGGCATATGGTGGATTTTGGGTAGTTTGGATTTCATTTGGGCTTGGTCAAAGGCTATGTTTGACTTAGTTTGACCCAATTTGAGTGATTGACCACCCTAGGATGATTGTTGCTCACAATGTGAGGCTTAGATGGGCTTAGTTCAATCCAATTTGGGTTGGATTAGAATTTGGCTCAAAAAGGTGCTTTAGGTCACTTTGGGTCAAGTGAGCCTAAATGGGTCAATTGGCTTGATTAAGGCTTGATTTAAGTTTGGTTGAACTCACATATGGACTTATGATTGAAATATAAATTCAATTGCAAATGATTTGGAATTAAATGAGTTTTGATTCATTTAACAATTTCAAGTTCAAAGGTTGAATATGGGTTTGACTTGTGTTAGTTTGATTTTGGTTTGGTGATTATAGTTTATGTTTTTATTTGGATATGTGATTGAAAAAGTGATTGTTTGAAGAGAAAATTCAAAGGTTTGGATTGATTTGAGAATGATTTGGCTAAGTTCAAGGATTTGACTTGAAAGAGTATAAGTTGGATTTTGGTTTGACTTGGATTTGAGTTTTGAATTTAGTTTTGGTTATTTGATATTTCATTTATATTTGTGAATATAAATGAGAATATAAATGGGTTATGAAAATCTTTTGAATTTGGAGTGATTTGAATTTGATTTGAGCTAAGTCCAAGATTTGACTTGAAAAAAGATAAGTTGGATTTTGGTTCTTGATTTGAGTTTTGAATTTAGTTTTGGTTATTTGAATTTATATTTCATTTTTATTTGTGAATATAAATGGGTTATGAGACAATCTTTTGATTTGGAGTGATTTGGATTTGATTTGGGCTATAAGTCCATAAAATGAAATCAAAATGGCTTAAGAAAGATTTTGAATTTAGAATTGATCATGGGTTTCAATCATTTAATTTGGAATTGATTTATGATTTTGGATTTTGGAATTGATCATGAATTTCAATCATTTGATTTGGAATTGATTTATGATTTTGGATTTTGGAATTGATCATGGGTTTCAATCATTTGATTTGAAATTGACTCATGATTTGGATTTTGGAATTGATCATGGGTTTCAATCATTTGAAATTCACTCATGATTTGGATTTTGGAATTGATTTATGATTTGAGAAAATCAATTGAGTTCGAATTGATTAAAGATTTGATTTAGAATTAATTCATAGTTTAAGAAAATCAATTGAGTTGGAATTGATTTAAGATTTGATTTGGAATTGATTTGAAGGAGGGAAGCTAGGATTAGGTTTAAGCTATAGGGTAGGCAAGTCTTTCTAATGTCCTTAAGGCATAACCTATTCCTATGGATAACTCTTCTAAGTCTCTAGGGTTAGGTTAAGTGTTCATCTAATCACTATAAGTGTCTTAAGACTAAGTAACTCTTAGTGTTTAGAGGAGTCCTGTATGCAGATGGAGAAGTTGAAGCTCACTCCAAAAGTGAGGTCAAATAAAGGGCTATAGTGTGGTGTGACAAGGTACGCCGCATGTATTAGTATTGGAGATGATCAACAATGAGCGATCAAACACTAACATAAATGATCTACTCCTAAACTCGAGGTGCAGAAGGAATCAAGATCTTAATGCAATGTGACTATACTCATGTCAAAAAAATAAGAGAGCAAAGGAGGAATCCACTAGGGATGGAGTATGTGAACCTTCCACTAGGGAAGCGGGTTCAAGTCATCCACTGGGATGAGGAAATCCAGGGATTAAAATTTGGAATCCACCGGGGATAAAAGATGTGAACCTTTCACTAAGGGAGCAAGTTCGGGTTGGATTGAATTGACTCCACTAGGGAGATCGAAAAGATTTGCATCTCTGAGGAGAAGTTGATTAATTTGATTGTTTGATTTGACTCCATTGAGGAGGAGGGTTGATTTTGTTTTATATTTTTAAATTTTAAATTTTGAAATGGACCCTGTCGGTTTGCGATGAACTGCACTGAGTAGGGGCCATGTTGGCCTTGGCCTACTTCAGGTTTATCAATTCAAAGGGGTAGTCTACCAACCACATACTAGGACTATGCAACCAAAGGGATGGCCTTTCGGTGTGTAGCGGTTATACTAGGAAGAAAGCATAGTAGACTTATATCCTCCAAAGTAGGGATCAGTCACTGGGGTGATCAGTTGGCAACTAACCCAATCAATCTTAGGTGACTACTAAATGAATCGGGACTTATATCATCAAAGATAGTCAAAATTAATTTCATTTTTTATATATTTGATGGGTCCCATCGTTTACGATGACGCAGTAGGGCAATGTTAGCCTGACCTTGATTTTACCAATCCAAAGGGAGTAGTTTCCCAGTTGAGGGGAGAACTATCCAACCAAAGGGGTGCCTTTCGATTTGCAGTGGTTAATTTAGGGAAGAAAACACGGGGACTCACATCTTTCTTGAAGAAAAGACCATTGGGGCGACACGTTAGCAAGGTAACAATCAACCCGACCTAAGGCTGTCCGTCAGTTTACGATAATTATGCTAGAAAGAATGCATAGTAGACTTACATCTTTCAAAGTGAAATGACCGCCGGGATAATCTATTTATGGCAAAACAGATTGAACCCGAGGGGACTGAGAGGACATGGACTTATCTCTCAAGAGTTGTCAATCAATTCCTATAGGAGTTCACGTCTTGCTAAGATAGGATGCCTGCTTGGGAAAGGGGCCACTGGGGGCTTGAATACTTAATCCACAAGCGAGTAGATTTGTTTATTTATTTTGTTTATTTATTATGGACCCTGTTGTTTGTGAGGGATCATACTGAGAATGAGCTTATATTAGCCTAAATCTATCTCATATTTACTATTCAAAGGGAGAATCTATACCCGCTGAACAAATTCTCCAACCATAGGGGTGGCTACTAGGAAATGGGGACTGTCCCCGGGTAGTGTCTAAATGGGGTCGCAAAGGACGTGATCTAAGTAGAATGCCTGCAGGAGAGGGGCCGCTAAGGGCTTTATCCAAAACCCTGAAGAAGATAATATCTATAGGTATTCGATGGCCAAGTCATGGAGAAAGCGGTGACTCATATCCAAGAGTGTATCCACAGTGTTAGCATATTGATAATCAACCAACCTAAATTGCTCGATGGTTTGCAACAATCAGCCTAGGAAGAAGGCATCAGGGACTCATATCCTCCTACAGCGGAACTGATTGCTGGGATAGCCAGTCTTCAGCTCAATAGGTGCTATCCGACCTAGGGCGTCAACTGAGTGAATGCCACTGGAGGACTTATATCAATCCAAGAGTAGTTAAGAGAAAAGGAGCCACTGGGGGACTTATCCTAAACCTCAAATATATTCAACCTAGTCAGTGCATGATGACTAGTTTAAGAAGAAAATGTGTCGACTTACATCCTTTTAAACAAAGTCAACATGAGGTAGCTTGCTAGCTGCACAGTTAGGCCTACCAAACTAACAAGATGCTCGTTAGTTTGCAATGGTCAAGTCAGGAAGAAAGTGCCGGGACTCACATCCAGACAAATGACCTGTGATGACAAGATAGCATAATAATGAGACTACGACTAATGAGTGAGTGCCACAGAGGGCTTGCTCCCACATAAAAATAGCTCGAGACAAAAGATATGTGTTTGTGTTTAAGAAGGATAGGATGCCGCTTGATTTCTCTTGTTCCTATCCTCGCTATGCTAGTCAAAATAGGATGCCTCTTAAGTTTTCTTACACTTATTCTAGTAGCGCTAGGGAATCATGCTTAATTTATGTTTGTGTTGTGACAGAAGGATATGATGCCTCTTAGGTTCTCTTATGCATACCCTAAACACATCGTGGTAGATTCGCAAACAAACAAATAACACTTTGAATGAAGAGAATATTTTGATGAATTGGAATAAAATTTTATGCTTTTGATGATAATTATTTTCAAACATAATTTTATGGGTAGTATTTCTTCAAATAGAGCCCATTAATTGGAAGCATCAGGTGTTTCCCTTTACAATTAATAAGTTGATAAGATCCTCCTTGGTAGGATTTCTCTATGACAAAAGGGCCTTCCCAAGTGGGTTTAAACTTGCCTCCCATCTTTTGACAGGCAACAATTGGTCTTCTTAGAAGTAAAATAAGCTCTCATACTTGAAAAGCTTTAGGGCAGACCAGCTTGTTGTGAGCTTAAATCATCTTGTCTTTGTATAACTTGAGGTCCTGACATGCCCATAGGTGTCTCTCCTCCGAACCTTCGAGCTCTTCTAACCGTAACTTAACATTCTGCTCTGTAGTTATTTTGCTACCCATTGCTATCCTTAGTGATGGGAGCTGAACTTCTAATGATAGAATGACTTCGGACCCATACACTAAGGAGAATGGGGAAGATTGAGTTGGAGTTCTGTATGTAGTATGGTATGCCCACAAAGCTTCAACTAGTTGCTCATGCCACTGTAGCTTGTTGTCGTAGAGTATCTTCTTCAATATTCGGATGAGAGTTTTGTTGAATGCTTATGCTAGACCGTTTGCTCTTGGATAATAGATGGTGGAGTATCTCCAATCTATACTATGTCTCCTGGCGAAGCTATTGATCTTGGTGATTTTGAATGCAATACCATTATTAGATATAGTTTGTCAAGGCACCCCGAACCTATATACGATATGGTTTCTGAAAAATTAGAGCACATGCTGAGCTGTGACCTCTCTAAGTAGGATTGCCTCCGCCCACTTGGAAAAGTAGTCGGTGGCAGCTAAGATGAACCGATGACCCTTGGAAGAAGGAGGATCGATAAGACCCACTGTGTCGATACCCTAACATTGAAATGGCCATGAGGCCAATGTAGGATGTAGAATATTGGGTGGTTGATGTAGGACCACACCACGTACCTGACATTGATGGCATCTCCTAGCTATGTTCATGCAGTCTGTGATCATCGAAGGCTAATAGTATCATAGTCTCTTGATCTTTGCTTTCATCTTCGAATCGGATTGATGCGCTCTGCATAAACCTGAATGTACCTCGATCACGATCTTACGGGCTTCGTGTTTGTCTAAACAACATAATTCATCTGATGGGCGTGTGATTTATCTTGAGGGAGTTTGCCTGTATTCAAGTAGTCTATGAATGATTGCCTCCAATCTAGCTCCTCGTCTTTATTAGCAACAACAACCTCCCCTTCAAGAGAGAGTCTTTCGATGAGTTTAGCGATAATAAGGGATAAGACTTGTCTGTTTTGGATCCTTATTGGAATGGACTCATATTTCAGACATGCCAATTCCTTGGCGAGTTTTCCCAAAGCATCTGCTACTGTGTTCTCTTCTCGAGGGACCTTGTAGATGGTGACCTCAGGGATTTGGGCCAACAGCTTCATGGTATACTCGTGGTAGTCATAAAGCTTAGGTTTTAAAACTTTATAGGACCCAACAATCTGGTTGATGACCAGTTGAGAATCATCGTAGATGTTGATTCTTTTGACACTCACTGTAATAGCTAACTCCAGACCAACAATCAAAGTCTCATACTCAGCTTCGTTGTTGGTACATGGATTGGAGAGATAGTATGAAAATCTCATCATATCGTTGTTTGGAGTTAAAAGACAATTCCTACGCCTGCCTTTCCTGGAAGAGTAGATCGTGGTTCTTGTCATTTTTGAAAGGTAGCCGCACCATCAAAATATATCTCCCAATGGTGATTGTCAACCTCCCCTAAGTTCATGATTTGTTCATCGAGGAGATTATCACTAAGCAGAGAATCAGTAGAAAGTGGGTGTCGCTAAGAAATCGCTAGTCCTTTCGCACAAAGTGCAGATGTAATATCAAATTGAGATAATGGACCATCGTGCCGTAATCGTCGACCGTGTCATGAGATACTGCTGTGGATTGATTCTTGAAATCAAGTTTACCTTATGAGAAAGCACATAATGTTATAGCTTTGAGATGCAATGATGAGAGCTAGGCAATATTTCTCAATATGTGGGTAGTTTGCTTCAGTAGGGATCATATGACAACCGAGATAGTAGAGAGCATTCTCCTTCCTTTTGTCATTGGTTTGGGCCAACAAAGCGTCAAGGGAGTTGTCCAATGCAGCAGTGTAGAGGATAAGTGGCTTGCAATAGAATAGAGCGCTTCACCAAATACTATTTGATGTCTTCAAAAGCATTCTAACACTTGTCATCTCACTTGAACTTAGCATCCTTTTTGACAAGTGCTGAAAATGGTTTGCATCTCCTCGATAGATTGGAGATAAAGCGTCTTAGATACGCCAACCACCCTTGGAAAGATCTAAGTTGAGTTAGACTTTTAGAGGGTGTCATTTCTAAGATAGCTTTAATCTTTTCTGGGTCTATCTCTATTCCCTGGTGTAGGACAACAAACCCAAGGAACTTCCTTGAAGCTACTTTGAATGCACACTTCAGGGGGTTCACTTTAAACTACTCTCAAGTCAAAGAGATGGTTTTCCTTTTCTTTGCTTTGGACTACTAGATCATCAACATTCAACTTGATGATGAATGAGTTCATTGAAGATCTGAGTCATGGCCCGCTGGTATGTAGCACCGACATTTTTAAGGCCGAAAGGCTTGCCCTTATAACAATAGATTTCGATCGGGGTTCAAAAAGTAGTGTTTCTTTCATCCTTGGGGCCATCTTAATTTGGTTGTAGCAAGATGACCCATCCATAAAGGAGAATACTGCATGAGATGAGGCAATGTTCATAATTAATTCTGGTATAGGAAGTAAAAATTCATCCTTAGGACATGCCTTATTTAAGTCCTAAAATCGTTGTATATGCGAACTTGGCCATTCTTTTTCTTCACTGGCACACCACTGGCTAACCTGGTAGGGTATTTTTTTCCCTGATAAAACTAGCATCGATCAATTTCTTGACTTCAAAAATGACTTGTTGTTCTAATCGCGCCTAGGAGCTTACTTGATAGGGTTAGTGTTAGGGTCTACATTAGTTTGTGGACTACATCGAGATAATCAGGCATCTCTTCATAGCTCCATGCAAAGCAGTCCTTAAACTCAATCAACAGCCTAACCAAAGCATTCATTTCTTCTTCATTTAGTAGAGAATTGATGTATGTGGGGCGTGGATCTTCTTCTGTCCAGAGGTTGATTTGTCAATGGTTGAATGGATTTCCTCTTCAAATTTTGGAGGTGCATCTTTGATTTGGAGATCATCAGGATCATCTGAAGTTTCTAAACACACATCCTTATAAGAGTTAGTGTGTTTTGAGAAGAACCTATCAGATTCTAGATGATTGGTGACAACTAACTAGTAATCATCATCTTTGACTGGACCCAATGTACCAAATCCTAGTCCTGGTATTGATTGTGCATCCCTGCCTTTGTTGTTCCACAGCTTCTCAAAATACTCTGACCTGTGCTTGGACCATGTATAAGGAATCAAACCTTTCTTTGCAAGATTATGAACACAAGGCGAGTACCAATCAAAAGGTAATTCTATCAAATCTTTATATGAATTATCCTCAAGTTCTACATTAGTGAAGATGATGGTCCCAATAGGAATCTCTTTGGCTTGACATTTATGGAAGACTTAGGGGCTTCCTTAACAACTAAACCTTCAACTTTTTAAGAAGAAAGTGAGGTTAGAGCTAAAGTTCCCAACTGCTGTCTAATAGTTTTACATAAACCTGATTCAAATACATTCGTGCTTTATTTGGAAGCTTGATTTTCATCACTGTCTGGCTCGAGTGTCACCTCTAATGAGACCCACTGAAAGGGGTTGGCTGGTATGCTAACCACATGAGACTCATCCTCCGAACTAGATTCCAAGTCTATGTGAATCGCAGGAGTACTCCTGTGAACTGAAACATGACCCCTGTTGGCTAGCCGCCAACCAGGGGGTCTTCCACCTCTGGAATTTCCTCTGTATCTGCCTCCACTGGTGGAGGTCGTAATCATACTTATGTCCATATGGTGGAACATGGGTGGAATGTGACATGCGGCTCTACCTCTTCGTCGGTGTCCCTTTCTCATTCACTTGTACTTTCCTTTTTCTTTTCTTTTTTTCTTTTCTTTTTATTTTGCTTCCTTTTCTTTTTTCTTTTATTTTTGAATTTTGATCAAGTTCGTGATAATATACATTTTGATTTTGAGGAAGATTATAGGTCGCATCTTCATATATCTCGACATCTCTAACTGAAAATGGCTTTTCATCTCCTTTGACACAGTAGTCGATTCCATCTCTTCAAAACTTAATGCACTAATGAAGGGAGGATGGAATCATCTTATTCTGGTGTATCCAAGGCCTATTGAGCAAAGTAGTGAACGATGTATTCGAATCAATTATATAGAACTTGGCTTCAGTCTTTCAGTTGCCTATTTCCAAAAGTAATACTATGGAGCCTAAAGCCCTCTGGCTCTGTTCATTGAATCCTCTCAACATCATCCAATCTCATCAGAATGCAGAGATGCCAATCTTCAAATAGGCAAGAATTTTTAGACTCATAATGTTCATCGATGCACCAGGATCAGCCAAAATACTAGAAAGTCTGAATCTGCCCATATTCATTATGATGTAGAGGGGACGATTGTGCTCCATGTCCCCCAGAAGAAGATCTTCATCGGTGAATATGACTCC
Organism: Cymbidium sinense; assembly: GCA_021442155.1. Classification (NCBI taxonomy): domain Eukaryota; kingdom Viridiplantae; phylum Streptophyta; class Magnoliopsida; order Asparagales; family Orchidaceae; genus Cymbidium; species Cymbidium sinense. The sequence continues at coordinate 716,151 of CM038230.1, forward strand.
CAGAGCTTCTCTTGAATAATATGCCTCTTCTTCAACAATGGTCAGCAGAGCTAAGCATATCTCTGGATCAAGAAGAGACTTGATTAATGATTTCCTCATCTCTTTGGATAAGATAAGGGCATCATATATGCTTAGTTTATCTGACAACTTTCTTAGGTGAGCGAGGACATTGTAATCAACTATGGATTGATCCTCCATAAGCATATCCATGGGTGGAGCATCCTATGGAGGGACTTCTTGCTCGTTGGTACCAATGACTTATTTTCCCTTATCTTGAGGTGCTGCCCTAGGAGGTAGAACCTTGCCACTATGGAGGTTGACTTCGATGATCTCTTGTGGCAGTTTAGTGAAAGATTCTACCTACTCTTCAGGCATACCTACAGCTTCTCTTATATGATCCTTGAAATCAGATGATTCTAAGTCTATCTCAAGAGGTGAATCCGTAGTATTTATAAAAGGAAAGTCCAATTCTGAATCAGAAAGAAGATGGTCAGAGTTGTTATAATTATTTAGACTTAAAGAGTGAACAACCCAGTGACACAGATGTAATTCAAATTAGTTTTATTTCTCGATTTCTTAGATTTAAATGGAGGTACATAGTAGAAATCTAGTAAAGTAAGTGGGGTGAGGGATTTGATGCCCTCATCTGCCGATACAAGATGTCTACTAAAAGAAGAGCTTGCTGAAGTAGAAGTGATGGTTGATGTAGTAGCTGCAATGGTGGAATGGAGGCTGTGCTTTGTCCATGGTTGCACTACTTGGCTATCTCGGGCAAGTATGGGCTGCTGCTGCTACTGCTGAACTCTCACTTTCCCCAAGTTGTCTTTGGCAACTAGCGAACCTTCTTTGATGTTGGAGGTTCGAGCCACCTCATGCACCTGTAAGGAAAGTTTTTTGATTTTTGAAATAATCTTTTTAGAGGTTCGGGATAAAGAGATATCCCAACCTTCTTTTATTTTGAGAGGATCACATGTATCCCCAAGGATCATCCTAATAGAATTGGATGGTTGTTCTACTAGATATTCCTTAGGGATAACTATGTCGCCTGACTTGTAGTTATGCTTAAGTCAGTCCTTAAATGTAAAGTAATCCTCCAAAATATGGCCTAACATGCGATAGTAGGGGCAAAAGTTAAGATCATTACTCCTGCCCACTTCCTCCAGCTTCTTAGGCTCGGGTAGCTAAAAATTAGATTTCTTTAAGAGGTTCTTAAAGATTTTCCTGACTACCTCCCTCTTAAATGAATAAGGTTTGTTTAGTTTATCCAAAAGAGTAGGTGGATGATAGCTATCTAGGGGTTGGTATGTGTACCATTGTTGATAATATGGCTGAGCAGGAGGCGGCGAAGGCCATGGAGGCTTTGCATGGCCGATAGATATAGGTGGTGGTAAAGGAGGTGGCGGCATGGAGCTCGAGGTCTCTCATACTGATCTTTGGCCAGTTGCTTTCCCTTATCCAATGCTACTACTACCTCTGGCTTCTTTTCATAGGCTTTTAGCAGCTTTGGCTTTGATAACTGATCTTTAAAATGCAACTGTTTGGTCTCTCTTTGTAGTCTAGTCGCCTTGTTGATTAGCTTCTCAAATATTTTGATGGTGAAACCTTTGAGCATGAAGGCGACCGGATAATGAATATTTTTTTGTAGAATTTCAATGGCATGTTGTTTGGATGGCTACGGTTCACATTTCATACTCAAATTGCTTCATCTAAGAGTATAATCAATGAGAGACTCACCAGGGTGTTTGTGCTACAATGAGATCGCCACAGTTACCCTTTACTGAGCTCCAGCAAACCTCTTAATAAAGAGTTACTCCAACTCAACAAAAGTCTTCATTGAACTGTTGGGGAGTTCAGTGTACCAATCAAAGGCTATACTTGCTAGGCTACTGACAAAGAGGCATAATAATAGTGCATCGCACCGATTGCAACATAGCCACGAAGTCGCTATGTGCCATGAGGGTTCTGCCATCAAAACTCTTGAAAGAAGGAGGCACAAAATTCTTAGGATATTGGATAGCATCAAATTCCTCTGGGTAGGGTCTACCCTTTGGAACTGATGAACCACCTCGAGCTTGCACCAATGCTTCTCTCACTTGTTGTTCAATCATGAGCTTGATATCTTTTTCTTGTATAGAGGTACTGTCCACTACCTTCCTATACAAGCTAGTGTTGCTTTGCTCTACCGGAGGTGAACTCTTGGGTTGATCGAAGACATGCAGTAACTCAGGCTGGCCAGTCTCCATAATGGTAGGATGTGCTGCTGGGGCTTGATTAAGAAGTGCTAGAATTGTCGCTAGTAAATCTTCAAGCCTATTTTCCATCTTGTCAATCTGCTCATCCTTCTGTTTGAGTTGTTGAAGGAGGTGTTGGGTCGAATAGGTTGTATCGTCCTGTTCGGCCGCAGCACCTTCCAAACTTTGGTGATCCCAAAGGAGGGAGTCCTTGGTGTCAACCATATGCACCTCTGTTGATTCCAATAAATCATCTTTGTTGGGATCAAAGCTAACCTTCTCTTCCTCTAGGTCATATCAGTCATACCCTAGGATTTCAATCTTCTCAAGATCTTGCGATATCATCTAGGAGCTGATTCAGCGTAAGCACAAATGATGTGATTGATGGTGGGATTATGCTCATGAGAGATACATCGACCTCCCCCATAATCTGATCTTGTGATATCACCGAGGATACATGCTCATGGTCACGCCATGGGTGGAGTGTTGCTCCTAAGAGGATCTATCGCCATGGGGACAATGGAACTATCTCCTTCTCCCTCTTCTACTACTATATCCATGATCTGCTGAGGTGGTGGTGGTGATGGCATGACTATTAATGCTACAGGTCGCCACTCCTCTTCACCTCAAAGTAGGAGGTCGGCGAGAGCTCGACCTCACCTCACCGGTGTGTAGATGAAATGGGATCTCTCTTGGCCGAGATCACCGGTGGCTTTCTTTTCCCGATCGCCTTCTTATCTTTAAATGGAACTGTAGAAGATGGAACTGTATAAGATGGAACTTGTATTGGCGATGGAGAATGTGGAGTGGAGTGGTGTGATGGAGACAACACCGACTCCCTTTATGCAGGAGCTCTCCTCCCATGATGGGTAGTACTAGTTAATAGAATGTTATCAATGTGATTGGCATGGGTAGTGCACTGATCAAAGAAATCTATAAAGGTGGAGGCTGCTGACTGCCTGTCGTACCTTCGCCTCTCTCTGCTAGTAACATAAATTGATACACGGGCCTCTCTGGCCCTCTCATGATGGATATGCTCGCCTATGCATGAGGAATGACTGATCGTAGATCAAATTGGGCATTGGACTATGATCGTCCAGAATCCTTGCCAACTTAGCTCAGAACTGTCCTAAAAGCCAGTATAGGACCTCCTCCTCTATCTCTGATAGGTGCCTCATAGTGAACTAATGGTGGAGGTGACACTGTGATCCTTTTAACATCTTCCTCTCCATCAGATCCGGAAAGAGGATGGAACTTGTTCTGAGTGGGTAAAGGGAGACCACTGGTGACTCTCTGCATGTGAGACAATGTCTCCATCTCCCCAGTGATGCGCACATGATGCTTGATCTTGCGACTATAGTCTTCATGGGTGGAGTGCTACTCAAATCTCGGTACCCACGAAGCTGGGTAGCCTTCCCCTTGGAGGAAGCATGAGTGGGTAGCATCGCGTAATGGGAACAACTGACATGCACCAGTGGCTACTGAGAACCTCCAGCTTCCTCTTTAGTGAGAAAAATTCAGAATCTGAAGGCATCTCGACATGGATGACTGGCTTCTGCCCAGTCACCACATTCCTATTGATGGTGGTGAGGGTTGCCCCCTCATAAGTGATCTTGGCCCCCTCAAATCTTTGGCCAAAGTGTATCAGATGAGCAAAATCAGTTTGTGGGAGGCTGGACCGATCCAAGGCCAAATCCATCTCAAAGGGGAAAGCGAACACATACTTCTGAGCATCCATTTGAATTGTACTGAATTTTGAGAAAGAGTTAATTGAGATTGAACTAGAACTCTGCAATTGTTGCAAACAAACTCAAATCAGATTTTTTGTCTTGATATTCTACTGACTTTTTGAATTTGATTTAGAATTTGAACCCACACTCAACAATTTGAATATGCTAAGTGGGGCTTATTGAATTTAGGAGAGAGATTTTGAATGAATTAGAGAAGAAATTTTGAGTTTAGAATCCATTTTCAACAAATTTGTGTATGTTGAAAATGGGTTCATATGTTTTGAAGAGATTTTGGATGCTTCCATTGGTTCATAATTTGAATTTGATTTTTATGTTTGAGGACCCTTTATTTAACAAATTTGAGTATGTTAAAATAGATGGTCAATTGATTTTTGTTTAGGATTACTTATTTAGCAAATTTGGGTATGCTAAATGAATTATTTGAAAATAATTTTCTTCTTTTGCTTGTTTGTCAATGATGTGAATCATGTGTGAATTTGAAAATGAAATATTTACTTAGCAAATTTGTGTATACTAAATAAAGTCCAAATATTTTTGTTTTATTTTTTTTGAAAAGAGGATCTTTACTTAGCAAATTTGGGTATGTTAAATAGAGTCAAAAATATTTTTGTTTTGATTTTTGAAAATGGGATCTTTACTTAGCAAATTTGGGTATGCTAAATAAAGTCTAAATGTGTTTGATTTTTGAAAATGAGATCTTTACTTAGCAAATTTATGTATGCTAAATGAAAATCTAAATGTGTTTGATTTTTTTGATTTTGAAAATGAGATTTTTACTTAACAAATTTGTGTATGCTAAATGAAAATTCAAATGTGTTTGCTTTTTGTGTTTCAATTTTATGTTATTTTTGAAAGGAGGGATTTCTATTTAACAAACATGGTGTGTTAAATGGAATCCAATTTATTTTTTCAATTTTATTTTTGAAAAATGAAACTCTCATTTGAGAAAATTGGGTGTGTCAAATGGAATTCCAATGTATTTTAATTTTAATGATTTTTATGAAGGAGATTTTATTTAACAAATTTGAATATATAAAATGGAAGTCAATCATGTTTTATTTTTCAAAGATGAAATTTTTGTGTGTGATTATTGCTTTTTGAAAAGAAGAGAATTCCAACTTAACACAAGTGAAATGTGTTGAGTGGAATTTCAAATGGTGTGATTTTATTTTGAAAATGAAATCTTCATTCAACAAATTTGGGTATGTTGAATGAAGATGTTTATATTCAAATTTTATGCTTTTTGAAAAGGAAGAAATTCCAACTTCAACATATGTGAGATATGTTGAATGGAATTTCAATTTTATGATATGATTTTATTTGAAAATGAAATCCTCATTCAATAAATTTGGGTATATTGAATGAGGGTGTTCATTTTCAAATATGTGCTTTTTGAAAGATGATTTCGATTTTATTTGGAAATGAAATCTTCATTCAATAAATTTGGGTATATTGAATAAGGATGTTCATTTCTGCTTTTTGAAAGATGATTCTTAACTTTGATTTTTGAAAAGATCCTATATGTAATAATTTTGAAGATTGTTAGATGAGGTTGAGTTATAAAAGTTTTTGTGCAAGTATTTTATTATGTGAACTTTTTGGGAAGTGCTTTTGAAAAGTGATGTTTTCACGAGGGATTTATTTTTCTTATTTGTGGATTAAACCTTATCTTACCATAGAAAAGGTAAGGAGATTCAAAAAGGTTTTTTAGTCATTTCTTTTTATTAAATTTTATTTTCACCTATTGAGGGACCCAATAGGTGTTTTAAGACATACACGGTATGAGGTCCTAAAACCTAACTAGCTTAGCTTAAGAATGAAATTAACTAAGTGCCAACAGAAAAGAAGGATAGTCTCAGATTCATATAAAATATAACAATGATCATTTACCAAAGATGGAGAGAGAAATAATTTCAAGTCTAGAAAATCATGGTGTATTTTTTTCAAATTTTGGGAATTTGAAAAAAAATATTGACATTGTAGATCCACTGATGTACTCATTAGGGTGAATACATTGAGGAATGATGTACTATCTTGAGAGACAAAGTCACCATCCTACAATGAATCTAATCTAAGACTCCTACAATGGGTCTTCGAATGTACTAGAGATCTTTCCCCTACTTTATATGAAAAAATAAAGTAGGGTTTATTTTAAACTAGGTTCGTTAAGTTCTCTATAGAGAAAAGCCCCCATAGTTAATTGCATCTTAAGGAATGAGATTCTTTAAGAATACTCTCGATTAAGGTAAATGATCATTATCTCCAAAGATTTTAAAGATAGAGCTATCAACAAATTAGTTATTTTTGGAAAATCAAATAGGATTGATCAAAAGGAGAGAGTTATTATTGAAATCAAAAGGAGATGAGTAGGGGATGCTTATGATATTAGAAAACCTAGTAAGCATTGCAAACTATCCTATGGTTGAGCTTTATATTTTTTAAATTTGAGAAGAATTATATTTTTGAGTTAAATTTTTATTAAAAATCTAGGGCTTACAATTCCACAACACGAGATCGTGAAAATGTATAAGAGGTGAGGATTTATGCTTGTATCCCGCAAAAGAAAAATAATAACTTCAGATCCTAAATCTAGGGAGCTTTGGCGAGGGCCAAAGCACGACCTAAATCTAAGGTGAAAATGGGTATATGGTTTATCTGTACAAGAGAGGATAAATCATCCGACTGTTGGACTTACAATCACCTGGGAGTGGCTATATGTAGGCAAGTCTTATACTTTGCAAGATAACTAGATTATTATTTATTTAAAAAGAAGACTAAATCCTTAAACATACTCCCCAAGAGACTAAATCATGAAGGGCATAAATAATGACTTAATCTAATGCAAATTTCGTTAAGTTTTATTTTGATTTTTGGATATTTTTATTTGACACAGTCTATGAGATTTCATATGCCTAATGCATGAGAGAAATTGGTTATGAGCCAAAATCAGAAAGAAGGATGTATGTTTCCATCATAACTCTCAAAGGTCAAGCCATTTTCTCTAGTAAAGGTGGAAGCCCTCCATTAGCAAGAGTGAAACAATATGATTTTATGCATGATGTGAGACATACAACATCCAGTTAAGGGGTTGCTAAATGTTTTATTATCTTGAATTATGTCATAGGCTTTAGGTGAGGTTATAAGTTATTTAATTTAATTTTGAGTTGATTAATTAGATAGAATTTTTTTTTCTAAGAGCTTAATCACATCCAGGCCTTTCATCAAATAATGAAGAAACAAAGGAAAATCATGCCATCTTAATGCACAAGCTAAAAAAACATCAAACAATTTTATAAAATTGCAAAGAATAAGAGGATATGGTCGGCTCCCGCATATAAACCCAAAAGAAAAATGTGGTAACCTATACAACATATTACAAATGAATAATTATAATTAAATGGAATTCATGTTATGGGGGTCTTCATTCTTCATTTTTTCATTTCTTCATTTTGATTTTGCTCCATTCCTTTCTTTCTTTTGATTTGACTTGGGATGTGGTTTGCTCCAAGGCTTCACATGGCACATAAGACATGATCTTATGACCAATGTTCACCTTAATTCTCCCATAACATTCATTATAAATTTTAATTATAAAATATAAATTAAAATGGGAAAGATAAATCTAACTAAACCTGGACAATAGAGATTAGCTAAACATACCACACAACCCAAGCAATTATATGAATAATTTGGACTTAGCACCCTACACATGGGTAACCAAGTCCACCTGTCATAATTGGATCATGCTTAGGGGTATAGGCAACCTGCACAACAAAATATTTATATTTTTATTACATCACCTATTAAGCACAATCCCTTACAAAAAAATGATTAATTAATATATCTAAAATATCCATCTAACACATGCACCCAACATAGTTTAAAAATATTACATCACAAAATAAAATCAGGCATCAAACCATGCACCACCCTAACATAGAGCTATAAATGGTGACTTAACCTAATGTGTGTGTGCCATTTAAGGCTTGTGTGACATGTCTTAACTAGGCATTAAGATTAGAATTTTTTAAGTGTGAAAGATTCAATTTAGAAGGTGATTTCATTTTAAGTGATTTAGTTGATTTGTTAATTTTATTTGATGATTTGATTTAGTTTGAATGAACCTACATTTAGTTACTAAATTTTATAAAGAGAAGAAAAGAGAAGAGAATATCTCTTTCATCCATATCTTAAGTAATTTCTAAGGTAGATTCATTAATGATTTTTCTTTAGTGAATATTTTATTATGTGTTTTAATTAACCCTAAGTTTAAATTTGCTCTAAATAGACCTATTCAATAAGAAAGTTATCTTAGGATTAGTTAAGGCGAATTAGTATCACATAACACACAGTCATTTATTTCTTTTCACCATGTATACCATGCATATGAATAATCGTAAGCATACCTATAGATGCAATGCAAATTTTAGCACATCTTGATGATGAATGCTAAGAGATATGATTTGGAGATTTGGATATTTCATGAATGCATATATTTATTATGTAGAAAAGAGGGATTTTTTATCCATTAACATAATGCACATTCATATGTATAAAAGACATAAGTGAGTACGACGTCATTGTTTTCTATACTAGGGGCATAAGGTACAAGACTTACTTAGGGTTACTTAAAGCCTTCCAACCCTGGGATATCCAGACTAATATACCACTTTTCTTAAATACATGTAAATATACAAAAAGAAACAAATGGATGAAGAATCATATAAAATATTTTTGTATTTGATTTGATTGTATAATTGTTGAGCTCATTTTTAGAATGAGCTCTCAACCCTTCTATCTTAGACATATCTCTTCTTTTCTAGTCTTAAGACACTAGTGATTAGGTGAACATTTAACTTTGAGACTTAAGAGTTAGCCATAGGAATAGGTTATGCCTTAAGGGTGTTAGGAAAATTTGCCTACCCTATAGCTTAAACCAAATCCTTACTCCCTTCTTTTAAGTTAAACTTCAAATTCAAATCAACTTCAAATTCAAATCAATCTCAAATTCAAAAAAACTTTAAATTCACATCAACTTAAAATTTAAATCAACTTCAAATTCAAATCAACTCTAAATCAAACCTCAAATCAATTCCAACTTAATAGATTTTCTCAAATTCAAATCAAATTCAAATCATTTCAAATTTAAAAGATTTTCTCATAACCCATTTATATTCTCATTTATATTCACAAATATAAATAAAATATAAATTCAAAATCTAAAATCAAATTCAAAATTCAAACGCAAATCTAACATAAATCCAACCTAAACTCTTTCAAGACAAATCCTTGAACTCCTTCACTTCAAATTCAAATCAATCTAAATTCAAAAGATTTTCTCATAACCCATTTATATTCTCATTTATATTCAAAAATATAAATGAAATATAAATTCAAATATCCAAAATCAAATTCAAAATTCAAACCCAAATCTAACCTAAATCCAACCTAAACTCTTTCAAGACAAATCCTTGAACTCCTTCAAATCAAATTCAAATCAATCTATATTCAAAAGATTTTCTCATAACCCATTTATGTTCTCATTTATATTCACAAATATAAATGAAATATAAATTCAAATAACCAGAACTAAATTCAAAACTTAAACATATCTCTAACCTAAATCCAATCTAAACTCTTTCAAGTCAAATTCTTGAACTTAGTCAAATCAAACTCAAATCAATCCAAACTTTTGGATTTTCTCTCCAAACAATCAATCCTTCACAAACTAAATTCAAACATAAACTTCAATTATAAAATCAAAATCAAATCAACTTAAATCAAACCTATGTTCATTCTTTGAACTTGAAATTATCAAATGAATCAAAACCCATTTAAATCCAAATCATTTATAATTTATTTATATTTCTAAGTCCATATAAATCAATCAAACTTTAAGCTCAATTCAATTGACCCACTTAGTCTCACTTGACCCAAAGTGACCTAAAGTACCCTTTTGAGCCTAATTCTAATTCTACCCAAATTGGATTGAGCTAAGCCCATCTAAGCCTCACATTGTGAGCAAAAAATCATCATGAGATGATCAATTACTCAAATTGGGTCAAACCAAGTCAAACTTAAGGGTTGACTAACTCAACTCTTAGCCAAAATGAAACCCAAACTAGCTAAAATTCATCATATGCCAAATTGATTGAAATCATTGATCAAAACCAATTCATGATAAATGTTTGAACTTGACCAAGTCATCATTTAAGCTTAACCTAGCCCAATTGGCCACTTGATCCAAGTTGACCCAACTTGACCTAAAAAGTCAAAATGTGTCAAATCTTGATCTAAGCTAAATTGATTGCAACCAATGGGTCAAATTCATTCTAAATCACTTGTTGAACTTGACTAAAGCCTTAATTGGCCAACTAAACCTAGCTTGATTGGAAGAAACCTTGACTTAAAGGTCAAATCAAGCCAAAATCAAATCAAACCAAAATTGATTGAAACTAAAGCTTGCAAAATATTTCAAATGACTAACCAAACTTAAATCAACCCATGACCTAACCCAATTGGGTCAAATGGGTCAAATTGGTCAACTTGACCCATTTGACCTAAATGAAATCAAATGAACCAAAACTAAATATAAATCAAATTGAACCAAACTAATGATGACAACACATTTCAAATGGTCATATGAACTTGACCCAATCCTTGGTTTGACCCAATTTGACCAATTGATCAACTTTACTTAAATTGACCCATTTTGACCTAAATGGGTCAACATGAGCTAAATGATATCAAATCAACTCCAATTTCATTGAAATTTAGACCAACCCAATGTCAAACTATTTCAAATCTGCCTAAATTGAAATCAAAGCTAGATGATTATTTTATCTCTAGGTCAAGGGGTAACCTATGGCCAATTTCACTTAAATTTGGTCAAATCCTTATCATGCCCAGCACCCTCTTAATGGACCAGTGGACACTAATGAGGTGCATGACCAATGAGTTTGGGTTAGCAAACCCAACCCAAGGCCAAAATCAACCACCCAATGGAAATTCTCCATATGGAATCTCCTCCACTCAAATGAGCATGAAAACCACTCCACTCCTCAAATTGAACCATGTGGAGCTTAAAATGGCCAACCAACTCATTATGATTGATCAAAACCAAGAGGCTCCATCCATCCTTAGGAATACTCCCCTAATTCTACTTCATTCAAGATCTCTGGCATTCGATTGAGTGATAGGAACCCAGAGGAAGCTCCCCAAGTTCTCTCTTGCATACTAAAGCTCTTTACAATTCTCCATTTTCGGTTTAGCCTAAATCAAAAACAAGGGAGGTGAGGTGAAATTCAAAATCACTCAATTCAATACCAAACTCCAATTCTTCTTGCAAGCACCTTCAAGGAACCAAGTCGAGTTCATCTAAAGATTTTTCCAAGCTTCTAAGGCACGGGAGGAGGGAGTTAGACCAAGCTCACTTGAAGCTTGGTAGGAGGATCCACTTGATCTCGTGCCTTCAAACCTTCAAGCTTGTCTCTAGAAGCTACCTTGATGGTTGGGAGCACCGGCGATAGCCTCCGATGAGCTATGAATCAAAATTGAGCTTAGGCTAGATTTTCTTTGGTCATTTGTGAAGAAAAGTATCATCTTAAGTGAAATTGACCGTTGGATCTTCTTCTTCTTCTTACTTCTTGATGGTGTGAGTTATCTTGAATCGAGCTCAAGTGATCTGGATCAACTTGGGATATCTCTGACAGCAAGGATGAATCATGGATCATCCCCTCGTGTTTTGGATGGGCAGGTCAAAACAAATCCTGATTAATCCTTTATCGCAGCTTGATTTGGTATGATCTTTGATGGTTCAAAGAAAAACTGCGTTGATTGTGTAGTTGATGTTATAACTTAAATAATGAATCCCATCATGCCATGTGGAAAGCGGCGCCACGTCGTCCAATTGGTGAGGATTAGTTATATAATTAGACTATTTAATTATTTTTTAATAATAGAAACTTCAAAAATACATAACTAAATGTAGAAAAATCCAAAAAATGTAAACTCAACTTAATTTTAAAGATAATTCAAAGGGGAATAATATAAAATTAATTTTAATTGATTTTGAACAATGATATTTTCTTAATTTGAGTTTTATTCGGATGTAATTATGTTATTTTCTCATTAATTATTCCAATAATTAATTCCAAACTCCTTAGGGTTAATTAGTGGGATGACAGCTGCCTCCCTTGATTTTCTTGGAATTTATCATTGGATTAATTTAGGTAATTGCTTGTTTCATCTCTAATCACTCCTTTAATCAATTAAATGATTAATTAACCTATTAAATGATGATAAATTTATTAAATTTGTTAATCATCTTGGAATAGTGGATAGATTTAGGGAATGAGATTAGGACACCTTTTCCAAATCTTTTCCCAAGTCTATTTCTTGATTGAAAACTTAATTTGTTAATTATTTAATCATTTCATTAAATCAACCAAACTCAAAATCAAATTATTCTAGAACTTAATCACTTAATCAATCTTTTCTTGGGTAGATACTTGGGTGTTCAATAGCGTAAGCTTAAGAAAATTGAATCAACCTACATATGTGGAAGGGTGTTTTGAAAGTACTTAATTAAACTCCTTAGCTTAATTAATCAATAATTATGAGCCAATTGTGTTAGACCCTTTCTTTGTTAGGTGCATTTTTTTAAATTCAATGTGGTTTGCATATCATATTGGCTCATAATTATTTAAATAATTATGTTAATGAGGTGTAAGTAAGGGGTAATTAATGAACTTAATTCACACCTTAACCTATGCAAAACATAAAATCAATCTAATGATTCTAAAAATAAACTAAAATAACACACACATGTGGGAGATGAATTAGGACCATCAAACCTTTTCACATTTCTTAAAATAAAAATCAAACTTAAAATTAAAATAAAATCTCTTTAAACTACTTTGATTCATTTTAAATAATCTTATTCCATAGGATTGAGTTTTTATTTCATCTCATTTGGTCATAATTATTTGGTTAATTATTCTAAGGTGGTGTAGGTAAGGGTTAATTAAGCTTACTTAATTCACACATTAACCTAATTAATACATAAAAATGGATCTAACTATCTAAAAATTAAACAAAAATATCAAACACATATGAGAATGGGTTAGGAACAACAAACTTAACTCATCTTTTCAAAATTAAATCAAACTTCAGACTAAACAAAAATCTCATTGAATTCATTTTAATTTATTTTAAACTTTATTTAAGAATGGATTTAATAAAGTGAGTTTGTTTATGCTTTCATTGCTTTGAATCTTTTCATGTTAAATTTGTATGTCATGTGGTTTCATGCATTCATATTTTTCAAATTCAAGTTTAAAATGAAATTGTTTACTTTATGTCAAATGTTGCATGTGTTGGCTAAAGTAGAAATATGAGTGGCTATTATCATTATTAAATATGAATTAGTTTCAAATCATATAAATCAAATATCAAATCTGAAAATATGCTATTTATATTTTAATTATGAGCTTGCATATGAAAGATTATAAAGGTATGTTTAGCATAGGTTTCCTTTCTCTTTTATGTTGGTATAGTTTTGAATAGAAATTTGATAAGATATAGGGTTCATTTGAAAAGAACCTAACACTTACTTAATTCCATACTCTATTCATCCCATATCACTAAGAACTTACTTGCATACATAAATTGCATAAATAAAATGAATCCAGTAATACAACTTTTTCATTCTTCTTTTCTATTTCATTTCTTTTATACATATATTTGTATTTAAAAAAAGTGGTATATTAGTTTAGACAATTCTGAGCTTATGATACTTTAAGTAGCTCTAAGTAGGTCTTGTACCTTGCACCTCTGGTTAACAATGACGCTATACTCACTCATACCTTTCTTACTTTCACGTGTGTATGTGAAAATTTGGATAAGGAAACCCTTTTCTACTAATGAAAATCATGCATAACAAACTTCAAAATTTCCTTAAATGGATTACTTAGCATGCATCATAAAGTGTGTTAAATATTTTTATTTGCATGTATAGATATGCTTAGGGTCCATCCATATGCATGTTATATATGTTGGGAAAGAAATAAAGTAATGTGTGTTATGTGAATTTTGATTCATTTTATTTAATCTTAAAATGCCTTTCTTTTTGAATAAGTTTGTTTATAGTTTATCTAAACTTAGAATTAATTAAAAGATTTAATCAAAACATTCACCTAAATAAAACTAAAATGTGAACCTACTTTAGAAATTACTTAAGTTAGGGAACTTCTCTTTTCCTCTTTTCATAACTTAGTATTTTATTGTAGGACCCACTTAAATCAAATCAAAACATGAAATAAAATCAACCCAAAATAATTAAATAACTTAAATGAAACCCTCCTCTAAGTTGAACATGTTTTCCACACTTAGAAAATTTGAACTAAAGCCATAGCTAAACCCACCCTTCAAAGCACACACATTAGCCTAAGTCACCACTTCTAGCTTTAGGTTAGGTTGGTGCATGGTTTGATGTTTATTTTGTTTTGTGATATATGTTTTAGACTGGATGTTAGGGTGTATGCTCGTAGAATGAATGGTAGGATTTCTTAGTCTTTATTCTTTTGAGATTGTGCTTAAGGGCATCATAAATAAAAATATAAATATTTTTTTGCTTTATATTAAGCATAATCCAATAAGCCAGGTGGACTTAGTCACCCATGTGTGGGGTGATAAGTCTAATATACATGCTTGGAATTTATGAGATTTTTTTAACTAACCTTTATTTTGCAGGTGTTAGTTAGATTTCCACTTTTCCTTTTTATGTAAATTTGTGCAATTAGGATTTTGGAATGATTGTTATGGGGATTAAGATAAGCATTGGTCATAAGATCCTATCTTGTGCATCATGTGAAGCCTTGGAACATCTATCTTCCAACCATCCAAAAGAAGGAACCAAAAGAAGAAAGGAGAAGAAAAGAAGGAAAGAATAAATAAAGCTTGAAGTCTCCCATAACAATGAATTCCTTACTTAATTGTAATTTAATTCACTTGTAATTCGGGTTGTATAAGGGTAGAGCTCGACTACCCAATTTAATATTTTCGGGTTTGAGCGGTGGTGCCCAACCACAATGGCCTTTTATTCTTTTTGCTGTTAACTTTATAAATTGATTGATGATTTGTTTAGCTTTTGCATTAAGTGATATATTTTTTCTAGTTTCTTCCTTATTTTATGTATGACCTGGATGTGGATTAGACTCTTTAGGAAAAAATAAATCTTTTACCCAACTTAACAACTCAAAATAAATATTAAACAAAGCATAATCTTATATAAAGCTTAGGTTTAAAATCAAGATAAAAGAATTAGTAACCTCTTAGCTGGATGAGCATTTCTTTTATAATATCATGCATAAATGCATCTTATTTCACTCTTGATTAGAGGGATTTCACATTTGCCAGAGAAACTTAGCTTGATCTTTGAGAGCCATGGTGGAAACACTCCTCCCCCTTCTCACTGATTTTGGCCAATAACTTTATTTCTTATGCATTAGACATATAAATCCTATTCGCCTGAGTCAAAATGATTGTCTAAAAATAAAAATAAAATGAAATTTGAATTGCATTAGATTTAGGTCATTTGAAGCATGTCTCTTTTATGATCTAGTCTTTTTAGGGAGTGAGTTCAAGGACTTAGTCTTTTTTTATATAAATAATATCATAACTATCTTGCATAAGCATAAAGACTTGCCTACATGTATTTAAAATTGTAGGAAAGTTAGTTGGCCAGCGGTTGTAAGTCCAGTGTGGATTGTCCTCTTGTGGAGGCTAACCAAATACCCATTTTGCCTTAGATTTAGGTTGTGCTTTGGCCATCAAAGCTCCATAGATTTAGGTTAGGTTACTTCTCCCTTTGTGGGATAAGCTTAATTCCTCACCTCTTAGGTATTTCCTTAATCTTGTGTTAAGGAATCATAAGTCTAAATTTTTTTAATGAAAATGCAACTCAAACAAACTAAATCAATTTCAAAAATGTAAAGGATAGTTTGAGATGCTCTAGGTTCTAGCATCATGGGGTATCTCCTACTTATCTTCTTTGGCTTTGATAACTCTCTCTTTGATCAATCCCATTTGATCTTCAAAAATAAACCAATCGATTGATAGTCCTTCCTATTGAAATCTTCAATGACAATGATCATTTACCTTAATCGAGAGTTTTTTTAAGGAATCCCCATTCCTTAGGATATAATTAACTATGGGGCTTTATAGAACTTAACAGATTTAAAATAAATCATGCTTTACTTTTCCATGTAAAGTAGGGAAGAATCTCACATATACAGACCCATCATCCTTAGAGTCCTTATTGAGGTGATTAGGTCCATTAAATGTAGTCTTCTATCTTTGAGATAGTACACTAGTCCTTGATGACTACTCTCTGAATAAGTACATATGATCTCGACATCCTAAAAAGATGAATTTCTATATGCTTGTCTTTTTCTTAATATGGCATGATAGAATTTTTTTATATTGCTACTTGTTTACATTTAAACCCTAATTAAACCTTAATTACTATTCAAAACCAAATGAAAATAATTTTAATTCATTCTCCTCTGAATCATCTTCAAAATGAGTATTTATTTGTATTTTTATGATTTTTCTATAATTTGTTATAATTTTTGAAAGTTTTAGTGATTAAATCTAATTATTAAGCCCTAATTAAGCTTAGGCGACTCCGTTGGGGATGGTTTCTCTCTCCATCTTTGGTAAATGATCATTGTATTTAAGTATCGATAGTGGGTTTATACTTTGGTATGAGTTCAAGATTATCCTTCTTTTCGTTGGCACTTAGCTCATTTCATTCTTGAGTTGAGTTAGCCAACATCTTTAGGTTTTAAGACCGCATTCCTTGTTAGTCTTAAAACCCACGTTGGGTTCTCCAATGGATAAAATAAAAAGATCTAAATAAAGAAAGAAACATCTTAAAGACTTCCTCCTTACATTTTCATGATAAGGAAAGGTATATCCTAAAATAATAAAGATAAAATAAATCTTCCATAAAGACTTTGCTTTTCAAAGTACCTTTTCAAAAATGCACTTAATAAAATATTTTCCACAAAATTTTATCACCCTCATTTAACAATTCCCCTAATTGTTACATGTATGGATTTAAAAAAAAAAATAAAACTAACAATATTTTTAAAAGAACAAATGAACATCTTCTTTCAATTCACTTTGATGAAGGTTTCATTTTCAAAATAAAATAAACAATCATCTTTTCAAAAATGAAAATCATAATCATAAAATTTTCAAAAAGCACACATGAATTTTTTTATTCAATACACTCACACCTATTGAATGGAAGTTTCATTTGTAAATAAAACTTAAACTTTTCAAAAAGCACACACGAACATCTTCATTTAATATACTCAAATTTATTAAATGAAGATTTCATTCCCAACTAAAAAAAATATCTTTTAGGAAATCCCACTTGAACATATCTCACATATGTTTTAAGTTGGAATTCCTCTCCTTCAAGAAGAAACAATCACACACAAAAAACTTTACATTTAAAAAGTAAGATTGATCTCCATTCTACATACCTAAATTTGTTGAATGGAAGTCTCCTTTTCAAAAATTAAAACTTAAACAATCATATTTCAAAATATTTCAAAATATATTTTTGAAACTTCATGTAGCATACTCAAATTTGCTAAGTAAAATTTCTAAATCCAAAATCAAAATCAACAATCATATTTCAAAATTTTCAAACACATTTGGAACTTCATTTAACATACTCCAATTTGTTAAGTGAAGTCTCCAAATTCAAAATCCAAATATTTTTTTAAACCCATTTGGAACCTCACTTATCATACCCAAATTTGTTAAGTGGAGTTCCAAATCCAAATATCAAAATTTTTCAAATAACTTTTTGGAATTTAATTTAACATATCCAAATTTGCTAAGTGAAATTTCCAAATCTAAAAATCCAAAATTTTTCGAAAAACACATTTGAAACTTCACTTAACATACCCAAATTTGTTAAGTGAAGTCTCCAAATCCAAAATAAAAAATTTTCAAACACCTTTGGAACTTCTTTCCTTAGCATACCAAATTTTTTAAGGAGAAGTTTCCATTTTTAAAACCAAAATGAAATCAAAATTTTGAACACACCATTTAGAATTTCATTTAACATACCCAAATTTGCTAAATGAAAAATAAGTGGGACTTCATCTTTAGCATACCAAATTTGCTAAAGTTAGATCTCCACTTTCAATCATAACATCAAAATAAAAATAAAACACTTAGGATTTGTTTAGTATACCTAAATTTGCTAAGAATCATATTTTCAAAAATCGAACAAAACACACTTGGATTCTTCACTTAGCATACTTAAATTTGCTAAATGAGAACTCCAAATTTTCCAAAATAAAAAAATAATTCAGAAACAGAAACAATCACTTTCAAAATACTTCACTTAATATACCTAAATTTGCTAAGTAAAGGAAATTCCAAAATAATCAAATAAAATCAATTTGACCCTTACTTTAACATACCTAAATTTCCTAAAGGAAAGGGTCCTCTCAAAATCAAAAATTCAAATTCAAAACAAACATGAACCTATGGAAGCATCCTTATCAAAAATTTTGAATCCACATTTCAACATATCTAAATTTGTTGAAGTTGGATTCATATTCAAATTTCTCTTTTAATCAATCTTCTCAAATCCATTTGAACCCCACTTAACACATCCAAGTTATTGGATGTGGGTTCAAAATTTCAAATTCAAAATTCAAAATCTATGGAGATAAATCATAATTTATTTTTTCATTGTAGATCTTTATAATTAGTCGAGTGATTCTTTTAGTCTCTTATGTTGTTGAAATGGTCGGTTCTCAGAAGTTTGTCTTTACCTTATCTCATGGTATGGATCTTTGGATCGACTTCCCTTCCCAACCATACCCACATTCACTTTGGTGGATTTGGGAGCCATTACTTGTGAGGGCACTCCCCTCACTACGATTAGGACCAAGGTGATGAGGCCGTCATCGATTGACTTACCCTCGATTCGATGTGTCCTCCTGAAGAGAAAGTTGTGGCGTATAGACTTCAATTATAGCATTTCCGGTATCGATAGCCTCTGCATTATCAGGGTTTCTCATGTTGCCCAGTGAGGTTAGTACCTACCATCTGCCTCAGGGTAAGGCTCCCCATCTGGTTTTCCTCCCATATTTGAGTATGGGTCTAGCTCGCACTCCTCCCATCCTACATAATGTGAATAAGAATGCATGATCAAGCGTACCACACAGATCGCTAGGGGCTAGAGGCGTGCTCGATGCCATGGATGAGTTTCCGTTCTCACTTCGGTTATAGAAAACTAGTTCCATCCTCTCTGGATCGGGACGAGAGGATGTTGGAGGATCCGTTTATCACCTCCTCGGTGGTGCATTTTTAGATAATTTCGAGGCGGAGGTCGCAGCCTCCATCTATCTTTGCGAGCATATGGACGCTCAGTGGGATGCTTTGATCTCCATCTATCCTACATGGAGGAAGCGATTCATCAGGAGAGGGCCCGTGAGGCCTATAGAACCCACATTACTTGCAGGGAGAGACGGAGGTTTAGCGTCAGTCGGCCACTTCCGCTTTGATTGATTTTCTAGCCCGGCGCGCTACCCGTGCCAACCATACTGATAATATCCTTCTCACTAGGACTAGCCACCACAGAGGCGGTTCACATGAGAGTGGTGTCTCCACCCCAGCTCTACCCTCGTCATCATCGCCAGTACATGTTACATCATCTCCTATTCCATCTAAAGCCATGAAGGCCATCGGAAAAGCACGTTGGTGATCTATGGCCAAGGGATCCTACCCCTTCTACACCATTGTGGTAGGGGCTCTCTTTTCTCTAGTGGTGTGGAAGGAGCGACAGCATGGTGGTCCCTTCACCAACTCGCCCATACGGATGTGGAGATGGTGATATTATAGATATTCCAGATGATAGTCACTGCGGTGGTGGTGGAACATCCTAGGATTGTTATCCCTCTATTTAGCGTCGAGTGTCATTCATGAGTACATCCACATAGGATTGACTCTCTGATAGCGAGGTCCGGTGCCTCTCATGCGATAGTGATCACACTCAGGACTATTTGTACCCTTGATGGACCATTCTTTAGATGAGATAGTCGCACAGTATTTCATGGAGAAGAAGGAAATCTTAGGGTGCGTTTGGTCAGATGAAGAGAAAGTCAGCTTCAATCCCAATGAAGATGACTTGATGGGGGATTCAACTGGAGTCTACATGGTTGATACTAGAGGATCTCTTATTAGGGAATAATGAGCCATGGAAGGTGATGAGGTTGATCAAGAAGACATCGCAGAATCAGCCCTGCACCTCCAAAATAAGTTGAGGTAGAAGGATGGGCAGATTGATAGGATGTCATGTCAGTTATAGGACTTGTTAGCAGGAGTGTCAGTGCTTCAGAAACAAGCCCCTTTAGTTCATCCTACTACAGTTGACGTCAGTCAGCCTAAGTTAGTACATGTCTTGGACCTAGCCAAGACTCTAGCTCCTGTTGAGTAAGGTAGCACTAGCCTGTATAGGAAGGTAGTGGAAAGTACCTCCATACAAGAAAAAAGATATAAAATCCATGGTTGAGTAGCAGGTGAAGGAAGCTTTGGCTCAAGCTCGGGGAGGATCATCGGTTCCAACGGGTAGACCCTACTCAAAGGAATTCAATGCTATCCAATATCCCAAGGGTTTCGTGCCTCCTTCCTTTAAAAGCTTTGATGTAGTGGAAATCTGATGCAACACATAACACATTTCAGGGCTAGTTGTTGCAACGTAGGTGGCAGCGACGCTCTACTATTTTGCCTTTTTGTTAGTGGCCTAGCATGTATTGCTTTTGATTGGTATACTAAACTGCCTAATGGTTCAGTAAAGATGTTTGCTATGTTAGAGCAACTCTTCATTAAGAGATTTGCTAGAGCTCAGCAAAGGGTTATTGTATGTGATCTTGTTGTAGCATAACAACACCCCGGTGAGTCACTTGTTGATTATATTCTTCGATGGCATAACCTGAGTATGAAGTGTGAGCCGCAGCTGTCTGAACAACATGCCATTGAGATTCTCTTGAAGAATATCCATGGCACGATCGACTTCATGCTTAAGGGATTCACTATCAAGACATTTGAGAAGCTAATCAACAAGACGGCTAGTCTATAAGGAGAGGCCAAATAGTTACCTTTTCAAGATCGGTTTACTTGAAGCCAAGGTCTATGAGAAGAAGCCGGGCGTAGTAGTGGTTGACAAGGGGAAGCACTAGATATCAGTCTGAGAGACCACGACCTCAACAGTCTCCACCTCCTTTGCCACCACCGAGGCAGCCCTATCGGCCTCCACGGCCAGTACAACCATCGCCTCAACCATACCACCAGCAGTAGTGACATGCATATCATTTGCCAGGTAGCTATGGTCCGCCTACTCTTTTAAATAAGTTAAACAAACCTTATTCTTTTAAGAGAGTGGTAACCAGGAAGATCTTTAAGAATCTCTTAAAGAAATTTGATTTTCAGCTACCCGAGCCTAGGAGACTAGAGGAAGTAAGCAAAAGTCATGATCCAAATTTTTGCCTTTACCACCGAATGCTAGGACATATTTTGGAGGATTGCCTTTCAAGGACTGGCTTGAACACAGTTTCAATATTCGTGCTGTAGTTATCCCAAAGGAATACCTTGTGGAACAACCTTTCAGTTCCATTAGGGTAATCCTTGGGGATACATGTGATCCTACCAAAACCAAAGAAGGTTGGGATATTTCTTCTCAAAACCTCTAAAAGATCATTTAGAAGAAGAAGCTTTCTTGCAGTGCTTGAGTCTCAAACCTCCAACACTAAAGAAGGTTTGCAAGTTGCAGTAACTCTAGGAAAGTGGGAGCTAACAGCGTAGCTGACATGTGTTGGCAGATAGTCCATAGCATAGCCAGCCACCTCCAGCTTTGCTTCCACATGATGACTTCTTCCAATCTAGCTAGCTCTTCTATTTTTTCTACTAGTAAAACTCTTGTATGAACGGATAAGGGCATCAAATCCCTTACTCCACTCACTCTACTTGACTTCTACTTTGTTCCTCCAAACAATTCCAAGAAATTGAAGAAAAAAGCTAGTTTGAATTACATCTGTGTCGGATGGGTTGCCTTCTATTCTAATGATAACTCTTCAAGTCTAAATAACTATAACAATTGATCTTCTCTTTTGATTGAGTTGGACTTTCCAACTCGAATACTATGGGTTCACCTCTTGAGATAGACTTGGAATCATCCGATTAGAGTCCCATAGGAGAAGATGTAGGTGAGCACGGCAGGTAAAACCTTCCATTACCACACAAGAGATCTCAAGTCAACCTCAGTGGTGGGTTCTACCTCCTAGGAAGAGAGTGGTACAACATCCTTTCTCATCTAAGAAAGTTTCCATAAGCATATACAATGCCCTTGTCTTATCCAAAGAGATGAGGGAGTCATTAATCAAGGCCCTCCTTGATCTTGAAATATGCTTAGCTCAGCTGATCGCTATAGGTGAACATTATGCAAAAGGATCCCAAGGGATCACCTTCACAGATGAAGACCTTCTTCTAGGGGACTTGAAGCATAACTGTCCCCTATACATCATAGTTGATATGGACGGTTGACTTTCGGTTCTCATGGATTTGGTGCATTGGTGAACATTATGAGTCTAAAGACCCTTTATTTGAAGAACATATCTACACTCACTCGGAGATAGGATGATGTTGAGAGGATTCAATGATCAAGGTGAGCGGGCTTTAGGTTCTATAGTGTTGTTGTTGGAGATCGGTGACTGGAAGACTGAAGCCAAGTTCTACATCATTGATTCGAATATTTTGTTCACTACTTTGCTTGGTAGACCTTGGATACATCAGAATAAGATCGTTCCATCTTTCCTTCATCAGTGCATCAAGTTCTGGAAAGTTGGAATTGAATACTGTGTCAACGGAGACGAAAAGCCATTTTCAATTAGAGGTTGAGATTTATGAAGATGCGACCTACTATCTTCCTAAAAATACCCTTTCTTGTGAACTTGGATAAAATTCAAATGCAAATAAAAAATAAAAAGAAAATGAAGCAAAAGAAAAGATAAAAGAAAATGAAAAGAAGAATAAAAGTCCAAGTGAACAAGAAAGGAAGAAGAAATAGATCCATATCACATTCCACCCACAGTTCATTCCATCATATGGACATGTGGGTAGGATGGCTCAACCTCCAGGTAGAGATAGAGAAATAGAAGTTCAGAGGTGGGAGACCTAGTTGGCCTTGACCAATAGTGGTCATGTTCATTCATAGGAGTACCCTACTATTCACATAGACGGAATCCTCAGAGGATGAGTCTAATGTGATTAGTATACCAAACCCTCTCGGGTTCCATTGGAGGTGACTTTGATCAAGGGCGAGATGAAGACTAGGCCTCCAAGCAAAACAAAGTATTGAATGGTTTATGTGAAACTAGGCGCGGAAACCTTAGCTCTTACCTCACTTACATCTTAGAAAGTTGAAGGTTTAGTAGTTAAGGAAGTCCCTAAGTCTTCAGTGACATGAAGTGAAGAAGTTCTTTTTGGGATCATCATCCTCAAGCCAAGTTGATGTAGAGCTTGAGGAGGATACTTTTAAAGAATTAATGGAATTACCTTTTGATTTTTACTTGCCTTGTGTTTAAAATCTTATACAGAAAGGTTTAGTTCCTCATACATGGTCCAGGCACAGGTCAAAATACTTCAAAAAACTATGGAATAATACAGGAAGGGAAGCACAATCAAGAGCAGGACGAGGATTCAGTACAGTGGGTCCAGTCGATGATGAAAATTACTGTCTAGTTGTTACTAATCATTTAGAGTCTGATAGTTTCTTCTCACATAACCCCAAATCTTATGAGAATGTGTGTTTAAAAACTTTAGGTGATCCAGATGATCTCCAAGTGAAAGAGGCACCACCAGAATTTAAAGAAGAGATTCATTCAACAATCGACAAGCTTAAGGAAATCAACCTCGGGATAGAAGAAAATTCACGCCTGACATACATCAGTTCGTTGCTGAATGAAGAAGAAATCAATGACTTAGTTTGGCTATTGGTAGTTTAAAGACTACTTTACATGGAGTTATGAAAAATGCCCAGATTATCTCGATGTAGTCCACAAGCAATAGACCCAAGCTACCATTAAGCAAGCTCTAGGGCATGCGATTAGAAATTGAAAAATAGGTCATTTTAAGTTAAGAAATTGATCGATGCTGGTTTCATCAAGAAAGAAAAATATCCTACAGTTAGCTAGTGTCATCATAGTTAAGAAGAAGAATGGCCAAATTCATTTATGTCAATTTTAGGGACTTAACAAGGCATGTCCAGGATGAGTTTCCTCTTCCTATACGAGTTAATGGTGGACATTGCCTCATCTCATGCGATTCTCTTTCATGGATGGGTCATGCTATAACCAAATCAAGATGTCTCTTAAAGATGAAAGAAACGCTTTTGAACCGATCAAAATCTTCTATTATAGGGTCATGCCTTTCGGCCTTAAAATGCGGTGCTACATACCAATGGGCCATGACTCAGATCTTCAATGAACTCATCCATCATCGTTGAGTGATGTTGATGATCTAGTAGTCAAGAGAAAGGAAGACCACCTCTTTGACTTGAGAGTAGTTTTGAATGGTTAAGATAATATAACCTCAAAATGAATCCCAGTGTGCATTCATAGCTTCAGGAAATTCTTGGTTTGTTTTTGACACTAGGGAATAGAAATAGATCTTGAAAAGATTAAAGCTATCTTAGAAATGCCACCTCCTAAGAGTTTAACTCAACTCAGATCCTTTCAAGGATGATTGGCGTATCTAAGTAGTTTTATCTCAAACCTATCAGGGAGATGAAATCCATTCTCAGCACTTCTAAAAAAGGATGACAAGTTAAAGTGGGATGACAAGTGTTAACATGCCTTTGAAGATATCAAAGAGTACTTGGTGAAGCTAGTTCTAGCTATCTCGGTGCCACTCATCCTTTTACTCGCATTGGATGACTCTCTGAGTGCTCTCTGTTGGCCCAAGCCAATGATGAAGGGAAGGAGAGCACTCTCTACTACCTCAGCCATCGTCTGATCCTTGCTAAAGCAAACTATCCACCTATTGAGAAACATTGCCTAGCTTTGATCTTTGCTTCTTAGAAGCTACAACTATATGCTTTCTCATAGGGTGAACTTGATCTCCCAAACCAATCCACTACAATATCTTATGACACAACCAACACTATCCGAACATTTGGCACATTGGTCCATGATACTCTCGCAGTTTGATATCATATTTGTACCCCTTCCTGCAGTAAAAGGACATGCACTAGAGGATTTCTTAGTAGCACACCCACTTTCTGTTGATTCTTCGCTTAATGATGATCTCCCCGATGAACAAATTATAAACTTAGGGGAGGCCGGCAATTGTCGATGGGAGATTTATTTTGATGGCGCTGCTTCTTTTCTTAAAGGTGAAGCACCACGATCTATTCTCCGGAAAGGGGGGTAGAATAGTTCTTTTAACTCAAATTGTGATGTGATGAGATTCTCATACTATCTTTCCAACCCAATAATGGCGAGTATGAGGCTTTGATTTGCCGGTCTAGTTAGCCATCACTATCTGTCAAGAGCATCAACATCTTTGGGATTCTCGGTTGGTCATCAACCAGTTCGGGTCCTAGGTTCTCAAAGCTTTGTCATTACTACGGTATACCATGAAGGGATTCAAGTCACCATCTACAAGGTTCCCGAGAGAATGTAGTAGCGGTGCCTTGGACTTGCCAAAGAGTTGGCATGTCGGAAGATGAGTCCATTTAAGGGTCCAAAAATAGACACATCCCTTATTGATTACTCATCGAGACTTTCTCTTGAAGGGGAGGTTATCGTTGCCAAAATGGACAAGGAGCTGGATTGGAAGCAACTGTTCATATATTACTTGAACAGACAAACTACCTCAAGAAAAGTCATAAGCCCATCGTGAAATAGAGCTCTCTCTCTTGTTGATGGCACCCTATCGATCCTTTGACCAAATGTGGTTACGTTGTTTAGACAAACATGAAGCATGGCAGTAACAGGTACATTGGGTCTATCAGCTCATCAATTCGGTCCAAAGATGACAAAGATCAAAAGACTTGGATATTACTTGGCCTTGATGATCACGTGCATGGATGCTAGGAGATGCCATCGGTGTTAGGTGCTACGGTGTGGTCCTCCACCAACCACAACATTCTACACCTACATTGGCCTCATGGCCATTTGAGTGTTGGGGTACCAACATTGTAGGTCTGATCGATCCTTATTATTCCAAGGGGCATCGATTCATCTTAGCTACACTACTTTTCCAAGTGGTAAGCCATCCCACTCGAGAGAGGTCACAAGCATGTGCTTCAATTTTTAGAACCATATCATATATAGGTTGGGGTGCCTCGATGAATTATATCGATAATGGTATGCATTCAAAAGAATGAGATCAACTTTTGCTAGAAGACATAGGTGGAGATACTCCACCATCTATCTAGAGCAAATGGCTTAGGCAAGCATTCAACAAAACTCTCATCATCACGAAGAAGACTCTTGATGATAATAAAACAAAGTGGAATGAGTAGTTGGTTGAAGCTTTGTGGGCACTAACTCCAACTCATCCAACCCCATTTTCCTTAGTGTATGGGCAATTCTTCCTTTAAGTTCAACTCCATCACTAAGGATAGCATTGGGTAACAAGATCACTACAACATGAATGCAAAGTTGTTAGAAGAGAGGTTTGGAGGAGAGTCGGGCATGCCAAAACCTCGAGTTGTACAAGGCCAAAATGATTCAAGCTCACAACAAAGCGTCCTAGGTCTTTGGTAGGAGAACTTGTGTTAGTCTAAGGAGACCAATTGTTTCCTCAAAGATGGGAGGCAAGTTTGAACCCACTTGGGAAGGCCTATGTCATAGAAGGCCTACCAAGGAGGATCTTATCGACTTATTGATTGTAAAGGGAACGATGCTTCCAATTAATGGGCTCTATCCGAAATATTACCCATGAAATAAATCATGTTTGAAAATAATCATTAATAAAAGCAAAATAATTCCATTCATCAAATCTTCTCTTCTTTGAAGTGTTGTTTGCTTGTCTTGAATCCGTTGTGATGTGTTTAGGGTAGGTGTAAGAGTCCCGGTGGCATCTATCCCTCTTTCACACAAACACAATCTCGATGCTATTAGAATAGGTGTAAGAGAACCAGAGGCATCTATTTTATTAACTAAGTTAGGTGTGAGAGTCCCAAGTGACATCCTTTCTTGGGAATCTTTTGCCATCCGTGGCACCATTTCATCAAAACCCCATGTTTAAGGTAGGTGTAAGAGTCCCGAGGCATCCTACTTTTAACACATGCATAACAACACAAATCTTTTTTGTCTCGAGCTATTTGATGTGGGAGCAAGCCCCACATGCACTCACTCATTAGCTACAGGTCGGGTCTACATACTACCTCGCTAGTATGTCACCCCAATGGTCACTTGTTGGAGGATGTGAGTCCCTGAGCTTTCTTCCTAACTTGACCATTGCAAATCAACGAGTGCCTTGTTAGTATGGTAGGCTTCACTGTCCAGCCAGTAAGCTACCTCATGTTGACTTTGTTTAAGAAGATGTGAGTCCCCGTACTTTCTTCTTGAACTATCTACCATGTTCTAACTAGGTTAAGTATATTTGAGGTTTATGATAAGTCCCCCCGAAGCTTCTTTCCTCTTGACTATTTTTGAGTTTATCTAAGTCCCCCTAGTGGCATTCACTTAGTAGTCGCCCTAGGTCGGATAGCACCTGTCAAGCCGAAGACTATCCCAACAATCAATTCTGCTATAGGAGGATATGAGTCCCTGAGCTTTCTTCCTAGGCTGATTGTTGCAAATCGATGGACACCTTAGGTTGGTTGATGTTTGCTATGTTGACAACAACTCACCCAACGAGTACACCACTCTTGGCAGATGTGAGTCTCCATGCTTTCTCCTTGAGTTGGACACCGAATACCTATTGGATATACGACTAGCCATGTCATCTTCTATAGGGTATTGGTTTAAGCCCTCATCGGCCCCATCCCCTATGGGCACTCTATTTGGATCAAGTCCTTTGTGACCCTATTTAGACACTACCCTAGTGACATCCTATTCCTTTTAACACATGCACAACAACAAACACAAATATTTTATCTCGAGCTATTTATTGTGGGAGCAAGCCCCCTATGGCACTCACTCATTAACTGCTCTAGGTCGGTCTACATGCTACCTCGCTAGTATGTCACCCCAATGGTCACTTGTTGGAGGATGTGAGTCCCCGAACTTTCTTCCTAACTTGACCATTACAAATCAACGAGCGCCTTGTTAGTATGGTAGGCTTCACCGCCTAGCCAGTAAGCTACCTCATGTTAATTTTATTTAAGAAGATGTGAGTCCCCATACTTTCTTCTTGAACTAGCCACCATGTTCTAACTAGGTTAAGTATATTTGAGGTTTAGGATAAGTCCCCTTGAAGCTCCTTTCCTCTTGACTATTTTTGAGTTGATCTAAGTCCCCCCTAGTGGCATTCATTTAGTAGTCACCCAGGTCGATAGCACTGCCGTCAAGATAAACTATCCCAGCACCGCCTCCATAGAGGATGTGAGTCCCCAGCTTTCTTCCTAGGTTGATTATTGTAAACGACACCTTAGGTTGATCTCTATGTTGACTGACTCACCCTGAGTATACCACTCTTGGCGATGTGAGTCCTCACTTTCTCCTTGAGTTGGACACCCAATACCTATTGGATATATGACTAGCCATGTCATCTTCTCGTGGTGTTGGATTAAGCCCTATCCCATCCCCCTGGGCACTCTATTTGGATCAAGTCCTTTGTGACCCCAGTACCACCGGTTACTTTGGATTGAATAGTTCCCCTTTCCTAGTAGCCACTCCTGTGGTTGGAGAATTTGCTCAGTGGATGCACAAATTCTCCCTTGGTTTAGTAAATCCAAGATAGGTCTAGGCTGATATAAGCTCCTTCTTAATTTGATCTCTCGCAAACTAATATGGTCCACGATAAAACAAACAAACAAAACCAATTTGCTAGTGGATTAGGGATTCAAGCCCCCAAAGGGCCCCCTTTTCCCAAGCAAGCATCCTATCTTTAGGGCAGTGTTAGTAGAACTCCCTTTAGGAATTGCCTGACTACGAGTTGAGATAAATCCCCTGGTCAGTTCTCACTCCGTAGTCACCCTTAGGTCGGGTTCAATCTATTTTGCTACAAGCAAGTTACCCTGGTAGTCATTCCGCTTTGGAGGATGTAAGACTATGACGCATTCTTTCTAGCATGATTATCGCAAACTGATAGGTAGCCCTAGGTCGAGTTCGATTTGTTGCCCAAAGAAACCATTCACCCCAGTGATCTTATATAGTGGAAGATGTGAGTCTCCGAGCTTTCTTCCCTCTAATTGATCATTGCAAATCAAAAGGTACTCATTTGGTTGGATAGTTTTCCCATCGGCCGGGAAGCTACTCCCTTTATTTCAGTAAATCTAAGATAGGTCTAGGATTCTATATGCTCCTACTCAGTTTGATCATCGCAAACCAATGAAATTCATCAAAATAAAATAAATTAAAAATGAAAATTAATCTTGACTATTCTTGAACTGATTTAAGTCCCCTAGCGTCATTCACTCAATAGCCAGCCTTAGGTCAAGTCAAATTTATTGCTCAAAGCAACCAATCACCCCAATGGTTCCTTGTTCTTAGAAGATGTGAGTCCCCACGCTTTCTTCTTAAGACTTGACCATTGTATACCAAAAGACATTTTCACTTGTTTGGTAGTCCAACCTTATGGTTGGTAGACTATTCCCTTTGAATTGATAAATCTGAGTTAGGTATAGGCTTCCATGGCCCCAACTCAGTGCAGTTCATCGCAAAGCTATGGGCCCATCATAATCAAAATAAATGAAACCTAAAAATGAAATCAATCTTGATTATCTTTAAGTTGATCTAAGTCTCCCAGCGGCATTCACTCAATAGTCAGCCCTAGGTTGGGTTCTATTTGTTGTCTTGTCAATAGATTACCCCAGCAACCAATCTCTACTTTGGAGGATGTAAGTCTACTACGCTTTCTTCCTAGTACAACCATTCACCAAAAGACATCTTTGGCTAGTCTTACTAAGTGTTTAGTAGACTACCCCTTTGGATTGGTAAATCTGAGTTAAGTTTTGGTCCTTGTGGCTCCTACATAGTGCAGTCCATCGCAAACCAACAAGGTTCATCTAAAAGTCCAAACCTAACAAAATTGAAACAAATTCAACCTTCTTCCCCAGCGGAACAAATCAAATCTTTTTCTCCTCAGTGAGAATCAAATTAAATCTCTCATCCCTTTGTGGATGACTTGAACCTGCTTCCCTAGTGAAAGGTTCACATTCTATCCCTTAGTGGATTTTTTCCTCTCTCTTATGTCTTGGACATAAGTAGAGCCACATTGCATTAAGCTCTGAATTCTTTCTTTTCCTTGGGTTAAGGGTAGATTGTTTTTATTAATGCTTGTGATCTTTCGGTGTTGTTGATCATTTCGGTCAACACCAATATGTGCGGTATTTCTTGTTAGTCACACCACACCTATTGGGCGCCCTTTGTTGACCTCATTTTTAAGATGAGCTCTCAACCCCTCTATCTTAGACATATGACTTCTCTTAGACTTTAAGAGTTCCTTAGTCTTAAGACACATCTAGTGATTAGGTGGACACTCAACCTAGCCCTAGAAGACTTAGAAGAGTTAGCCATAGGAATAGGTCATGCCTTATGGGTGTTAGGAAAATTTTTTACCCTTAGCTTGAATCATTCCTCACTTCCTTATTTCAAGTGAAACTTTAAATCAATTCTATTTTATTTTCTCCAAACTCAAATCAACTCCATATGATTGAAATCCATAATTAAAGTCTATGATTGAAACCCATGATCAAAATCCATCAAAATTCCTAAGCTCAAATTTTCCTAAGTCTTTAATCTTCCCTTAAGGACTTAACCAAAATTGTGATCAAAACTAATTCAAATATTTGAGATTTTCTCATAACTCATTTATATTCTCATTTATATTCACATATATAAATGAAATATAAATATCAATCAATCAAATCAAACCCTCAAATTAAATTCCAAAACTCTAAAATATCCCCTTAATGGACTTAGCCTAAATTTTGAAAGAACCATTTCAAACTCATGGGATTTTCTCAAAACTCATTTATATTCTCATTTATATTCACATATATAAATGAAATATAAATTCAAATCAATCAAATCAAATTCAAAATTAAATTCCAAAACTATAAAATTTCCTAAGTCCTTTAATTTTCCTCTTAATGTACTTAGCCTAAATCTTAATCAAATAAATTCATACTCATGGGATTTTCTCATACTCATTTGTATTCTCATTTATATTCATATATATAAATGGAATATAAATTCAAATCAATCAAATCAAATTCAAAATTAAATTCCAAAACTCAAAAATTTCTCAAGTACTTTAAATTTCCTCTTAATGGACTTAGTCTAAATCTTGATCAAACCATTTCAAACTCATGGGATTTTCTCAAAACTCATTTATATTCTCATTTATATTCACATATATAAATAAAATATAAATTAAAATCTATCAAACCAAATTCCAAAATCAAATCTAAATTCCAAATCTTTCCTAAGTCCTTTAATTCCCTCTTAAGGACTTAGCCTAAATCATGATTAAACCCCTTCAAATCCTTGAAACTTCCTCATGATCAATTTATATTCTCATTTATATTCACATATATAAATGAAATATAAATTCAAACAATAAAAACCATTTCCAAAAATCAAACTCAAATCCACTCAAAATTCAATCTAAGCCTTTCAAGTCAAAATCTTGAACTTAGCCAAATCAATTTCAAATTAAGCCAAACTCTTGATTTTCTCTCATGATTCAATCAATCAACCTAATAATGAGCCCATATATAAATCCAAACTTCAATCAAACAATCAAAGCCTAGTTCAAAAATCAAAGCCAAAATCCTTTCATATTCTTCTTTTGAATATGAAATTGTCAAATGGATCAAAACCCATTTGACTTCAAATCACTTGTAAATGGATTTATATTTCAATCATGAGTCCATATACAAGATAAATCAAGTTCAAATCAAGCATTGACCAACTTAGGCTCACTTGACCCAAAGTAACCTAAAGTACTTTTATGAGCTAAATTCTAATCCTAACCAAATTGGATTGAACCAAACTCATCTATGCCTTTCATCATGATCAACAATAATCATGGGATGATCAATCAATCAAATTGGGTCAAACCAAGTTAAACCCAAGGGTTGACCAAGTCAACACTTAACTCAAAATGAAACCTAATATAGCCAAATTTTACTATAGGCCAAATTAATTGAAACCATTGATCTAAGTTCACTTATGACCTATGTATGAACTTGACCAAGCCAACATTTGAGCCTAACCTAGCCCAATTGGCCACTTGACCCAAGTTTACCCATTTTGACCTAAAGGGTCAAAATATGTCAAAACTTGATATAATCTAAATTGATTGAAACCAATGGGTCAAGTTCATTCTAAATCACTTGTGGAACGTGACCAAAGCCTCAATTGGCCAACTAGACCTAACCAAGCCCAATTGACCTTAACCCAACATGACCTAAAGGGGTCATGTTGAGCCAAATTTGAACATAACCAAAATTGATTGGAAACGAAGATACCAATCCACTCCATATGACTAACCTAACCTTGACCAACCTTAAATAGGTCAAATGGGTCAAATAGGTCAACTTGACTCATTTGACTTAAATGAAGTCATATGAGCCAAATTAAAAACTATACCAAATTGAATCAAACCAAAGCCACCAAAAAATTTCAAATGGTCATATGAACTTGACCCAACCCTTGGTTTGACCCAATTTGACAAATTGGTCAACTTGACCCATTTTGACCTAAATGGGCCAAGATGAGCCAAACCCTATCAAATGAGTTCTAAATCTCATGAAACTTGGCCAAACCTAGTTTCTCTACATACCCAACATATCCAAAGTGAAAAATTAGCAAAATGACCATTCTACCCCTAGGCCATAGAATAAATTTTGGTCTGAAGCCCTGTTGAGGGTTTAAAGCTTTGGGATGAAGTGGATTGTTCAATTGACCAAACTCCTCCTCCTAGGCTTGCGACTTTGGTCTAGCTCCCCCCTGTCATGCCTTGGAAGCTTGGAAGAAGCTTTAGATCAATTTGATTGGGTCCTCTGAGGGTGCTTGCAAGAGGAATTGGATTGAAATTGAGTGATGGATGAGTTTGAATTTTCCTTGAGCTCCCATGTTTTTAGCTTGAAGAAACTAAGAATGGAGAATTCAAAGTAGGTGGGAGAATCTTGGAGGAGCTTGGGAATGCTTGCTATGGCTTCCTATCACTCAATAGAATGAATGAATGCAATTCAAGTGAAATTAGGGGGAGTATATCTCCCCAGAAGGATAGGATGGCATGGTTTTGCCATTTGATCAAATTGATCCAATGGAGGAGTTAGTTAGGTCATTTTCGTGGCATATGATTGCTTTTGGGTAGGGAGTGGTGAAGCTCCCATGTGCTAAATAAGGTGGAGGAGTGATTCCCATGTGCTCATTTTGAGTGGGGTCATCAATTTTGGCCTTGGGTTGGGTTTGGCTGACCTAAACCCATTATGTCATGTGCACCACACCCACTAGTGTCTACTTGGCCCACTAAGAGGATGCCAAGTGGCCATGAAAAGGATTTGGCCAAATTCCAAGTGAAATTGGCCATAGGTTACCCCTTGACCTAGGGGTAACATGGCTATTTGGCTTTGATTTCAATTTAGGCAAATTTAGAATAGGTTGAAATTGGGTTGGTCCAAATTTCAAAGAATTTAGAGTTGATTTGATGTCATTTGGCTCATGTTGACCCATTTAAGTCAAAATTGGTCAACTTGGGTCAAGTTGACCAATTGGTCAAATTGGGTCAAACCAAGGGTTGGGTCAAGTTCATATGACTATTTAAAATGTGTTGGCATCATTGGTTTGGTTCAATTTAGTTTATATTTGGTTTCATTTAGGTCAAATGAATCAAGTTGACAAATTTGACCCATTTGACCCAAATGGGTTAGGTCATGGGTTGGTTTAGGTTTGATTAGTCATTTGAAATATGTTGCAAGCTTTGGTTTTAATCAATTTTGATTTGATTTGATTTTTGCTCAATTTGACCTTTTAGGTCAAGTTGGGTTTATGGTCAATTGAGCTATCATCTAGTTGGCCAATCAGGCTTTGGTCAAGTTCGTAAGTGGTTTAGAATGAATTTGACCCATTGATTGCAATCAATTTGGCTTAGATCAAGATTTGACACATTTTGACTTTTTAGGTCAAGTTTGGTCAACTTGGGTCAAGTGGCCAATTGGGCTAGGTTAGGTTCAAATGACGACTTGGTCAAGTTCAAGCATTGATCATGAATTAGTTTTGATTAATGGTTTCAATCAATTTTGCCTATAATGGATTTTGACTAGTTTAAGTTTCATTTTTGCTAAGTGTTGACTTGGTCAACCCTTAGGTTTGACTTGGTTTGACCCAATTTGGGTGATTGATCATCTTATGATGATTATTATTCACAATGTGTGGCTTAGGGGGGCTTAGTTCAATCCAATTTGGGTAGGATTATAATTTGGCTCATAAGGGGTAATTTAGGTCACTTTGGGTCAAGTGTGCCTAAGTGGGTCAATTGACTTGATCAAGGCTTGTATCAAGTTTGGTTGAACTCACATATGGACTTATGATTGAAATATAAATCCATTTACAAGTGATTTGGAGTCAAATGAGTTTTGATTCATTTGACAATTTCAAGTTCAAAGAGGTGAACATGAGTTTGACTTGGGTTTGAGTTTTGAATTTAGTTTTGGTTTGATGATTGAAGTTTATGTCTATATTTGTATTCATGATTGAAGGATTGATTGAATCATGAAGAAAAATCAAGGGTTTGGCTTGATTTGAGTTTGTTGTGGCTAAGTTCAAGAATTTGACTTGAAAGGTTTAAGTTGGATTTAGGGTAGATTTGGATTTGAGTATTGGATTTAGTTTTGGTTTGATGATTGAAGTTTATGTTTATATTTGGATTCATGATCAAAGGATTGATTGAACCATGAAGAAAAATCAAGGGTTGGCTTGATTTGAGGTTGATTTGATCAAGTTCAAGAATTTGACTTGAAAATGTATAATTGGTTTTAGGGTAGATTTAGATTTGAGTTTTGGATTTAGTTTTGGTTTGATGATTGAAGTTTATGTTTAAATTTGGTTTCATGATTGAAGGATTGATTGAATCATTAAGAAAAGTCAAGGGTTTGGCTTGATTTGAGTTTGGTTTGACTAAGTTCAAGAATTTGACTTGAAAGGCTTAGGTTGAATTTTGGTTAAATTTGGATTTGAGTTTTGAATTTAGTTTTGGTTATTTAAATTTATATTTCATTTATATTTGTGAATATAAATGAGAATATAAATGTGTTATGAGAAAATTTCTTGAATTTGAATTGATTTCTCCATAGGATGGAATCAAAAGGCTTAGGAAAGATTTTTGAAATTAAGATTCAATCATGGGTTTCAATTATTTGGAATTGATTCATGATTTGAGAAAATTCACTGAAATTGATTTAAGTTTTGAGAAAATAGATTAAGTTAGAATTGATTTGAGTTAGAAGTTAATTTGAATTTGGAGTTTGACTTGAAAGAAGGAAGTGAGGATTTGGTTCAAGTAATAGGGTAGGAAAATTTTCCTAATACCACTAAGGCATGACCTATTCATATGGCTAACTCTTCTAAGTCTCTAGGGTTAGGTTGAGTGTTCACCTAATCACTAGAAGTGTCTTAAGACTAAGGAACTCTTAGTATCTAAGAGAAGTCCCATGTCTAAGGTGGAGAGGTTGAGAGCTCATTCTAAAAATGGAGTCAACATAGACATATGAATCCTAAAGCCAGTGTCAAATAAATTGTCTAAAAAATAAAAATAAAATATAGCAAAATTTGCATTAGATTTAAGTCATTAATCATGCCCTACAAGATATAGTCTCTTAGGGAGTGTGTTTAAGGACTTAGTCTCATTCTAAATAAATAATAGCTTAGTTATCTTACAAAAGCATATGACTTGCCTACATGTATTTAAAATCATAGGAGGAGTTAGTTGGCGGCTACCCCCTAGGTAGTTGTAAGTCCAAACAGTTGAGTGGTTTATCCTCTCTTATGGAGCTAAATCAATGCCCATTTTTGCCTTAGATTTAGGTCATACTTTGGTTATCGCCAAAGATCCTTAGATTTAGGTTCAGAGGTTGCTACTTTCCTTTGCGGGCTGTAAGCATAAAT
This sequence comes from Cymbidium sinense, assembly GCA_021442155.1. Classification (NCBI taxonomy): domain Eukaryota; kingdom Viridiplantae; phylum Streptophyta; class Magnoliopsida; order Asparagales; family Orchidaceae; genus Cymbidium; species Cymbidium sinense. The sequence goes on from CM038230.1 coordinate 752,514, forward strand.
CCTCACCTCTTAGGCATCTCCATGATCTTGTGTCATGGAATTGTAAGCCCTAGATTTCTAATAAAAATTCCACTCAAACAAATAAATCACCTCAACTTCAAAAGCATAAAGTCCAACCATAGGATAGTTTGGGATGCTTACTAGGCTTCCTAGTATCATAAGCATCTCCTACTTATCTTCCTTTGGTTTCGATAATAACTCCCTCATCTTGATGAATCCCACTTGATCTTCTAAAAATAAACCAATTGATTGATAGTCCTATCTTTGAAATATTTGGAGACAATGCTCATTTATCTTAATCAAGAGTATTCCTAAGGAATCTCAATCCTTAGGATGTAATTAAATATATGGGCTTGCCTCCATAGGGAACTTAACGAACCCTATTTAAAATAAACCCTACTTTACTTTTCTATGTAAAGTAGGGGAAGAATCTTTGGTACATATGAAGACCCATAGTCCTTAGGTGTTCTTATTAAGGTGGTTAGGTCCATTGTAGGATGATGAATTTTATCTCTTGAGATTGTACATCATTCCTCAATATCGTACCCGATCACCCTAATAAGAACATCTGCAGATCTACATGGTGTCCAAACGAAGCAGTATTATTTTTGTTTTCATTTTATCCTTACAAAAAGATAGAAACTTTTCACCATAATAATTTACATGTGTAATGTGAGGATCCTTCTTAAGTCAAAACATAAGAGTGCATATGAATAGATTTAAGCAAGTGTTATGTTCTTTTCAAATGAACTATGCACTTTGCAAATCCTATACAAGTCCATGTTAAGAGAAGAGAAGAAAACAACCCAAAAATACATTTTATGCTATAATCACATGCAAGCTTATAAGTATTTATAAGTAGCATCACTTCATTCATAATATTTGATTTATAGGTTTTGAAAATAATTTTTGATTTAATAGTGATTTGACATAAAAGGAAAAACATGCAATTTGACATAAAAGGAAAACATTTTATTTAATTGATTTTTTTAAAAAGATATGAATGCATGACTTCATATGGCAAATAATATTTAGCATGCTTGGTAAGAAATAAAGTGATGTAAGCATATGACTTCATTCACCCTAATTAAATCCTAAAGACGATTCTATGAAATAAGATCATTTAGAGTGAATCAAAATTCCTTAAGGAGATTTTTATTTTTGGATTTGATTTGACTTAGGAAATATGAAAAGAGTTTGCTGGTCCTAACCCATTTCTCCCATGTGTGAATTAGTTTAGTTTAATTTTAGAACAATTAGGTTTATTTTATGTTTTATTTAGGTTAAGGTGTGAATTAAATCTATTAATTACCCCTTATCTACACCACTTTAACATAATTAAACAAGTAATTATGAGCTAAGATATGATATGCAATCACATGGAATTTAAATTAGTGATGCACCTAAGAAATAAAGGGGGCCTAATGCAATTGGCTCATAATTATTGATTAATTAAGCTAAAAGGTTTAATTAAGTACTTTCATAACCATCCTACACATGTAGTTTGATTATAATTTCCTTTGAAGTCTCATAAGTTATTGAACACCTAAGAATATACCCAAGATTAAGTGATCAAGTTATGGAATAATTTTTGTTTTGAGTTTAGTTAATTAAGCCATTTAATGAAGTGATTAAATCATTAATCAATTTGCAAATTAATTAAGTCTTTATCCAAATGAAATAAACATAGGGGAAAAGATTGGAAAATAAATCTTAAACTCTTTCCCTAAGTCCATTCACTATTTCATGATGATTAACAAACTTAATTAATGAATTTATCACTACTTAATAGGTTAATTAATCATTTATTTAGTTAGGAGAGAGATTAAGGATGAAATAAGCAATTCCCCTGATTAATCCAATAATAAATTTCAAGAAAGTCATGGGAGGCAGAGATCATTCCACTAATTAATCCTAGAAAGTTTAGAATTAATTACTGAAGTAATTAAGGAGTAATTAGCCTAATTATATTTCCAATAAAACCCAAATTGAGTGAAAGTCACTATTCAAAATCAATTGATTTTAATTATATATTTTCCCTCACTAAATTATCTTTAAAATGAACTTGAGTTAGTATTTTTTTGGATTTTTTTTATAATTAGTCATAAATTTTGAAAGTTTCAGCATTAAAAAATGAATTAATTAGAGCTAATTAAACACCTAATCCCATTGGGCCACGTGGCGGTTGACGCAACACACTTTTCACGTGGTACGATGGGATAAGTTATTTAAGTTGTCACATCCACCGCTAAGTTAGCCGGCGGCGGATGCACTTTTTCCACGGGTCGTCTGATCTAAGATTGGACAGCTGCGATTAATCTCATAATTTATGCTTAAATTAAAGGGAGATCTATCATGATTTAATCATAACCGTCCATTCCAATCACGCGGAATGGACGGTGTGTGATCTATCTCCTCCCGAGCGGCGAGAGACGGATGCCGTCCGTAGATCATCGCTCGATCTGAGCTCACCCGAGCTTGGATGGAGTTCAAACTCACCCCACACCTTCGGGGAAGCATAATCAAGGTATCCAACATTCAAGATCTAATGAGATTACAATTTCCTTCATAAAGGACAAAACAATTTTTATCCTAAGATCGATTTTGAACAATACCTCATTGGAGGCTTTCACCGATGCGTCCAACAGAGGAGGTAGCTTCGTCTAGTAGAGACAAAGCTCTGTTGAAGGTATCAAGTCTTGATTTAAAGTGGATGGCTCAGTTGACCAAGCTCCCCTCCAATGGCAATTGGCTTTGATCAAAGTCCTCCTTCCCATGGCTTGGTGACTTGGAAAACAACTTGAATGAGCTCGATGAAGTCCCTTGATGGTGCTTGAAAGTTTAATTTGGTTTTGGTAGAGAATTGAGTGACTTGGAATTAGGATGGACCTCCCCTGTTCTGGCTTTTAGCAAAACTGAGAAGGAGAAATCGAGGGAGCTTAGAAACGGCTTTTGGGAAGCTTAGGAATGCTTGGTTTTGATTTCTAGAGCTCAGTCGAAATCAGTGCTTCTCATTTGAGTGAGAATGAGGGGGAGTATAACTCCCCCTCCTTGGATCAAATGGTGAAGACTAGAGTTATCATTTTAGCTCAATTACTGAGATTGGTTGATCAGTTTGGGCTGCTTAGCATCCCATATGATTCATTTTAGGTAGTGGAGGGAAGGAGAGTGAGTGCCCATGTGCTAGGTGAGTGTTGACCTCACTTTTGGAGTGAGCTCTCAACTTCTCCATCTTTGACGTAAGACTCATCTTAGACGTTAAGAGTTTCTTAGTCTTAAGACACTTCTAGTGATTAGGTGAACACTTAACCTAACCCTAGAGACTTAGAAGAGTTATTCATAGGAATAGGTTATTTCTTAAGGGTGTTAGAAAAACTTGCCTACCCTATTGCTTAAACCCAAGCCTCACTTTCTTCTTACAAATCAAACTTCAAATCCAAACCAACTCCAAATTCAAATCAAATTCCAACTTAAATGACTTTTCTCGAATCATTTAAATAAATTCCAAAAATCCAAATCAATTCAAACTCAAAAGATTTTCTCATAACCCATTTATATTCACAAATATAAATGAAATATAAATTCAAGTAACCAAAACTAAATTCAAAACTCAACTCCAAATATAAAATCTTTCCTAAGTCACTTTGATTTCATCTTATGGAGTTAGCTCAAATTAAATTCAAATCACTTCAAATCAAGAGATTTTCTCATAACCCATGTATATTCTCATTTATATTCGCAAATATAAATGAAATATAAATTCAAATAACCAAAACCAAACTCAAACCCAGATCTAACCTAAAATTAACCTATACCCTTTCAAGTCAAATTCTTGAACTTAGCCAAATCAGCCTAAAGTCAATCCAAGCCTTTGGATTTTCTCTCCAAACAATCAATTCTTAAATCACAAACCAAATATGAACACAAACTTAAATCATCAAACTAAAATTAAACTAACAAAAGTCAAACTAATGTTCACCCTTTTGACTTGAAATTGTCAAATAAATCAAAACCCAATTGACACCAAATCACTTGCAATTGAATTTATATTTCAGTCATATTTCCATATGTGAGTTCAACTAAACTTGAATCAAGCTTTGACATAGTGAATTGACCCATTTAAGCTCACTTGACCCAAAGCGACCTAAAGTTTCTTTTTGAGCTAAATTTTAATCCTACCCAAATTGGATTAAACTAAGCTCACCTAAGCCTCACATTGTGAGCAATTTTCATCTTAGGATGATCAATCACTTGGGTCAAATCAAGTCAAACCTAGCCTTTGACCAAGTCAACACTTAGCCCAAATGAAACCTAAACTTACCAAAATCCACCACAGGACAAATTGAATGAAGCCATTGATCTTAACCAGTTTATGATCAATGATTGAACATGACCAAGTCACCAATTAAGCCAAACCTAACCTAATTGGCCACTTGACCCAAGTTGACTGAAGTTGACCTAAAAAGTAAAATATATCAAATCTTGATCTAAGCTAAATTGATTGCAACCAATGGGTTAAATTCATTCTAAACCACTTGTTGAACTTGACCAAAGCCTCAATTGGCCAACTAGACCCAACCTAGCTCAATTGACCATGAACCCAACTTGACCTAAAAGGTCAAAGCAAGCCAAATCAAATCAAACCAAAATTGCTTGAAACCAAAGCTTTCAAAATATTTCAAATGATCAACCAAACCTAAACCAACCCATGACCTAACCCAATTGAGTCAAATGAGTCAAATTGGTCAACTTGACCCATTTGACCTAAGTGAACTCAAATGAACCAAAACTAAATATAAATCAAATTGAACCAAACTAATGATACCAAACAACTCCAAATGGCCATATGAACTTGACCAAACTCTTGGTTTGACTAATTTGACCAATTGGTCAACTTGACCAAAGTGATTCATTTTGTCCTAAATGGGTCAACATGAGCCAAATCATATCAAATAAACTCCAAATTCATTAAAAATTGGTACAACTCATTTTTCAATCATTTCAAATATGCCCAAATCAAAATCAAAGCCAAATGACCATTTTACCCCTAGGTCAAAGGGTAACCTATGGTCAAATTCACTTGGAATTTGATCATATTCCAACTTAAGACCACTTGGCATCCTCCTTGTGGACCATTTGGACACCAAGGAGGGTGGTGCACATGACCCAATGGGTTTGGGTCAGCCAAACCCAACCTAAAGCCAAAGCTGAGCCCTCCCCTTAGAATTATCCACATGGATCACCTCCCACACTCATTTTAACACATGTGCACCTGCACACTCTCTCCCCTCTGCCAAAATTGAATCACATGACACTCCTACCAACCTAAACAACCTATTTAATCTCATCAATTTGATCAAAACATCAAAATGAGCTTCCACCATTTGATTCAAGTAGGGGGAAATATACTCCGCCTTATATATCTTCCACTCATTCCATTCTGATTCATTGACTTTCCATTCGATTGAACTCAAAGGACCTAAGGTAAGCTTCTCCAAGTTTTCCAAGCACTCTCAAGCTCAATTGAAATTCCCATTCTCGATTTTGCCTAAGCCGTATACAGGGGAGGTGAGGGAGATTTCAAACTCACTCAAAACCCAACCAAAGTTCAATTCCTATTACAAGCACCATCAAGGCACTAAGTCGAGCTCATCCAAAGAAAATCCCAAGCATCCAAGCCACGGGAAGGGTGAGTTAGACCAAAGATGCAAGCCATTGAAGCAAGCTTTGTTAAATTGGAAGATCCATTACAAATTGAACCCTGAAACCTTCAACAAGGCTTCTTCTCTACTAGACGAAGCTACCTTAACAGTTGAGAGTGCCGGTGATAGCCTTCGGTGAGGTATGCCTCAAAACTGAGCTTATATTCAAAATTTTTTAGTCCTTTGTGAAGGGAAGTGTAATCCCAATAGAATTCCACCGTTGGATGTTATCCTCCTTGCTTCTAGATGGTGTGGGTTGAATCCTATCTCAATCCGAGCTCAAGTGAGCTTGAATCAAGCCATGGAGGACGGACGGTCTCCGTCTCCTGTTGGCAAGGGCAGGGATGAATCATAGACCATCCATCATGCATGTTTTGGATGGACGGTCCTGATTAAAACACTTTAGATCCATGTGGTGAATTTTTCTTTTCATGTTCATCTATCTTTGAAAATAAATGAAGATAAAAATAATACTTCTTATTGGAGATCACGTAGATTCGCAGATGTTCTTATATAGGTGATTGGGTACGATATTGAGGAATGATGTACTATCTTAAGAGACATAAATCATCATCATATAATGGACCTAGTCACTTAATAAGGACTCTTAAGGATAATGGATCTTTGGATGTACCAGAGATTCTTCCCTTACTTTACATGGAAAAATAAAGCAGGATTTATTTTAAATCAGGTTCGTTAAGTTTCCTATGGAGGCAAGCCCCCATAGTTAATTACATCTTAAGGAATGAGATTCCTTAAGAATGCTCTCGATTAAGATAAATTATCATTGTCTCCAAAGATTTCAAAGACATGACTATCAATCAATTGGTTATTTTTGGATGATCAAGTGAGATTGATCAAGAGGAAAGAATTATTATCGAAATCAAAGGGGAATAAGTAGGGGATGTTCACAATTCTAAGAGACCTAGTGAGCATTCAAAACTATCATATGGTTGGGCTTTATATTTTTGAATTTGAAAAGAATTATTTATTTGAGTTGAATTTTTATTAGAAATCTAGGACTTACAATTCCATGATACAAGATCATGAAAGTGCCTAAGAGGTGAGGATTTATGCTTGTATCCCGTGAATGAAAATAATAACCTTAGAACCTAAATCTAGGGAACTTTGATGATGGCCAAAGCACGACCTAAATTTAAGGTGAAAAATGAGCATATGGTTTACCTCCGCAAGAAAGGATAAACCACCAGACTGTTGGACTTATAACCGCCTGGGGGTGGCCACCAACTAACGCCTCCTACAATTTTAAATACATCTAGGCAAGTCATATGCTTTTGTAAGATAGCTAGGCTATTATTTATTTAGCAAGAGATTAAGTCCTCAAACACACTTTCTAAGAGACTAGATCATGTAGAGCATGAATAAATGACTTAATCTAATACAAATTTTGTTATATTTTATTTTCATTTTTTTGGACAATTATTTTGACACAGGCTATGGGATTCATATGCCTAATGTATTAGAAATTGGTTATGGGCCAAAATCAGCAAGAAGGAGGTGTGTTTCCACCATGGCTCTCAAAGGTCAAGCCAAGTTCCCTGGCAAAGGTGGAAGCCGTCCATAAGCAAGAGTGAAGCAAGATACTTTCTTATGCATGATGTGAAACATATGACAACCAGCTAAGGTGTTGCTAATTTTTTTTATCTTGATTTATAACCTAGGCTTTAGGTGAGGTTATGAGTTTTTAATTTTTAATTTTGGGTTGATTAATTGGGTAGAAAATTTATTTTTCTCTAAGAGCTTAATCACATCCAGGTCATTCATCAAAGCAAGGAAGTAACTAGGTAAATCATGCCATCTTAATGCACAAGCTAAAAAAACATCAAACAATTTATAAAGCTAGCGCAAAAGAATAAAATGCCTTTGTGATCGGGCTCCACCGCACAAACCCGAAAAGAAATGTGGGTAGCCTAGCTTTACCCTTATACAACTCGAGTTATAAATGAATTAATTTCAATAATAAAAAAAGAATTCATGTTATGGGGTCTTCATTCTTCATTCTTCTTTTCTTATTTTCTTCTTTCTTTCTTTTCCTCTTTCTTTCTTTCTTCTTTCTTCTTTTTGGTTGGTTGGGATGTGGTTGCTCCAAGGCTCCACATGGTACATAAGACATAATCTTATGACTAATATTCATCCCAATCTCCCATAACATTCATTTTAAATCCTAATTGCAAAAATTACATGAAAATGGGAAAAATAAATTTAACTAAAACTTGCAAAATAGAGATTAGCTAAACACACCGCACATCCCAAGCATGTATATGAGTAAATTGGACTTAGCACCCCACACATGGGTAATCAAGCACATCTGTCCTATTTTGGATTATGCTTAGGGGTATAAGCAACCTGCGCAACAAAAATATTTATATTTTTATTACAATGCCCCTTTAGCACAATCCCTTGTAGAAGATAATGATTAGACTAAGATTGTCCTATCATCCAGTCTACGCACATACACCCTAACATCCAGACTAAAACATTAAATCAAAAAACAAAACCAAGCATCAAACCATGCACTACCTTAACATATGACTAGAAATGGTGACTTAGCCTAATGTGTGTGTGTCATTTAAGGCTTGTGTGGTATGTCTTAGCTAGGCTTTAAGGTTGAAATTTTCTAAGTATGAGAGGTTTCAACTTAGAGGGTGGTTTCACTTTAAGTAGTTTAGTTGATTTGTTACTTTTATTTGATGATTTGATTTAGTTTGAGTGAACCTATACTTTATTACTAAGTGTTGTAAAGAGAAGAAAAGAGAGAGAACTTCTCTTTCATCCCTACCTTAAGTAATTTCTAAGGTAGATTCATTAGTTATTTTTCTTTAGTGAATATTTTTTATGTGTTTAATTAATCTTAAGTTTATATTCACTCTAAATAAGCCATTCAAATAATAAATATATTTTAAGATTAATTAAGGTGAATTACTATCACAAAACACACAATCATTTATTTCTTTCCAACATGTGTATCATGCATATGAATGTATCCTAAGCTTAGCTATACATACAAATGCAAAGTCTTAGCACACCTTAATAATGAATGCAAAGAGATTTTGTTCAAGAAAATTTGGATATTTCATGAATGCATGATTTTATTAAGTAGAAAGAGAGAGATTCTTTTATCCATTAATTAAATGACATTTACATGTATGAAAGACATAAGTGAGTATGACGCCATTATTTTCTACACCAGGGGTGTAAGGTATAAGACCTTCTTAAGGCTACTTAAATCATCACAACGTCAGGATGTCTATACTAATATACCACTTTTCTTAAATACATGTGCATTTATAAAAAGAAAGCAAATGGATGAAGAATCGCGCAAAAGGTTTATGTTTGTTTGTTTGATTTTGGTTGTTTAATTTACATGTGCAATATGAAGGCCCTTCTTAATTCATGACATGGGAGTGCATAGAAATAAATTGAAGCAAGCATTATGTTCTTTTCAAATGAACTATACACTTTGCAAATCCTATACAAACCCATGTTAAGAAAAGAAAAAGAAGTCACATGAAGAATATTTTAAGCTATATTCACATGTAACTTTATAAATACTTATAAGTAGCATACATTTATTTATAGTCTTTGATTTATAAGTTTTTGAAAATAATATTTTTTGATTTAATAGTTATAATAGCCATTCATATTCTTACTTTAGCCAAAACATGCAATTTGACATAAAGGAAACATTTCATTATAATTTAATTTTTCAAAAGGTATGAATGCAGGAGTTCACATGGCAAACAATATTTAACATGCTTGGATAGAAATAAAGTGATGTAAGCATGTAATTTCATTCACCCTAATTAATTCCTAAAGACAATCCTATGAAATAAGATTATTTAAAGTGAATCAACATTTCTTAAAGCAATTTTTTTTTGAGTTTGATTTAGGAGAAGTGAGAAGGGTGTTTGCTAGTTCTAACCCATTTTCCTCATGTGTGTATTATTTTAGTTTAATTTTTAGAACCATCAGGTTGATTTTATATTTTATTTAGGTTAATGTGTGAATTAAGTCCATTAATTACCCCCTACCTACACCTCCTTATCATAATTATTCAAACAATTATGAGCCAACATATGATATGTAATCATATTGAATTTAAATCAGTAATGCACCTAATAAAGAAAGGGGCCAAATGCAATTAGCTCACAATCATTGATTAATTAAGCTAAAGGTTTTAATTAAGTATTTTCATAACCTTTCCACACAAGTGAGTTGGAAATGATTTCCTTAAATTTACCTTAGGCTCTTGAACACCTAAGGATCTACACAACAAATGATTGATTAAGTTCAGATTAATTTTGAGAATTTGATTAAACTAATTAAGTAGATCATTAGTGGATTAGTCCTTAATTAGGTTTAGATTAAGGAAGGAAAGGCTTTTAAGGAATGCCTTAAGGAAAATACCCTAAACCCATTCCATAAACTTCCTCTTCACTTAAACACAATTTAATTGTCTTAATTAAGTGATTAAATCACTATTCATATGCTTAATTACCTTTAATTACATTAAGATGGTGATTAGGGATTCATTAATTGATTTTCCTGATTAACTCATTAATAAATTCCAAGAAAATTAGGGGAGGTAGAAGTAATCCCCCTAAATATGTTTGAGAAGTTTGAAATTAATTAATGAAATGATTAGGGAGTAATTAAGATTATTATATTTTTATTTAAACCTTAATTAGGGAAAATCCACTATTCAAAATTAATTAAAAATAATTTTATTGGATCCCCCTCTGAATTATCTTTAAAATGAGCCCTAATTTATATTTTTTTTTGATTTTTTTACATTTAATTATATATTTTTGAAGTTTCTATGATTAAAGGATAATTAAATACCCTAATTATATAACTAATCTCGTTAGTGCCACGTGGGCTGCTAACACAACACGCGCTTTCCACATGGTGCGATGTGATTGGTTATTTAAGTTGTCACATCCTATGTCACGTCAGTCAGCAGTGCTACACATTTTCTCCTTGGACCGTTCGATCAAAGATTGGATGGTTAGGATTAAACCCACAGTTTCAAAGGATAAAATCACTAGATCTAACATGTTTTAATCAAGACCGTCCATCTAAAACATGCTTGATGGATGGTCCATGATTCATCCCTGCCCTCGCCTACGGGAGACGGAGATCGTCCGTCCTCCTTGGCTTGATCTGAGCTCCCTTGAGCTCATATTAGGCTAGGATTCAACCCACACCATTTAGGAGCAATAAAAAACACATCCAATGGTGTAATTCAATTGAGATCACATTTCCCTTCATAAAGGACCAAGGATTTTCTAAGTTAAGCTCAATTTTGGTTCATATCTTGCCAGAAGCTATCACCGACGATTCCAACCATTAAGGTAGCTTCGTCTAGTGGAGACGAAGCCCTGTTGAAGGTTTGAGATGAAGTGGATCCTCTAATTGGCCAAGCTCCCCTTTAATGGTTTGCGAATTTAGTAGAATTCCTCCCTCCCATGGCTTGGATGCTTGGGAAATGATTTGGGTGAGCTCGATTAGGTCCCTTGATGGTGCTTGTAAGAGAAGTTGGCCTTTGGTGGAGTGATGAGTGAGTTGGAATTTATTCCCACCTCCCCTATTTTTAGCTTAGGGAAACTGAGAAGGAGCTATTTGAATGAGCTTGGGAAACCTTGGAGAAGCTTAGGGGATCTCTGTTTGGGTTCCTAGGGCTCAATCGAATGCAAGTTGCTCAATTAGAATGGAATGAGGGGGAGTATATCTCTCCCTACTTGGATCGGATGGCCGTGAGGCTCCTTGCCATTTTGATCAAATTAATCTCATGGAGTGGATTGTTTTGATTGTTACAAGCTCCATGTGATTCGATTTTGGTAGAGGAGAGGTGGTGTGGAGTTGCATATGTGTTAAATGAGGATGTGAGGGATTCCATGTGGAGAATTCTAAGTGGAGGGGTCAGTTTTGGCTTTGGGTTGGGTTTGGCTGGCCCAAACCCATTGGGTCATGTGCACCACATCCCTTGGTGTCCAAATGGACCACTAAGAGGATGCCAAGTGGTCTTGAGTTGGGATATGATCAAATTCCAAGTGAATTTGATCATAGGTTACTCTTTGACCTAGGGATAAAATGATCATTTGGCTTTGATTTTGAGTTGAGTTTATTTGGAATGATTGAAATATGGGTTGTGCCAATTTTCAATGAATTTGGTGTTGATTTGATATCATTTGGCTCATGTTAACCCATTTTTGTCAAAATGGGTCAACTTGGGTCAAGTTGACCAATTGGTCAAATTGGATCAAACTTTGGGTTAGGTTAAGTTCATATGACCATTTGAAGTATTTTGGTATCATTAGTTTGGTTCAATTTGGTTTATATTTAGTTTTGGTTCATTTGATTTCATTTAGGTCAAATGGGCCAAGTTGACCAATTTGACCCATTTGACCTAATTGGGTTAGGTCATGGGTTGGTTTAGGCTTGGTTGAACATTTGAAATGTTTTGCAAGCTTTGGGTTCAATCAATTTTGGTTTGGTTTGGTTTCAAGTCAATTTGACCTTTTAGGTCAAGTTGGGTTCATGGTCAATTGGGCTAGGTTAGGTCTAGTTAGCCAATTGAGACTTTGGTCAAGTTCAACAAGTGATTTAGAATGAATTTGACCCACTGGTTGCAATCAATTTGGCTTAGATCAAGATTTACCATATTTTGACTTTTTAGGTCAACTTGAGTCAACTTGGGTCAAGTGGCCAATTGGGCTAGGTTTGGCTCAAATGATGACTTGGTCATGCTCAATCATTGATCATAAACTAGTTTAGATCAATGGTTTCAATCAATTTGTCCTATGGTGGATTTTGGGCAGTTTAAGTTTCATTTTGGTTAATTGTTGACTTGGTCAAAGGCTAGGATTGACTTGGTTTGACTCAATTTGAGTAATTGATCATCCTATGATAGTTGTTGCTCACAATGTGAGGCTTAGATGAGATTAGTTCAATCCAATTTGGGTAGGATTAGAATTTGGCTCAAAAAAGTATTTTATGTCACTTTGGGTCAAGTGAGCCTAAGTGGTCAATTGATTTGGTCAATGTTTGATTCAAGTTTGGTTGAACTCACATATGGACTTATGATTAAAATATAAATTCATTTGTAAGTGATTTAGAGTCAAACTAGTTTTGATTCATTTGACAATTTCAAGTTCAAAGGTTGAACATGGGTTTGTTTAGGGTTAGAATTTTGAATTTAGTTTTGATTTGATGATTGAAGTTTATGTTTATATTTGGATTCATGATTGAAGGATTGATTGAATCATGAAGAAAATGCAAGAGTTTGGATTGATTTGAGTTTGATTTGGCTAAGTTCAAGAATTTGACTTGAAAGAGTTTAGGTTGGATTTTGGTTAGATTTGGATTTGGGTTTTGATTTGGTTTTGGTTATTTGAATTTATATTTCACTTATATTTGTGAATATAAATGAAGATATAAATGGGCTATGAGAAAATATTTTGAGTTTGAGTTAATTTGGATATGATTTGAAGGAGTTCAAGGATTTATCTTGAAAGAGTTTTGGTTGGATTTGGATTGGATTTAGATTTGAGTTTTGAATTGGTTTTGGTTATTTGAATTTATATTTCATTTATATTTATGAATATAAATGAGAATATAAATGAGTTATGAGAACATCTCTTGAATTTAAAGTGATTTGAATTTGAGGTTGATTTGAATTTGAAGTTGACTTGAAGTTGGAAGTAAGGATTTGGTTCAAGCTATAGGGTAGACATGTTTTCCTAATACCCCTAAGGCATAACCTATTCCTATAGCTAACTCTTCTAAGTCTTTAGGGATAGGTTAAGTGTTCACCTAATCACTAGAAGTGTCTTAAGACTAAGGAACTCTTAATGTCTAAGAGGAGTCCTATGTTTAAGATGAAGAAGTTGAAAGCTAACTCCAAAAGTGAGGTCAATAATCCAGTGATTTTATCCTTTGAAACTATGGGTTTAATCGTGACTGTTCAATCTTTGATCAAACGGCCAAGGAGAAAGCGCTGTGGTGAAATTTTATATAATTTCTAAGGAATAAAATATATACTTCCATCTTCACTCTATGCGGGAAAAAAATTAAGATAAAAATATACATGTCTTCTTTTTATACATTTTTAACACCATGTAGATCCACATATATTCTTATTGAGGGTGATCGGGTATGACATTGAGGAGAGGTGTACTATCTCAAAAGATAGAAGTCACCACCCTACAATGGACCTGATCACCTCAACAAGGACTCCTAAGGACAATGGGTCTGCATGTGTACCAAAGATTCTTCCCCTACTTTACATGAAAAAGTAAAGTAGGGTTTATTTTAAATCGGGTTCGTCAAGTTTCCTACAAGGGCAAGCTCCCATAGTTTATTACATCCTAAGGAATGAGATCCCTTAGGAATAGTCTCGATTAGGGTAAATGATTGTTGTCTCCAAAGATTTCAATAGGTAGGACTATCAATCAATTAGTTCATTTTGGAAGATCAAATGAGATTGATCAAAGAGAGAGAATTATTACTGAAGCCAAAGAAAGATAAGTAGGAGATGTTAGCAAGCATGTCAAAATATCCTATGGTTGGGCTTTACATTTTTGAAGTTGAATTATTCATTTGAGTTTACTTTTTATAGAAGTTTACGGCTTATAATTCCATACAAGGTTATGGAAATGCCTAAAATGTGAGGATTTGTACTTATGGGCCATAGAAGGGAGAAGAAATCTCAGAACTTAAATTAGGGAGCTTTGGTGAGGGCCAAAAGCATGACCTAAATCTAAGAAGAAAATGGGTATCTGGTTTGCCTCCATAAGAGAGGACAAGCCACCCGACTACTTGGACTTATATTGCCTAGGGGTGGCCGCCAACTAACTCCTTCTATAATTTTAAATTCTTGTAGGCATGTCATATGCTTTATTCAAGATAGCTAGGTTGTTATTTTTTTAGAAAGAGACTAAGTCCTTAAATTCACTCCCTAAAGAGACTAGATCATGTAAGGGCATGCTTCAAATGACCTGAATCTAATGCAAATCATATTACATGTTATTTTCATTTTTGGATAATCATTTGACTCAAGTGTATAGGATTCATATGCCTCATGCATGAGAAGTAATATTATTGGCCAAAATTAGCAAGAAGGGAAGAGGTGTGTTTCCACCATGGCTCTCAAAAGCCAAGCCAAGTTTCTCTGGAAAAGGTGGAAGCCCTCTAATTAAGAGTGAAGCAAGATGATTTTGTGTATGATGTTATAAAAGAAATACTCATCTAGTTAAGGGGTTGCTAATTCTTTTATCTTGATTTTTAGCCTAAGCTTTAGGTGAGGTTATGAGTTCTTTATTTTAATTTTAAATTGTTAAATTTGGTAAAAGATTTATTTTTTTCCTAAGAGCTTAATCTACATCCAGACCATACATCAAGCAAGGAAGAAACTAGAAAAAGGATGCCATCTTAATGCACAAATTAAACAAATCATTAATCAATTTATAAAGCTAACACAAAATAATAAAAGGCCATTTGTGGTCGGGCACCACCGCACAAACCTGAAAATAAATTGGGTAGCCGAGTTCTACCCTTGTACAACCAGGATTACAAATGAATTAATTTACAATCAAGTAAGGAAATTTATGTTATGGGGGTCTTCAAGCTTCATTTCTTCATTCTTCTTTTCTTCATTCTTCATCTTTTCTTCTTTCTTATTTCTTCTTTCGGTTCCTTCTTTTGGATGGTTGGAAGGTGGTTGCTCCAAAGGCTTCACATGGTACATAAGATGTAACCTTATGACCAATGCTCATCCTAGTCTCCCATTACATTCATTCCAAAATCCTAATTGCAAAAATTCTGAAAAGGAAAAGTAAATCTAACTAACACCTGCAAAACAAAGATTAGCTAAATGAACCATACAAATCGCAAGCATGTATATTGGACTTAGCACCCCACACATGGGATACTAAGTCCACCTAGCTTATTGGATTATGCTTAGGGGTATAAGCACTTGGACTAAAAAAGCAATTAGATTTTTATTTATTATAGCACCCCTTAAGCACAATCTCTTGCAGAAGACAATGGTTAGACTAAGATCGCCCTATCATTCAGTCTACGCACATTCACCCTAACATCTAGACTAGCAACAATACCTCACAAAACAAAAAACAAACATCAAGCCATGCACCGCCCTAACTTAAAGTTAGAAGCGGTGACTTAGTCTAATGTGTGGGCTTTAGAAGGTTTGTGTGGTATACTTAGCTATGACTTTAAGGTTTGGATTTTCTAAATGTGAAGATGTTCAGCTTAGATGGGTGGTTTCATTTAAGTGTTTAGTTGATTTGGGTTGATTTTATTTTATATTTTGATTTGGTTTAAATGAATCCTACAATTAATTACTAAGAGTTGTAAAAAGAGGGAAAAGAGAAGAGAACTTCTCTTTTCTTACCTACCCTAAGTAATTTCTAAGGTGGATTCATGTTTAGTTTTGTTTAGTGATGTATTTTATTTTATATTTTATTATGTGTTTAAATTAATCATAAGTTTAGATTTTCCTCAAACAAACCTATTCAAAAATAAAGGCATTTTAAGATTAAGTAAAGTGAACTAAATTCACAAAACATACATCACTTCATTTCTTTCCCAACATGTATAACATGCATATGGATGTATCATAATCATTTCTAGACATACAAATGAGAATTTTTGACATACTTTATGATGAATTCTAAGTGGATTACTTAAGAAATTTTGAATACTTTATGATGCATGATTTTCATTAAGTAGGAAAGAGGTTTTTTATCCGTTCTTCACATGCATACATGTATGTATGAAAGGCATAAGTGAGTACAACGCTATTGTTAACCAAGGGTGTAAGGTACAAGACCTACTTAGGGCTACTTAAAGCCTCACAACCTCGGGGTTTTCCATACTAATATACCACTTTCCTTAAATACAAGCATATGTACAAAAGAAATGAAGGGAAAAGAAAGGATACAAAAAGTTATACTTGATTGTTTGATTTGTTTATGCAATATATATGTGTGAATATGAAGATCCTTCTTAAGTTATAACATGGAAGGGGACAAGAGTATATTTGAGCAACTGTTATGTTCTTTTAAAAGAACTATACACTTTGCAAATCTTATTCAAATCCATGTTAAGAGGAAAGAAAAGAAGCAAACATAAAACACATTTTTATATTCACATGCAAACTTATAAATAAAATATAAGTAATACACTTTCATTTTTGGTAATTGATTCATATATTTTGAAAATAATTTGAAATTTAATAGTGATAATAGCCATTCATATTTTTACTTTAGCCAAAACATGCAATTTGACATAAAGAAAATATTTCACTTTCATTTTGATTTTTGAAAAGAATGAATGCATGAAATTCATATGACATACACATTTAGCATGTTAGGAAAGAACTAAAGTGATGAAAGCATGTAAACAAATTCACCCTAATTAATTCCTGAGGTCAATCTCATGAAATAAGAAAGTTTAAAGTAAATCAAATTATTTTTAAAGAAGGTTTGATTTTTTTTGAGTTTAATTTAATTTGAGAAATGTGAGGTGAGTTTCCTATTCCTAACCCATTCCACATATGTTGGTTGTTTTAGTTTGATTTTTAGGTGATTATATGATTTTTTTATATGTTACTTAGGTTAAGGTATGAATTAAGCATGTTAATTACCCCTTCCCTATACCACCTTAGCATAGTTAATCAAATAATTATGAGCCAATGAGATGACATAAAATCACACAAGGAATTTAAATTAGCAATGCACCTAGTAAGAAAAGGGACTAATGCATTTGGCCCATGATTAATGATTAATTAAACTAAGGGGTCTTAACTTAAGTAATTTCATAACCCCCTTCACACATGTGAGTTGGATTTTGATTTCCTTAATTGTACTTAGGCTATTGAACACCTAAACATCTTCCCAATATAGATTAATTGAGTTCTAAAAATTTTTATAATTTTATAAAGTTAATTAAGGGGGTAATTAGTGAATTAACCCTTAATTAATAATGTATTAAGGAAGAAAAAGGGGTTTAGGGAATATCTCAAGGAAAGTATCCCAAAATTATTTTCTAAACCTCATACTTACTCAATCAAAACTTAATTGACTCAATCAGAGGGTTAAACCACTAATTATGTCATTAATTAAGCTTAATTATATTAAGAGAGGGATTAAGGAATGAATTAGCAATTCTCCTAATTAAGCCACCAATAAATCTCAAGAAAATTAGGGGAGGTAGGAGTCATCCCACTAATTAAGCACAAAAAGTTTGGAATTAATTAGTGGAGTAATTAAAGGGTAATTAGCACAATAGTTTTTCTAATAATACCTAAATTCATAAAAAGATACTATTCAAAATCCATTGTAATTAATTTTAAAATATGATATATTTAATTATCTATCCAATGCAATTTATTTCATATTTTTTTGATTTTTTTACACTTAGATATGAATTTTAGAAGTTTCCATAATTAATTAGAATATTTAAATATCATAATTAAGTATTTAATCCCGTCGGCGCCATGTGGCCGCTGACATGGCATGCGCTTTTCATGTGGAGTGATAGGATTGGTGCTTTAACCCATCACATCATAGCGCCGCATCAGCGGCGACGCTACACGCTTTCTCCTTAGCCGTTCGATCAAGATCAGATGGCTGAGATTAAAGCTGCGGATTAGAGGGGTAAATCGTGGGATGCTATGTGTTTTAATTTTGGCCTTCCATCCAAAATGCATGGATGGATGACCAGAGATTTATCCCTACCATTCTGTGTGTAAGATGGAGATCGTCCATCTTTAAGGCCATGATCCGAGCTCGATTGAGCTCAGATTGGATTGAAAATCAACCCACACCATCTAAGCATGAGTACAAGCACATTTAACGTCTAGATCAACATAAGATTGGAATCCACTTCACAAAGGACCAACATGCATTAAACTTAAGCTCGATTTAATGCCATACCTCACGAGAGGTGATCACCGATGCTCGATTCCCTTGGAGAAGCATCGTCTAGTTGAGACGAAGCTTTGCTGAGAGTTTAAGCTCTTGAGATTGGGTGGTGGCTTCTAGAGACCAACTCCCCTTTGCCTTGAGCTTAGTCTTGATCAAGGTGTCTCCTCCCTGGCCTTAGGAACTTAGGAAAGAGCTTGGGTGAGTTCAATTGAGCTTATAAAAGTAATTGCACTGATTTTGAGTGTTGAGTCAATTGGATTTAGAGTGGAGCTCCCCTGTTTTCAAGCTGTGAAAATAGAGAAGTGGGAATTTTAAACTCTCTCTAGGAAGCTTGGGAAAACTTTCTAGGACTTGTTCTGAGTTCTTATGCTTCAATCGACTGAGGGAGAGTGAAAATTTGTTGAATTAGGGGGAGTATATCTCCCCCTTTGGAAATCGGACGACTGAGCAATGCCTTGCCATTTTGATCCAATTGACCAAAAGGAGTGGGTTTGTTAGGCCATTTAGGGTGTCCTTGAATTCAGTTTTGGTGAGGGAGTGGAATGGTGAAGTGGCCATGTGCTTGAATTGAGTGTAAGGAGGATTCCATGTGCTTCATTTTAGGGCATATGGTCGGTTTGGCCATTGGGCTAGGTTGGGTTGACCTAAACCAATTGAGTTGGGTGCACCACACTCCCTAATGTTCACTTGATCCATTAAGAGGGTGCCAAGTGGTTATGGAGAGGATTTGACCAAATTTTAAGTGGATTTGGCCAAAATTTACCCTATGGCCTAGGGGTAAAATGGTCATTTGACCTTGATTTCAGTTTGGGTATGTTTGATTTTATGAGAAATAGGTTTGGCCAAGTTTCATTGAATTTGGAGTTGGTTTGATGTGATTTGGCTCATGTTGACCCATTTAGGTCAAAATGGGTCAACTTCTTGGTCAAATGGTCAAATTGGGTCAAACCAAGGGTTGGGTCAAGTTCATATGACCATTTGAAATGTTTTGGTGGCTTTAGTTTGATTCAATTTAGTTTAGGTTTGAATTTGGTTCATTTGATTTCATTTAGGTTAAATGGGTTAAGTTGACCAAGTTGACCCATTTGACCTATTTGAGCTAGGTCATGGGTAGGTTTAGATTTGGTTGGTCAAATGAAAGGGATTGGCATATTTGTTTCTAATCAATTTTGGTTAAGTTTGAATTTGGCTCAATATGACCCTTTAGGTCAAGTTGGGTTCATGGTCAGTTGGGCTAGGTTAGGTATAGTTGGCCAATTGAGGCTTTGGTCAAGTTCAACAATCATTTTGGGATGAACTTGACCCATTGGTTTTAATCAATTTGGCTTATATCAAGTTTTGACATATTTTGACTTTTTAGGTCAAGTTTGGTCAACTTGGGTCAAGTGGCCAATTGGGCTAGGTTAGGCTCAAATGTTAACTTGGTTAAGTTCAAACATTGATCATGAATGAACTTAGATCATTGGTTTCAATCAATTTGGCATATGGTGGATTTTGGCTATGTTGGATTTCATTTTGGCTAAGTGTTGACTTGGTCAACCCTTAGGTTTGACTTGGTTTGATCCAATGTGAGTGATTGATTATGTCATGATGATTGTTGATCATGATGAGTGGCTTAGGTGGGCTTAGTTCAATCCAATTTGATTAGGATTAGAATTTGGTTCATAAGGGTACTTTAGGTCACTTTGGGTCAAGTGAGCCTAAGTAGGTCAAATAGCTTGGTCAAAGCTTGATTTGAGTTTGGTTGAACTCACATATAGACTTATGATTGGAATATAGATCCATTTGCAAGTGATTTGAAGTCAAATGGGTTTTGACTCATTTGATAATTTCAAGTTCAAAGGGTGAACATAAAATGGATTTTGGCTTGATTTTTGAATTGAGTTTGATTTGGTGATTGAAGTTTATGGTTATGTTTGGATTCATGATTGAAGGATTGATTGAATCATGAAGAAAAATCAAGAGTTTGACTTGATTTGAAGTTAATTTGGCTAAGTTCAAGAATTTGACTTGAAAGGATTAGGTTGGATTTTGATTGAATTTGAGTTTGATTTTTGGAGTTGGTTTTGGTTGTTTGAATTTATATTTCATTTATATATGTGAATATAAATGAGAATATAAATGGGTTATGAGAAAATTTCAAAGAGTTGAAGTGATTTGAACATGATCTAGGCTAAGTCCTTAAGAGAAAAATAAAGGATTTAGGAAAGATTTTGAACTTGGAATTGAATTTAAATTTAGTTTGATTGATTTGAATTTATATTTCATTTATATATGTGAAGATAAATGAGAATATAAATGAGCTATGATGTGTTTGAAGTGATTAGAACTTGATCTAGGCTAAGTCCTTAAGAGGAAAATATAGGACTTAGGAAATATTTTGAACTTGGAATTTCAACTTGGAATTTGATTTGATTGATTTGAATTTATATTTCATTTTTATATGTGAATATAAATGAAAATATAAATGAGTTATGAGAAAATTTCATGAGTTTGAATTGATTTGAAGATGATTTAGGTTTGAAATTTCAATCATGGGCCTCAATCATAAATTTCAATTATGGATTTCAATCATTTTGCATTGATTTAAGTTTGGTGAAAATCAAATAAGCTAGAATTGATTTAGGTTTGATGTTGATTTAATTTGGAGTTTACCTCGAAGAAAAGAAGTAAGGAATGTGGTTTAAGCTATAGGGTAGGAAAATTTTCCTAACACTCCTAAGGCATGACCTATTCTCATGGCTAACTCTTCTAATTCTCTGGGACTAGGTTGAGTGTCCACTAATTTTAGTGTGACTAAGGATCTCTTAAAGAGGAGTCCTATTTCTAAGATGGAGGGTTGAGAACTCATTCTAAAATGAGGTCAACAAAGGGTGCCCAATAGGTGTGGTGGTGACAAGGAACACCACACGTATGTTAATCGATGATCAACATCAAGATCTAATAGAAGATCTACTCCAGAACTTAATGCAATGTGGCTCTACTTATGTCAAGGACATAGGAGAGGGAAGGAGGAATCCATTAGGGATAGAGTATGTGAACCTTCCATTAGGGAAGCAGGTTCAAGTCATCCACAAAGGGATGAGGGGTTTGATTTGATTTGAGTCTCACTGGGGAGAAAGCTCTACTGGGGACGAGGGTTGAATTTGTAACAATTTGTTGTTAGTTTAATTGTGTTTGTTTTGACTCCACCAGGGATAGACAAGTGAACTCTCCACTGGGGAGGCAAGTTCAAGTCATCCACTAAGTGAAGAAAGGTTGTGAAATCCACTAAGGGATTAGAATTCTAGATCCCTTGAGGAGCTAGAAAGATTTACATCTCACTGAGGAGAAGCAAAAGATTTAGATTTAGATTGATTGATTATTTTTGTTCTATTTTGTTTGTTTCAGATTTTTTTTTTTAAATTTGGATTTTTGAGATTGACCCTATTGGTTTGCGATGGATCATACTGAGTAGGAGCCATGGAGGCCTAGACCTAACTCAGATTTACCAATCCAAAGAGGTAGTCTACTAAACACATAGTAGGACTAGCCAACAAAAGGTAATGCCTTTCGATGTGCAACAGTTGTACTAGGAAGAAAGCACAGTACACTTACATCCTCCCAAGTAGGGACTAGTTGTTGGGGTGATCTATTAGCAAGGCAACATATTAAACCCAACCTAAGGATGACTATTGAGTGAATGCCACTAGGAGACTTAGATCAACTCGAAAGTAGTCAATATTAATTTATTTTTAGTTTTGTTTTGATGAATTCTGTTAGTTTGTGATGGCTCACATTGAGAAGGAGCTTATATCAACCTAGACCCATATTAGATTTATAGAATCAAAGGGAGTAGCTTCCCGGCTGATGGGAGAACTATCTGACCAAAGGAGTGCCTTTCAATTTGCAATGATCAATTGAAGGGAAGAAAGCTCAGGGACTCATAATTTCCACTACAGAAGACCACTGGGGTGATCGGTTGCTTTGGACAATAAATCGAACTCGACCTAAGCTTGCCTGTTGGTTTGCGATAATCATGCTAGAAAGAATGTATCATAGTCTTACATCTTCCAAAGCGGAATGACTGCTAGGGTAACGTGCTTGTAACAAAAATAAATTGAACCTGACCTAAGAGTAACTACGGAGTGAGTACCGACCCAAGAATTTATCTCAACTCAAGTAGTGCAATTCTATAGAGTTTCGACGCCTAAAGATATGATGCCTGCTTGGGAAAAGGGGCCCTTTGGGGGCTTGAATTCCTAATCCACAAGTGAATTAAATTTGTTTATTTTGTTTATCATGGATCCTGTTAGTTTATTAGGGATCAAACTGAGAAGGAGCTTATATCAACCTAGACCTATCTCAGATTTACTTAACTAAGAGAGAGTTTGCGCATCCGCTGAACAAATTCTCCAACCACAGTGGTGGCTACTAGGAAATAGAGACTGTCTAATCCAAAAGTAACCCGGGTAGTGTCTAAATAGGGTCACAAAAGATGTGATCCAAATAGAGTGCCCACAGGGGATGGGGCTGTTAAGGGATTAATCCAAAACCCTGGAGAAGATGACATGGTTAGTCATATACCAAATGGATATTAAGTGGCCAACTCAAGGAGAAAGCTCAGGGACTCACATCTACCAAGAGTGGTGTATTCCGGGTGAGTTCGATAGCGCATCAACCAACCTAAGGTGCCCATAGGTTTTGTAATAACTAGAAGAAAGCTGGGGACTCACATCCTCCTATAAAATTGATTGGGATAGTCTCTTGACTCAACAGGGCTATCACTTGAAGAGTGAATCCACTTGGAGACTTATATCAACTCAAATGTAGTCAAGAGGAAAGGAGCCTCTGGGGGACTTATCCCAAATCTCAAATATACTCAACCTAGTTAGATCATGATGATTAGTTCAAGAAGAAAGGACAGGGACTTACATCTTCTTAAACAAAATCAACACGAGGTAGCTTACTGGCTAGGCAATGAAGTCTATAATAAGGCGCTCATTAGTTTGCAATGGTCAAGTTAGGAGGAAAGCACGAGGACTCATATATTCCAAACTAGTGACTACTATGGTGCAATACTAGTGTGGTAGCATGTAGACCCGACCTAGAGCAGCTAATGAGTGAGTGCCATGGGGGGTTTACTCCCACATCAAAATAGCTTGAGACAAAAAGATTTATGTTTATTTTTGTGCACGTGTTAAAAGGGAATAGGATGCCTTTGGGGGACTCCTACACCTACCTTAAACACGCTTGGGGATTTTGATGAAATGGTGCCACGGATGGCAACAGGGATTTCCCACTAAGAAAGGATGCTGCTTGGGTTCTCTCACACCTAACTTAGTTATACTAATCAAAATAGGATGCCTCTTAGGTTCTATCACACCTATTCTAATAACATCAAGAAATTGTGTTTGTGTTATGAAAGAGAAATATGATGCCACCGGGGGACTCTCACACCTACCCTAAACACATCATGGCAGATTCGCAAGACAAGCAAACAACGCTTAAAAAAAAGAAGATTTTGATGAAATGGAATAAGATTTTTGTTGATTGATAGAATTATTTTCAAACATAATTTTTATGGGTAATATTTCTTCAAATAGAGCCCATTAATTGGAAGCATCGTGTTCCCCTTTACAATCAATAAGCTGATAAGATCCTCCTTGGTAGGCCTTCTCTATGACATAGGGGCATTCCCAAGTGGGTTCAAACTTGCCTCCCATCTTTTGATGAGCAACAATTGGTCTCCTTAGGACTAACACAAGTTCTCTTACTTGGAAAGACCTAGGGCGGATTAGCTTGTTGTGAGCTTGAATCATTTTGGCCTTGTAAAACTTGAGGTTCTGGCATGCCCGTAGGCGACTTTCCTCTAAACCTTCGAGCTCTTCTAACTATAACTTTGCATTCTGCTCTATAGTGATTTTGTTACCTAATGCTATCCTTAGTGATGGGAGTTGAACTTTTAAAGGTAAAATAGCTTCATACCCATACACCAAGGAAAATGGGATAGATTGAGTTGGAGTTCAGTATGCGGTGCAGTAGGCCCACAACGCTTCAATCAACTACTCATTCCACTATCGTTTATTATCATCAAGAGTCATCTTTAGTATTTGAATGAGAGTTTTGTTGAATTCTTCTGCTAAACCATTTGCTCCAGTGAAGCTATTGATCTTGGTGCTTTTGAATGCAGTACCATTATCAAATATAATTTATCGAGGCACCCTGAACCTATATACGATATGATCCTTGAAAAAATTAAGCACATGCTGAGCTATGATCTCTTCAAGTGGGATTGCCTCCGCCCACATGGAAAAGTAATTGATGGCAGCTAAGATGAACCGATGACCCTTGGAAGAAGGAGGATCGATCAGACCCACAATGTCAATTCCCCAACACTCGAATGGTTATGAGGCCAATGTAGGGTGTAGAATGTTGGGTGGTTGGTGGAGGACTACACCATATACATTCGATGGCATCTCTAGCTACATCCATGCGATCATCATCGAGATCTAGTAGTATAGTCTCTTAATGTCTTCATCTTGGATTGGATTGATGTGCTCCATCAATGTATCGATTATAATACCACGTGCTTCATGTTTATCCAAACAACGTAACCACATCTGATCAAAGGATCGTCGATACAGGGTGCCATCAACAAGAGCATAGGAGAGAGCTCTCTATTTCACTTGATGGGATTATGACTTTTCTTGAGGTAGTTTGTCGGTGTTCAAATAGTCTATGAATGGTTTCCTCCAATCTAGCTCCTTGTCCTTATAGGCAACAATAACCTCCCTTTCAAGAGAAAGTCTCTCGATGAGTTCAACATCAATAAGGGATATGACTTATCTATTTTGGACCCTTATTGAAATGGACTCATCTTCTGGACATGCCAATTCTTTGACAAGTTTGGCCAAAGCATTTGCTATTGCATTCTCTACTCAGGGAACCTTGTGGATGGTGACTTCAAGAATCTGGGCCAACAGCTTCATGGTATACTCATGGTAATGACGAAGCTTGGGTTTGAGAACCTTGTAGGACTCGGCAATCTGGTTGATGACCAACTAAGAATCCCAAAGATGTTGATGCTCTTGACATTGATAGTGATGGCTAACTCTAGATTGGCAATCAAAGCCTCATACTCAGCTTCATTGTTGGTGCAGGGGTTGGAAAGATAGTATGAGAATCTCATCACATCGTGGTCTAGAGTTAGGAGAACTATTCCTACCCTTGCATTTCCTGGAAGAGAAAATCACGGTGCTTCCCCTTTATAAAAAGAAGCTGCACCATCAAAATATATCTCCCATCGACGGTTGTTAACCTCCCATAAGTTTATGATTTGTTCATCATGGAGATTATCATTAAATGGAGAATCAACAGGAAGTGGGTGTGCTACTAAGAACTCTACTAATGCTTATCCTTTTACCACACAGAGGGGTACCAATCAATTTGTGAGAGAATCATGGACCATCATGCCAAACGTTCGGATAGCGTTGGCCATGTCATGAGATACTGTAGTTGATTGGCTATGGAGATCAAGTTTAAGTTATGAGAAAGCATGTAGTGCCATAGCTTTTGAGAGACAAAGATCAAAGCTAGGAAATGTTTCTTAATAGGTGGATAGTTTGCTTCAGTAGGAATCAGACGATGGTTGAGGTAGTAGAGAGCGTTCTCCTTCCCTTTGTCGTTGGCAGGCCAAGAGTGAGTCATCCAATGCGTAATTTAGAGGGTGAGTATGGGATAGGTTGCTAGAACTCTTCACCAAATACTACTTGATGTCTTCAAAGGCATCGACACTTGTTATCCCACTTGAACTTGCATCCTTTTGACAAGTATTGAGAATCTATCTTTAATAGGTTGGAAATGAAGCATCTTAGATATTTCCGACCATCCTTGGAAGGATGCAGGTTGAGTTAAACTCTTATGGAGGTGGCATTTTAGATAACTTTGTTACGGATCTGTTATTTCTATTTCCGTGTCGATAATAAAACCCAAGGAATTTTCCTGAAGCTACTTTGAATGCACATTTCAGGGGATTCATTTTGAGGTTGTATTATCTTAACTGTTCGAAAACTACTCTCAAGTCAAAGAGATGGCATTCCTTTTCTCTGCTCTTGACTACTAGATCATTAACATAACACTCAACCTGATGATGGATGAGTTCATTGAAGATCTGATTCATGGCCCGTTGGTATGTAGCACCAATATTTTTAAGGCCGAAAGGCATGACCCTATAATAGAAGATTCTGATCGGGGTTCATAAAGTAGTGTTTCTTTCATCTTTAGGAGACATCTTGATTTGATTATAGCCAGATGACCCATCCATGAAAGAGAAAACTACATGAGATGAGGCAATGCCCACCATTAATTCTAGTATAGGAAGAGAAAACTCATCCTTAGGACATGCCTTATTTAAGTCCCTGAAATCGACACATATGTGAATTTGTCCATTCTTCTTCTTAACTGGGATGACACTGGATAATCAGGTAGGATATTTTTCTTCCCTGATGAAACCAACATCAATTAATTTCTTGACTTCAAAAATGTCCTGTTGTTCAATTTCTAATCGCATGTATCTAGGAGCTTGCTTGATAAGGTTAGCATTAAGATCTATGGCTAGCTTGTGGACTGCTATGTCAGGAGATAATCCAGGCATCTCTTCATAACTCCATGCAAAGCAGTCCTTAAATTCAATCAATAGACTAACTAAGTCATTGGTTTCTTTTTCATTCAATAATGAACTGATGTACGTCGAACGTGAATTTTCTTCTATCCCAAGGTTGATTTCTTTAAGCTTGTCAATTATTGAATGGACCTCCTCTTCAAATTTTGGAGGTGCATCCTTAATTTGGAGATCATGTGGATCATTTAAGGTTTCTAAACACACATTCTCATAAGAGTTGATGCTGTGTGAAAATAATCTATCAGAGTTCAAATGATTGGTAACAACTAAACACTAAATGACATCATCGACTGGACCCACTGTACCGAATCCTAGTCCTGCTCTTGATTGTGCTTCCCTACATGTATTGTTCCACAGCTTTTCAACATACTATGACCTGTGCTTGGACCATGTGTGAGGAACTAAACCTTTATGTAAAAGATTATGAAAATAAGGCGAGTAAAAGTCAAATGATAATTCCATTAATTCTTTAAGTGTATCCTTCTCAAATTCTACATCAACTTCAGGACTTGAGGATGATGATCCAAAAAAGAATCTCTCAGCTTCATATCACTGGAAGACTTAGGAGCTTCCTTAACTACTAAACCTTCAACTTTTTTAGATGAAAGTGAGGTTAGAGCTACGGTTCCCAGCTGCTGCCTAATAGTCTCACATAAACCTGATTTGAATACTTTGCTTTGTTTAGAGGCACGATTTTCATCTTTGTCTGGATCGAAAGTCACCTCTAATGGAACCCGTTGAGAGGGATTGGCTGGTATACTAATCACATTTGACTCATCCTCCAAGCTGGATTCCAAGTCTATGTGAATAGTATGGGTACTCCTATGAACTAGAACATAACCTCTGTTGGCTGATGGCCAACCAAGGGGTCTTCCACCTCTGGAACTGCCTCTGCTTGGTAGAGGTTGAGTCATCCTACCCATATGTCCATATAAAAAAATGAACTATGGGTGGAGTGTGATATGCAGATCTATTTCTTCTTCAATTACCCTTTCTTGTTCACTTGGATTTTTCATTTTTCTTTTCTTTTTCTTTTGCCATTTTCTTTTTCTTTTGAATTTGAGTCTTATCCAAGTTCACAAGAAAGGGTGTTTTGAGGAAGATAGTAGGTCGCATCCTCATAAATCTTAACATCTCAAACTAAAAATGACTTTTCATCTCCATTGACATGGTATTCAATCCCACCATTTCTGAACTTGATGCATTGATGGAGGGAGGATGGAATTATCTTGTTCTGATGTATTCAAGGCCTACCAAGCAAAGTAGTGAATGAAGTATTCGAATCAATGATGTAAAACTTGGCTTCAGTCTTCCAATCACCTATCTCCAAAGGTAACACTATGGAACCTAAAGCCCGCTCACCTTGTTCATTAAATCCTCTCAACATCATCCGATCTCCTTAGAGTGTGGAGATGTCGATCCTCAAATAGGCAAGGTCTTTAGACTCATAATGTTCATTGATGCACCTAGATCAATGAGAACTCTGGTAAGTCTAAATCTGTCCATGTCAACTATGATGTAGAGGGGACGATTGTGCTCCAAGTCCCCCAGAAGAAGGTATTCATCTATGAAAGTAATCTCCGGGGCTTCTTTTTTGTAATGTGCCTCCTCACCAATAGTGGTCAGTTGAGTTAAGCATATCTCAGGATCAAGGAGAGCCTTGATTAATGATTCCCTCATCTCTTTGGATAAGACAAGGGCATCATATATGCTTAGCTTAGATGATAACATTCTAAGATGAGAAAGGACATTATAGTCCACCTTAGGCTGATTCTCCACAAGCATATCCAAGGGTGGAGCATCCTGTGGAGGGGCTTCTCAATCCTCTGTACCAATGGCTTGTTTCCCTCTATCTTGAGGTGCTGCCCTAGGAGGTGGAACCTTGCCACTATGGAGGTTGACTTCGATGATCTCTTGTGGCAGGATAATGGAAGGTTCCACCTGCACATCAAGTTCACCTATAGTTTCTCCTATAGGACCCTTAAATTGGATGATTTCAAGTCTATCTCAACAGGTGAACTCATAGCATTCAGAGTAGGAAAGTCCAACTCTGAATCAGAAAGAGGAAGATCAAAATTGTTATAGTTATTTTGACTTGAAGAGTTATCATTAAGAATAGAAGTAGACAACCTATCATAAGTGACACAGATGTAATTCAAGCTAGCTTTATTCTTCAATTTCTTAGATTTGACAGGAGGTACAAAGTAGATGTCAAGTAAAGTAAGTGGGGTAAGGGATTTGCTGCCCTTATCCACCGATACAAGAGTTCTACTAGTAGAAGAAGAAGAACTACCTAAAGTAGAGGAACTCATCGATGTGGTAGCTGCAACGAGACCGGAGGTCGGACTAGGTGGTGCGCCATCGGCTATCCCGCCAAGACATGTCCGCCGCCGTTGAGCTCCCCTTTCCTCGAGTTGGCACTAGAAACTTGTAAACCTTTATTGATGTTGGAGGTTTAAGCTGACTTAGGCACCTACAAGGAAAGTTTTTTGATCTTTTGGATAATCTTTTTAGGGGTTTTGGATAAAGAGATATCCCAACCTTCTTTAGTTATGGAAGGATCACAAGTATCCCTAAGGATTATCCTAATGGAACTAGATGATTGTTCTACAAGGTATTCCTTCAGGATAACTACATCACTAGTCTTGAAGCTGTGTTCAAGCCAGTCTTTAAATGTGAAGCAATCCTCCAAAACATGACCTAGCATTCAGTGATAGGGGAAAAAGTTAGGATCATGGATTTTTCCTACATCCTCCAGTCTACTAGGCATGGGTAGCTGAAAATCAGGCTTCTTTAAGAGATTCTTAAATATCTTCCTGATTACCTCCCTCTTAAATGAATATGGTTTGTTAAGTTTATCCAAAAGAGTAGGTGGATCATAGCTACCGGCAAATGGGTATGCCATTGCTGATGATATGGGGAGGACGATGTCGGGCCGTGGAAGGTCGCTATGGAGGCCAGGGTTCCTGGTGGTGGGGAGGTGGTGCAAAGGTCGAGGTCATGGTCTCTCAGACTGATCTCTAGCTGGTTGCTTCTCCTTATCTATCACTATCATTATTCCTAACTTCTTCTCATAGACCTTTCGCAGCTTTGGTTTGGGCAACTGGTCTTGAAAAGGTAACTATTTGGCCTCTCCTTATAGACTAGCCACCTTATTGATTAAATTCTCAAAGATTTTGATGGTGAAGCCCTTAAGCATGAAGGCCACTAGGCCATGGATATTCTTGAGAAGAATCTCAATGGCATGGTGTTCAGACAGCTGCGACTCACATTTCATACTCAGGTTATGCCATCTGAGAATGTAGTCAACAAGGGACTCACCTAGGTGTTGTTGTGCTACAACGAGATTGCCAACAGTAACCCTTTGCTGAGCTCCAGTAAACCTCTTGATAAAGAGTTGCTCTAACTCAGAAAATATTTTCATTGAACTGTTGGGAAGTTTAGCATACCAATCGAAAGCTATCCCCGCTAAGCTACTGACAAAGAGGCGGAATAGCAAAGCATCGCCGCACCTGTTGCAACAACCGCCCCGGCAAGTAAATGCCTCTGTTTCACTACCATCAAAACTCTTGAAGGAAGATGGCACGAAACCTTAGGATATTGGATTGCATCAAATTCCTTTGGGTAGGGTCTACCCTTTGGAATTGATGATCCTCCTCGGGCTTGAGCCAATGCTTCCTTCACCTATTTCTCAACCATAGACTTGATATCTTTCTCTTGTATGGGGGTGCTTTCCACTACCTTCCTATACATACTAGTGCTACCTTGATCGACGGGAGGTAAGGTCTTGGCTGGGTCAAAGACATGCACTAACTCTGGCTGATTAGTCTCAGCTGGAGTAGGATGAACTGCTAGGGCTTATTTTTGAAGTACTGTGACTCTTGCTAACAAGTCCTCAAGCTGCCTCACCATTCTATCTATTTGTTCATCTTTCTACTTTAATTGATATTAGAGGTGTTGGGCTGATTGGGCTATGTCTTCCTACTCAACCTCATCAACTTCCATAGCCTGCTGCCCTCTGAGGAGGGAATCCCTAGTATCTATCATGCAAACCACGACTGAGTCTCCTAATAAATCATCTTCATCGGGATCAAAGCTGATCTTCTCCTCATCAGACCAGTCGTATCCTAGGATCTCCTTCTTTTTCATGAAATAATGAGCTACTATGTTATTTAAAGACCGATCTATCAGAACTGGTTCAAATGCTTTTGGCTGACCAGTGATGGGATCCACATCGTGGATTGTGAGGCACCGGACCTCCCCTGATGTTGGAGAATCAATCTTATGAGGACTGTACTCACTAGAAGAAATGCACTCCTGACTATCATTGACTCTGAAATGGGTGACACTCCAAGGAGGCTCTACTATCATGGGTGCAACTGGGCTATCATCTCCTCCCTCTGCAACTGCTACAACCATCTCTATATTCTGCTAAACTGGTGGTGTTGGTGAAGGGACGACCACTATACTTCGGGGTTGCCATTCCTTCTGCACCACAATTGGGGTAGAAGGTTGAGCAACATGATTCTCTTCTCCCTGGATGTGGCCCTCATGGCCTTCAAAGACAAAATCAAGATGCGTAATGTGAACGCGACGGACGAGGGGGGTGTAGAGGGGTAGAGCATTGTGGTGGAGGTACCACCGACTCTCTCGGAATAGGGACCCTCTTCATATGATGGGTCATCCGTAGCGTATTATCTGTGGTGATTGACACTGCAACATCGAAGGAAAATCAATGATCGCGAGGCTACCGCCGACCAAACCCTTCTCTAGTGATTTAAATTGAAGTGTGGGCCTCCCTGAACCTCTCCTATCATAGATGTTTCCCCACGCTATGGGGGATGACAGATCTCAATTCAAATTGAGCCCCGGACTCAGAACGTCCGTAGGCCCCGCCAACCTGGGATAGAATTGAACGGAGGTCGGCATACGACGTCCTACTCTGGCTAACTACGGGATGGTACTGAACTAATAGTGGTGGTGAAGTATGGATCCTCCAAGCATCCTCTCTGTTAGACCCAGAGAGAGGATGAAATGGGTTCACTATAACCAACAGGGAAATCAAAGTGGGCAACTCCTCCACAACTAACTGTGTAGCGGCCTCCATCTCCCTGGTGATGTGTGTATGGTACCGCTTAATCATGCAAGTTTTGTTCCTCTTATGAGTCCTGGTAGGGTAGTGGAGTAAGAACTAGACCCAACCTCAAAAGCTGGGGAAGAAATCTTTGGGATTAGAGGAGCCTTACCCTTCGAGGGTGTTAATAAGTGGTGCTACTGTCTGGGAGTACAAAAATGATCATGACAGAGCTATCACTGATGTTGGTATTGTCACCGTGATTCCTCTTCGTGAGGGATATTCATGGCAAATCAATCAATGACGGCTCGTCAATTTGCGATCCTCAAGCAACAGCTTGAGGGGAGTGCTCTCACAGGTAATCCTCACCCCTTGAAACCTCTACCAAAATAGATGAGATGGGTGTAATCAGCTTGGGGGAGATTGGCTTGATCCAAGGCCAAGTCCATGCCGTAAGGGAAAGTAAACACATACTTCTATGAAGCTTCCATTATAGTCAATTAAAAACTAAAAATTGAACTAGAACCGAGATTGATGCCGAATTGTATTGGAAACAAACTTGGATCAGATTTTTAGTTTGTCAACTTCTGAATTTGAATTTAAAATTTGAACCCACATCCAACATCATGGAAGTGTTAAGTGGGGTTCAAATGGATTTAGAGAAGATTTAGAGATTTGATCGGAAAGAGGAATTTTTGAATATGAATCCAATTTCAAAAAATTTGGGTATGTTGGAAATGGGTTCAAATATTTTTAGAAAGATGTTCCATAGGTTCTTGTTTGAAATTAGATTTTTATTTGAGGACCCCTTCCTTTAAAAAATTTGAGTATGTTAAAGTAATGGTCAATTGGTTTTATTTTTGATTTGATATTTTTGAATTCACTCACTTAGCAAATTTGGGTATGCTAAGTGAGGTGTTTGAAAACAATTGTTTCTTTTTCTTTGGTTGCTTTATGAATTATTGGTGATTTTGTTGGAATTTCACTTAGCAAATTTGGGTATGCTAAGTGAGAACCCAAGTGTGTTTTATTTTTGGAATTTTTTTGAAAATAGGATTCTTAGCAAATTTGAGTATGCTAAGAAAATCCTAAAGTGTTTCATTTGTTTTGAATATATTTATTTTTGAAAAATAGGATCCTTAACAAATTTGGGTATGCTAAGGAAATCCTAATGTGTTTCTTTTTTATTTTTATTTGTTTTTGAAAAGTAGGATCCTTAGCAAATTTAAGTATGCTAAGGGAATCCTAATGTGTTTTTTTTTGTTTTGATTTGTTTTTTGATTGAAAGTGGAGACTTCTCTTTAGAAAATGTTGTATACTAAAAATGAAGTTCCACTTAATTTTATGAAATGGAAATTTCACTTAGCAAATTTGGGTATGCTAAATGAAATTCCAAATGATGTGTTTAAAATTTTTTTGTGTTTTGGTTTGGTTTTGAAAATGGAGGCTTCACTTTAGAAATTTTGGTATGCTAAAGAGTGAAGTTCCAAAAGTGTTTTTTGAAAATTTTGTGAAGTGGAAATTTCACTTAGCAAAAACTGAGTATGCTAAATGAAATTCCAAAGGTGTTTTAAATTTTTATTTTGAAAAGGGAGGCTTCACTTTAGCAAATGGGGCATGCTAGAATGAAGTTCAATATATATATATATATATATATATATATATATATATATATATATATATATATATATATATATATATATATATATATATATATATATATATATATATATATATATATATATATGAAAATTTTATTTTTTTGATTGATTTTGAAAAGAGAGATTTTCATTTAACAAATTTGGGCATGTAAGATGAAAATCAATTATGTTTCATTTTCCAAAGATGTATATTTTGTGTATGATTATTGCTTTTTGAAAGAGGAAATCCCAACTTAATCATATGTGGAATATGTTAAATGGGATTTCAAAGTGATGTCATTTTATTTGGAAATGAAATTTTCATTAATAAATTCAGATATAATGAATGGAAAAATTCATATGTGCTTTTGAAAAAAAATTAGTTTTGTTTGAAAATGAAACTTCCATTCAATAAGTATGGGTATATTGAATGGAAAGGTTCATATGTGCTTTTTAAAAATTTATTTTGATTTTGTTTGAAAATGAGACCTCCACCCAATAAGTATGGGTATATTGAATGGAGAGGTTTCATATGTGCTTTTTTTTGAAAATATGAAAATCCTAACCTAACACATGTGGAATGTGTTATGTGGAAGTTCAAAGTTATGATTTTGTTTGAAGAGGCAATATCCATTCAACACATTTGGATGTATTGAATGGAAAGTCCCATCTTCAAATTTAATTCTTTTAAAAATATGATTTACCTTGCCGAAGGTGATCACCAGTGCTCGATTGCTTTGGAGAAGTTTCATCTAGTTGAGATGAAGCTTTGTTGAAGTTTAGAGGCTTTGAGATGGGGTAGATCTTCCTATGGACTAACTCCACTTGCACTTGAACTCAGCTTTGATCTAGGGCATTCCTCCCTTGCTTCAAGAGCTTGTATGAAGCTTTTGGAAAGCTCGATTAAGCTCCTTGAGAGTGCTTGCAAAGGGAATTAGGCTGATATTGAGTGTGGGTTGAGTTTGATTTTTAGTGGAGCTCCCCTATTTTCAAACTATGAAAATTGAGAAATAGGAATTTGGAAATCACTTGAGAGAGCTTGGGGAGGCTGAGAAATTGCATCTCTGACTTCCCTAGGTTCAATCGAGTATGAGATTGATGGATTCAATTAAAATTAGGGGGGGGTATATCTTCCCATTTGGCAATCAGATGACCGAGTAATGCTTTTCCATTTTGATCCAATTGACCATAAGGAGTGGGTTGTTTGAGCTATTAGTGGTGTCCTTGAATTCAGTTTGGCCAGAGGAGTGGAATGGTGTGTCTCCCATGTGCTTAAACCAAGTGGAGGAGGAATTCCATGTGGCCACTTTCAAGCACATGGTCAATTTTGGAATTGGATTGGCTTTGGCTGACCCAAACCCATTGGGTCATGTACACTAGGTCCATTAGTGACCATTTGGTCCACTAAGAGGATGCCAAGTGTTCATGAAAAGGAATTGACCAAATTCTAAGTGGTTTTGATTTTAGATTACCCTATGACCTAGGAGTAAAATAGTCATTTGACCATGATTTCAGTTTGGGCATATTTGGTATGATGAGAAAATAGGTTTGGCCAAGTTTCATTGAATTTGGAGTTGATTTGATATGATTTGGCTCATGTTGACCCATTTAGGTCAAAATGGGTCAACTTGGGTCAAGTTAACCAATTGGTCAAACAAACCATGAGGTCAAGTTCATATGACCATTTGAAATGTTTTGGCTTTGGTTTGATTCAATTTGGTTTAGGTTTGAATTTGGTTCAATTGAGTTCATTTAGGTCAAATGGGTCAAGTTGACCAATTTGACCCATTTGACCTATTTGTAAGTTTAGTTAGTCATATGAAATGGATTGGTATCTTTGTTTCCAATTAATTTTGGTTAAGTTTGAATTTGTCTCGATATGACCCTTTAGGTCAAGTTGGGTTCAAGGTCAATTGGGCTAGGTTAGGTCTAGTTGACCAATTGAGGCTTTGGTCAAGTTCAACAATCATTTTGGGATGAACTTGACCCACTGGTTTCAATAAATTTGGCTTAGATCAAGTTTTGACACATTTTAATTTTTTAGGTCAAGTTGGGTCAACTTGGGTCAAGTGGCCACTAGGTTAAATGTGACTTGTCATGTTCAAACATTGATCATGAATGAACTTAGATCGTTAGTTTCAATCAATTTGGCCTATGGTGGATTTTAGCTATGTTGGGTTTTATTTTGGCTAAGTGTTGACTTGGTCAACTCTTATGTTTGACTTGGTTTGACCCAATTTGAGTGATTGATCATCTCATGATGATTGATGATCATGATGAGAAGCATAAGTGGGCTTAGTTCAATCCAATTTGGTTAGGGTTAAAATTTGTCTCATAAGGATACTCTAGGTCACTTTGGGTCAAGTGAGCCTAAGTAGGTCAAATGGCTTGGTCAAAGCTTGATTTGAGTTTGGTTGAACTCACATATGAACTTATGATTGAAATATAAATCCATTTGCAAGTGGTTTGAAGTCAAATGAGTTTTAATTCATTTGACAATTTCAAGTTCAAGGGGTGATCATGAGTTTGACTTGGGTTTGATTTTTTGATTGAGTTTTGATTTGATGATTGAAGTTTATGTTTATATTTGGATTCATGATTGAAGCATTGATTGGATCATGAAAAAAAATGAAGAGTTTGGCTTGATTTGAAATTGATTTGGCTAAGTTCAAGATTTAGACTTGAAAGGCTTAGGTTGGATTTTGATTGAATTTGAGTTTAATTTTTGGAGTTGATTTTGGTTGTTTGAATTTATATTTCATTTATATATGTGAATATAAATTAGAATATAAATGGGTTATGAGAAAGTTTCAAATATTTGGATTGATTTGAACTTGATCTAGGCTAAGTCCTTAAGATGGAATTAAAGGACTTAGGAATGATTTTTTATTTGGATTTAAATTTGGAATTTGATTTGATTGATTTAAATTTATATTTTATTTATATATGTGAATATAAATGAGAATCTAAATATGTTATGAGAAAATTTTATGAATTTGAATTGATTTGGATTTGATTTAGGCTAAGTCCTTAAGAGAGGATCAAAGTGACTTAGGAAAGATTTTTGATTTGAATTTTTAATCATGGGCTTCATTCATAAGTTTCAATCATGGGTTTGGAGAAAATCAATTAAGCTAGAATTTATTTAGGTTTGATGTTGATTTGATTTGGAGTTTTGACTTGAAGAAAGAAAGTGAGGAATGTGGTTCAAGCTATAAAGTAGACAAATTTTCCTGACACCCTTAAGGCATGACCTATTCCTATGGCTACCTCTTCTAAGTCTCTAGGGTTAGGTTGAGTGTCCACCTAATCACTAGATGTGTCTTATGACTAAGGATCTCTTAATGTCTAAGATGAGTCCTATGTCTAAGATGGAGGGGTTGAGAGCTCATTCTAAAAATGAGGTCAACAGTCATGTTCAATCATTGATCATGAATTAGTTTTAATCAATGCTTTCAATCAGTTTGTCCTATGGTGGATTTTAGCTAGTTTAGGTTTCATTTTGGCTACGTGACTTGGTTTGACCCAATTTGAGTGATTGATCATCTCATGATGATTGTTGCTCATAGTGTGAGGCTTATATGGACTTAATTCAATCCAATTTGGGTAGGATTAGAATTTGGCTCAAAATGGTACTTTAGGTCACTTTGGGTCATTTTGGTAAATCAATTGACTTGATCAAGGCTTGATTCAAGTTTGGTTGAACTCACATATGGACTTATGATTGAAATAATTAATCCATTTGCAAGTGATTGGGAGTAAAATGGATTTTGATTCATTTGACAATTTCAAGTTCAAAGAATGAACATGGGTTTGATTTGGGTTTGAATTTTGAATTTAGTTTTAGTTTTTTGATTGAAGTTTGTGTTTATATTTGGATTCATGATTGAAGGATTTATTGAATCAAGAAGAAAATCCAAGGATTTGGATTGATTTGAATTTGATTTGGCTAAGTTCAAGAATTTGACTTGGAAGGGTATGGGTTGATTTTAGGGTAGATTTGGGTTTGAGTTTTGGATTGGTTTTGGGTATTTGAATTTATATTTTATTTATATATGTGAATATGAATGAGAATATAAATGTATTATGAGAAAATCTCTTGAATTTAAATTGATTTGAATTTGATTTAAAGGAGTTCAAGGGTTTGTCTTGAAAGAGTTTAGGTTGGATTTTGATTGGATTTGGATTTTAGTTTTAAACTTGTTTTGATTATTTAAATTTATATTTCATTTATATTTGTGAATATAAATGATAATATAAATGGGTTATGAGAAGTATTTTGAATTTGAAGTTGTTTGAATTTGATTTGGGTTAAGTCCATAAGGTAAAATCCAAAGGGGCTTAGGAAAGATTTTAGATTTGGACTTGAGTTTTGGATTTAGTTTTGGTTATTTGAATTTATATTTCATTTATATTTGTGAATATAAATGAGAATATAAATGGGTTATGATAAAATCTCTTGTGTTTGAAGTGATTTTTGTTTGAGCTAAGTCCATAAGATGAAATCAAAGTGACTTGGGAAGGATTTTAGATTTGGACTTAAATCATGGGTTTCAATCATTTAAAATTGATTCATGATTTTAGAAAATCCATTGGGTTGATTTAAGGTTTGAGAAAATCAATTAAGTTGGAATTGATTTGAAATTTGATTTGGAATTAGTTTGAGTTTGAAGTTGATTTGGATTTGGATTTGATTATGATTTGAGGTTTGACTTGAAAGAAAAGAGTAAGGATTTGGTTCAAGTTATAGGGTAGGCAAGTTTTCCTAACACCCCTAAGGCATAACTTATTCCTATGGCTAACTCTTCTAAGTTTCTAGGGTTAGTTTAAGTGTTCACTTAATCACTAAAAGTGTCTTAAGACTAAGAAACTCTTAGTGTCTAAGAGGAGTCCTATGTCTAAGATAGAGGGGTTGAGAACTCATTCTAAAAAAAAGATCAACACTAGGTTATAAATCAAGATAAAAGATTTAGCAACCCCTGAGCTGGATATTGTATGTTTCATAACATGCATAAAAAAAAAGCATCTTGCTTCACTCTTACTTATGGAGGGCTTCCACTTTTGCCAGGGAACTTGGCATGGCCTTTAAGAGCCATGGTGGAAATACACCTCCGTCTTGCTAATTTTGGCCCATAATCAAATTTCTTATGCATTAGGCATATGAATCCCATAGCCTGTGTAAAATCAATTGTCCAAAAATGAAAATAAAATATAACAAAATTTGCATTAGATCTAAGTCATTAATCATGCCCTACATGATCTAATCTCTTAGGGAGTGTGTTTAAGGACCTAGCATCTTTCTAAATAAATAATAACTTAACTATCTTATAAAAGCACAAGACTTGCCTACATGTATTTAAAATCATAGGAGGAGTCAGTTGGCATCCACCCCCAGGCGGTTGTAAGTCCAATAGTAGGGTGGTTTATACTCTCTTTTGGAGATAAACCATATGTCCATTTTTGCCTTAGATTTAGGTCATGCTTTGACCCTCACCAAAGCTCCTTAGATTTAGGTTCAGAGGTTGCTACTTCCCTTTGTGGGCTACAAGCATAAATCCTCACCTCTTAGGCATTTTCATGATCTTGTATCATGGAATTGTAAGTCCTAGATTTTTAATGAAAATTCAACTCAAACAAATAAATCCCCTCAACTTCAAAAATGTAAAGCCCAATTGTAGGATAGTTTGGGATGCTTACTAGGCTTCCTTGTATCATAAGCATCCCCTACTTATCTTCCTTTGGATTCAATAATAACTCCATCCTCTTGATTAATCCCACTTGATCTTCTAAAAATAAACCAATTGATTGCTAGTCTTATCTTTGAAATCTTTGGAGACAACGATCATTTATCTAAATAGAGAGTATTCCTAAGGAATCTCATTCCTTAGGATGTAATTAACTATGGGGGCTTGCCTCCATAGGGAACTTAATGAGCCTGGTTTAAAATAAACCCTACTTTATTTTTCTTATAAAGTAGGGGAATAATCTCAGGTACATACGAAGACCCATAGTCCTTAGGAGTCCTTATTAAGGTGATTAGGTCCATTGTAGGATGGTGACTTCTGACTCTCAAGATAGTACATCATTCCTTAATGTCATACCCGATCACCCTAACAAGAACATCTGTGGATCTACGTGGTGTCAAACACGAGAAAGTTGTTTATTTTTGTTCTTCATTTATTTTTCTCAAAAGATAGATGAAGGATGAGAATAAAGTTTTCACCACAAAGTTGCTCAAAAAGATTCTCATGAAGAATAAAAGAGTGACACACTTAAATGATGGAAGCACTCTAGGCATATAGAATAACTAATAAAATGCCAACTAAGGATACTCCTTATGCTCTAACATTTTGAGTAGCTATTCTGACACTAGAAGTTGACCTAGCATCACTTAGAGTAGCTGTCCAATTCAGTCTTACTCAAGATGAGAACACTCACCTTCAAATGGAAGAGTTGGATGCACTTGATAGAGTTAGACTCCAAGCTTATCAAAGTTAAGAAATTTATCGAGCGAGGATGTCTAAAGCATTCAATAATTCAGTACGTCCTCGGACATTCCAGAAAGGTGAATTGGTTCTGGTACTAAGAAGGCCAATCATCCCTCATCATAAGAACGATGGAAAAATTTGAAGCTAACTAGAAAGGTCCTTACGTCATAGAGAAGGTGTACGAAGGAGGAACCTACCAACTTATTGATAAGAATGATCAACGACCGATGCCACCAATCAACATTCGATATCTCAAGAAATATCACAACTAACTATGGATAAGAATATAAATACTTAAATGAATCTTGCACTAGTAATACTTTCATGCCAAATACACATGTAATGTTACTTGAAGATTCTCTCATAAAATAAGAACGCATTTTCAAGTTACCGCAGAAGCCCCCTGTTAGACAAGGGGCATTTTTATATGTTTAGCTAAGTTGACATCGTGCTTCAAGCCTAGATCCCAGATAAATAAATATATATATATATATATATATATATATATATATATATATATATATATATATATATATATATATATATATATATATATATATATATATATATATATATATATATATATATATATATATATATATTAAATAAGGTCAAACTCTATAATATATTTTTGAACTAGTTGTAATCCCTAGATAAAATTTTTTTAGTTTTTATAATCAAAGTTGTGCAATCCTCTCCTGTGAGACAAGAGGTCTTCTTGTATATGTATTTGGGTTGACATTGAGCTTTATGCCAAAATCCCTGAACATATCTATAATTACTATTATTAAAGTTGCAGGTTCTTGCAATAAAAAAAAGAATCAACTGCACGCATGGAAAGATAGCCCTAAATGTCAAAATTTTGTCTCCCAGATTTGTCAAATTCTGAAGATAAAGTCAGAAGAACTCCCAATTTTAGAAGCTTCAATCAACTATGTTAGAAAAATATCAACCTCTATATTTTCAAGTCTAGGGCACGGATGGGTTCTAAAGGTCGAACTCAACAAGCCCACAAGTGGCCAAGTTACTGTCGCTCTCCTCACTCAACAAGCTGTAAGAAAAGGCCTTAGTGAAAGAGCCTGTGTTCATTAGTCTGATGATCAAACTGCCAATCCATCACATCTTAAGTCAAAGACTCGAGTAGGTTCTAAAGGTAGGACTTAACAAGCCCACAAATAGTTAAGTTGCTGATGCTCTTCTCACTCAACAAGACACAAGAAAAGGTTGTAGTGAAAGAGCCCCTAGTTGTCAGTCCAATGATGATAGCTATTCAATCTCACACCAGATCTAGCTTAGTGACTACAAGCAACTAGAATCTAAGAGATCTTTTCACTTAATCGATGGACCAAGACAATCTAAGGAAACTCTCAATTCAGAGCTGCCTTAAATCAATCTATATATTACATATAAAGTGATATTTTAATCCCTTTTCAAGTGAGCTGATCAAGCACAAAGCTTATATCAAAGTTAATTTCTTCATCAAGTCTGCCAAAGTAGAAAGCACAGGACTGAGAAAGTGATTCCATAGTTCACACAAAGACAATGGTCGAACTAAAAGAATTATGTGGTTATTTAGTCTATTAAAACACATATTACTATACTGATAACTCAAAATTATAAATCTAATATAAGCCGAAAGGCTGGGTCATCTATATGTATCCTGCAACGAGTTCGCCAAAGTAGCAAGCACAGGTCTTAAGGCATACATACACTTCCTGGCAAGTCAATATGGACAAATCAGGTCAATCCTTCATCAAGTCGATCAAGCGTAAAGCTAGGACAGAAGGAATTTTAAATCTCAAAATAAGTAAATTAATTCCTCCATCAAACTTGGTCAAGCACAAAGCTAAGGTAAGAGGAAACCCATATCAACAATGACACAAAAGAAAGAGACCTTCAACAAACCCATCGAAGCAGAGAATAGCGGGAGGAAGAACCTCTTCAGCGAACCCATTGAAATTGAAATTAGAGTAATTCAAGATCCATGTACAGCACAAAGGGTCAACTAGTTTTTAATAAACATGACTCACTTCATGCATGAATTACATTTGTTGGAGGGCATTTGTTGACCTCCATGCATGCTACATCAGTCGAGTCGAGCTCACAAGAATAAATTTAACAGACCTCAGATATAATAGTGCACAAATCAGAGCTGAAATACACTCGACGATACCAAAAATTAGTTGAAATGATCTTTGATTGATGAACAGACTTCACCATCATGTTCAAAATGTCAAAATTGATCAGAATAGACATATTGCACAATTTGAAGGTTGACCAATCAAGAAAGAAGTCAGTCGACACCCCTACACACATATCAAGGTTGAGAAGCTATGATGATGCCCAAATGACCTTCGTTCATAAAATTGATCATGTTGTTAACATCAAAATATCAAATCCTATCAAATGAGATGATTCACACTCAATTCAGATGAGTATGCATTAATATTGAGCAATCAAATACAATAGTACGCAAATTAAAGCTAAAATGCACTAGGCATCACCAAAATTAGTCGAAATGACCTCCGATCGATGAATAAACTCTACTATCATGTTTAGAACATTGAAATTGATCAAAATATACATATTGTATAATTCGACAATTGACTGATTAAGAAGGAGGATTGTCGAAGCGCCTACATGCATATCGAGGTCGGGAAGACACGATGAAGCCCAAACAATCTCAGTTCATGAATTTGATTGCATCGTTAGCATCAAAAAATTGAAATCTATCAAATAAGACTATTTGTGCTCAATTCGGATGAGTCTGCATGAATATCAAGCGATCGGAAGCGACGATGCACAAATTTGAACTGAAATTGACCCTGATTTGATGCCGACTTGAACCAAATAGTCTCTGATTGTGAAATGGACTGTGCCATTGTGTCTGAAATATCAAAATAACTTAGGATCAACATATATTTCCTATATGATAATATCAGTGCAAAAACCCAACTTATGCCTAATTAAAAAATAAAAAAAATAAAATCTAAAAATACCACCCTTATAACCCCAACCCTAACCGATTCTCTACAAAAATCTCCACAGTTGGCCATAAATCCCGAGCTCTCCTCCCTCTCACATGATACGAGCAGCACAGCTGCTCCTGAGCTCCTCGCGCATAGAACGAACCCATCCTCCGACGATCTCTCACAGGTGAATAGTGCCCATCGTTCCCTCGCGATCTCCTACACCGCGTGAATCTTCCACACTGCGTGCGGCTTTTATATCGCATGAGGCTCCCACACTGCTTGGGCGCACATAAATGCATGCTCATCGCTGCACGCGGCACACACTGCGGTATGCTGAGCTCTGAGCACGCTCGCATTCCCCCATGCATGCTCATGCTCGCCCGAATCCTGTGCTGAATATAAGTACCCGTACACCCCTTTCTTAGCGTGGCATGAAAATCTATGATTTCTTGCATGTGTATAAGTACTCGTACACACCATTCTTGGCGTGACAGGAAAACTTATTTTAGCAGGTACTTTAGAGCCCCATACATACCTTTCTTGGCATGGTGGGATGACGCATTCAAGCCATAGTTTAT
Organism: Cymbidium sinense; assembly: GCA_021442155.1. Classification (NCBI taxonomy): domain Eukaryota; kingdom Viridiplantae; phylum Streptophyta; class Magnoliopsida; order Asparagales; family Orchidaceae; genus Cymbidium; species Cymbidium sinense. The sequence continues at coordinate 796,601 of CM038230.1, forward strand.
ACTACACATACACGCCTTTCTTGGCGTGGTGGATAAGCCCAACATACCCGAGGCAGCCCCCTTACACAGGGATAATGTCGAGATGCTGTCAAAATGCTGCCAAACTTCTACACCAATAGGGGGGCCTAATCAGCTTGATATAAAGCAATACCATAATATAAAATTACTATCTAAACTAACATTGCAGGTGTATAAGTACCCGTACACACCTTTCTTGGCGTGGCAGAAAAATCTGTTTCAACAAATGCCTTAGATCCCCATACATTTCTTTCTTGGCATGGTGGGATGACACATTCAGGCCGTGGTTCATACCACCCATACATGCCTTTCTTGGCATGGTGGGCGTATCTAACATACCAACCCCTACAGGGACAACGCCGGGTGTATCAAAATGTCGCCGTGACTTTACATTGAAAGGAGGCATAAATAGCTTAATAAAAATTCAATTACAAAGCTAAAATTAATATTTTAACTTGACATTGCAAGTATATAAGTACCTGTACATGCCTTTCTTGGTGTGGCAGGAAAATCTATGTTACATGTAGGTGCTTCAGAGACCCATACATGCCTTTCTTGGTATGGAGGGATGACGCATTCGACTGTGGTGTTTACACCACCCATACATGTCTTTTTTGGGATGGTGGGCAGACCCAGCCTCCTGTTGTATCCTCTTATGTGAGAATGACGCTGGGAGGCTGTCAAAATGCTATCAAAATTTTATCTAAAATTATAAACTTGCAATAAAACTCAATCAAAATAGGCAATACTATTCAAATCTCTAAAGTTAAATTAATTTTAAATTAAATAACCCACATGGGCCTCAACATTATGCTGAATGTTTAAACTTAATGTTTGAACATGCTGCCCGGGTTGATTTCTGGTTGGGTCTTAGGGTCGGGTTTGAGTTAACAAAATTTAAAAATTCAATAATAATATTATAAGAATATCAACTTATTAAAATATTTGAGAAGCTAATTCTATGACATCATAATATATCTGATCCTCTATTATTAAATTAATAGAGTCGATAGGATCTGAAATAATACATCCACCCCAATGATGGCTGCGTTGAATAGAGATTTCAATCGTATGAGATACTTTCATCAAAATGTGATTACAATTTTAAATCAAATTAACTCAAATTAAGTATCAATCTAAATGTAAAGTCTAACATGTCATTAAGTATTAAATGCTTAAATGAAATTCAATCTTTAAAGAACTTAAAACTAAAACTCAGTCCACCTTTTGTAATTATTTGCTAAAGGCGATAAATTAAAAAATCTAACTTACAAAGAAGCTAAAGTCAAATTAAGTGTATTTCTATATTCACTCTCAATTAATCTCATTCCAACAAAGATGTGGCATGTGTCCTTTGATTGTGTTGGTTGACCAGTAGGCTCCACATATGATGTAGTTATGACTAGAGTCCTCTGACCGGGTGGCTGTTGCAAAATGATGTCATTATATCACGGTCATGATTGTAGCCCATATGTTCTCCAATGGCTCTACCCTTTGAGTTGTGAACCATAGGGTATACTTGACAGGGCAAAAAGTCATCTATTAGCTAAGGTAGACTTAATCCTATCTCCTTAGACAAACACCACCCCAGGTCTACAAGGATTTCTCAGATGATGCAACCCATAGCTACTGATAAGAATTTATGGATAAAAATTTCTATAAGGTCACCTTCAATCTATGGTGAAAAAGGCAAGAATATAAAAATTCATCTTTTTGGGATGCCATAAAGATCCAAAAATGTGCTTATTCAGGTGATAGGGCTCGTCATTAAGGAATAATGTACTATCTCGAGAGATAGAATTCACTACCCTTTAATGGACCTAATCACGTCAATAAAACTTCTAAGGATAATGGGTCTACATATGTACTAGAGTTCTTCCCATACTTTACATGGGAAAGTAAAACAGGGTTTATGTTAAATTGGATTCATTAAGTTCCCTACAGGGGCAAGCCCCCATAGTTAATTACATCTTAAATGATAGAATCCCTTCTGAATACTCTCGATTATGGTAAATGATCATTGTCTTCAAAGATTTCAATAGGAAAGGACTATCAATCGATTGGTTCATTTTTGAAGATCAAATGGGATTGATCAAAGAGAGGGAGTTATTATCGAAGCCAAAAGAAAGATAAGTAGGAGATGCCCACGATGCTAGGAAACCTAGCGAGCATCTCAAACTATCCTATGATTGGGCTTTACATTTTTGAAATTGATTTAGTTTGTTTAAGTTGAATTTTTTATTAAAAATTTAGGACTTATGATTCCATAACACAAGATTATGGAAATGCCTAAGAGGTGAGGATTTAAGCTTATGGCCCACAAAGGGGAGAAGCACCCTCAGAACCTAAATCTAAGGAGCTTTGGTGAGGGCCGAAAGCACAACCTAAATCTACGGTGAAAAAATGGGTATTTAATTTGCCTCCACAAGAGAGGACAAACCACCCGACTGTTTGGACTTATAATCGCTTGGGGGTGGCTGCCAATTAACTCCTCCTATGATTTTAAATACATGTAGGCAAGTCTTATGCTTATGGAAGATAAGTTAGGCTATTATTTATTTAGAAAGAGACTAAGTCCTTAAACTCACTCCCTAAAGAGACTAGATCATGTAAAGACATGCTTCAAATGACCTAAATCTAATGCAATTCAAATTTCATTTTCTTTTCATTTTAGGATAATTATTTTGACTCAAGCTAATTAGATTCATATGCATAATGCATTAGAAATGAAGTTATTGGCCAAAATCAGTGAGAAGGGAGGAGGTGTGTTTCCACCATGGATCTCACAGGTCAAGCCAAATTTTTGTAGCAAAGGTGGAAGCCCTCCAATCAAGAGTGAAATAAGATGCATTTATGCATGATATTGTAAAAGAAATACTCATCTAATTAAGGGGTTGCTAATTCTTTTATCTTGATTTTAAACTTAAGCTTTAGGTGAGGTTATAAGTTCTTTATTTTTAGTTTTGAGTTGTTAAGTTGGATAAAAGATTTATTTATTTTTTCTAAGAGCCTAATCTACATCCAGGCTATACATAAAGCAAGGAAGAAACTAGGAAAAATATGCCACTTAATGCAAAAGCTAAACAAATCATCAATCAATTTATAAAGCTAATCACAAAAAGAATAAGAAGTTATTGTGGTCAGGTGCAACAACACAAATCCAAAAACAAATTGGGTAGCTGAGCTCTACTCTTATACAACCCATATTACAAATGAATTAAATTACAATTAAGCAAGAAATTCATTGTTAAGGGGGTCTTCAAGCTTCATTTGTTCATCTTTCTTTTCTTCTTTCTTCTTCTTTTCTTCTTTCTTCTTTGGTTCCTTCTTTTAGATGGTTGGAAGGTGGATGCTCCAAGGCTTCACATGGTGCACATGATAGGATCTTATGATCAATGTTCATCCTAATCCCCACAACAATCATTCCAAAATCCTAATTGCAAAATTTACATGAAAAAAAGTAAATCGAGCTAACACCTGCAAAATAAAAGTTAGCTAAACAAACCACTAAATCCCAAGCATGTATATTGTACTTATCACCCCACACATGAGTGAATAAGTTCACCTGGCCTATTGGATTATGCTTAGGGGTGTAAGCACCTACAAGCAAAAGGATTTATATTTTTATTATAATGCCCCTTAAGCACAATCCCCTACAGAAAATAATGGTTAGACTAAGATCGCCCTACCATTCATTCTATGAGCATTCATCCTAACATCCAGTCTAAAACATATATCAAAATAAAATTAAACATCAAACCATGCACCGCCCTAACCTAAAGCTAGAAGTAGTGACTTAGCCTAATGTGTGTGCTTTGGAGGTTTGTGTGGTATGTTTAGCTATGGATTTAAGTTTGAGTTTTTAAGTGTGAAGCATGTTCAACTTAGAGGAGGGTTTCATTTAAGTGATTTAATTTTTTTTGGATTGATTTTATTTCATATTTTGATTAGGGTCAAGTGAATCCTACAACTAATTACTAAGTTATAAAGAGAGGAAAGGAGAAGGGAACTTCTCTTTCCTTCCCTAACCTAAGTGATTTCTAAAGTGGATTCATATTTTTAATTTTATTTAGTGAATATTTTGATTAAGTCTTTTAATTAATCCTAAGTTTAGATGAACTCTAAACAAATCCATTCAAAAAGAAAGACAATTTAAGATTAAATAAAATGAACCAAATTCACAAAACATACATCACTTCATTTCTTTCCCAACATGTATAACATGCATATGAATAAATCCTAAGCATATCTATACAAACAAATGAGAATATTTAACACACTTTATGATGCATGTTAAGTAATTCATTTAAGGAATTTGAAAGTTTAAGATACATGATTTTCATTAAGTAGAAAAGGGTTTCTTATCCAATTTTGACATGCACACATGAAAGTAAGAAAGACATAAGTGAGTTTAGTGTCATTGTTAACCAGAGGTGTAAGATACAAGACCTACTTAGGGCTACTTAAAGCCTCGTAACCTTGGGGTTGTCCAGACTAATATACTACTTTCCTTAAATACAAACATGTGTACAAAAGAAATGAATGGAAAAGAAAGAATGTAAAAATTTGTATTAGTTGATTTATTTTGTTTATAAAATTTATATGTGCAAGCATATGTATCCATATTAAGAGATAGTGCAAGAATTAATAGTATATGGAATTAGGCAAGTGTTGGGTTCTTTTCAAATGAACCATACATCTTACCAACTTTTATTCAAAACTATACTAAAAGAAAAGAGAAGGAAAACCTATGCTAAGCATATCTTAATATTCTCTCACATGCAAGCTTATAATTAAAATATAAGTAGCACACTTTCAATTTTGATATTTGATTCATACATTTTTGAAAATAATTTGAATTTAATAGTGATAATAGCCACTCATATTTCTACTTTAGCCAAACACATGCAAATTTGACATAAAGTAAACAATTTCATTTTGAATTTGATTTTGAAAAATATGGATGCATGAAACTATATGACATACGCATGTAACATGTTGGGGAAAGAACTAAAGCAATGAAAGCATGTAAACACATTCACTTTAATTAAATCCTAAAGACAATCTTATGAAATTAGAAAGTTTAAAATAAATCAAAGTTCATTTAGTATGATTTTTGTTTGATCTTGAGTTTGATTTAATTTTGAAAATGTGAGTTGAGTTTGCTGTTCCTAACCCATTCCCACTTGTTTTTGATATATTTTTTTTAATTTTTACATGATTAAATTCATTTTTAGATTTTTGGTTAGGTTAAGGTATGCATTAAACAAGTTAATTAACCCTTACTTACACCACCTTAGCATAGTTAACCAAGTAATTATGAGCCAATGAGATGACATAAAAACTCACAAGGAATTTAAACTTGCAATGCACATAGAAAGAAAAAGGCCTAATGCAATTTGGCTCATTATTAATGGTTAATTAAGCTAAGGGATTTAACTTAAGTAATTTAAAAAACACCCCTCACACATGTGAGGTGAGTTTTGATTTTCTTAATTGAACTTAGGCTCTTGAACACTTAATCATCTACCCAAAGTAGATTAATTAAGTTCTGGATGTTTTTTAGAATTTTTAGAAATTAATTAAGAAGATTAAGGAAAATGAAAGGGATTTAAGGAATAGCTTAGGGGAAATATCCCAAAATTATTTTCTAAGCCTCCTATTCACTGGATCTAACCTTAACCAACTCCAATGAGGGATTAAAACACTTTTCCAAATCTTAATTATCCTTAATTACATTAAAGGGGTAATTAGGAAATGTATTTGCAATTCTCCCAATTAAATATTCAATAAATCCCAAGAAAATTAGGGGAGATAGAAGTCATCCGCCAAAACATACCCAAGAAGTTTGGGATTAATCAGAGGATTAATTAAGGGATAATTAGCAAAATAATATTTCTAGTAAAACCCAAAATCAAAGAAAAGTATAATTCAAAATCCATTGAAATTATTTTTAGAATATTCTAGATTGAATTATCTTTCCATAAAAATTTATCTCATATTTTTTTCTGATTTTTATTTAAGGAGATATGGATTTTTAAAGCTTAGGGGATTAAATAAAATTAATTAAAACCTTAACTAATTAGCTCACAAAGCATTACGCATGCGGGTGGTCGCGGATTTACACACGCCGTGTCGCATTATCTACTTAAACGTCGATCAAGGTGCTGGCGTTGGATTAGTTTGATCCCTACCGTTCAAACAAGGATCGAATGGCTAGGGATCACCCCGTGGTTTCTAAGGGGATAAATCAATTCTAAAATGTGTGTTTAATCTTGACAGTCCATCCAAAATTCACAGATGGATGGCTAGGATTACCCCAATTCTTCCCTGAGGATCAATGGAGACCTTCCATGATCTAAGGAAATATTTGAGCTTGATTGAGCTCAGATTGGAATAAAACTTTACCCACACCTTCTTAAGCTAATGGCAAGCCTATCCAATGGTGGAATTCTCATGCCATGATAATTTCTTTCACAAAGGACCAACACCTCTAAGCTTAGTGGTCAAAAAATTCCATACCTCGTTGGAGGTGATCACTGGTGCTCAAGTTCGATGAGGTAGCTTTGTGTAGTGGAGATGAAATCCTGTTAAAAGTTTCAAGTCTTGGGATTGAGTAGATCTCTCTATGGACCAACACCTCTTCTCCTTGCTTGTGGCTTTGATCAAAATCAACCTCTCCTTACTTTGGGAACTTGAATGAGAGCTTGGGTGCACTCGACTTGATCCCCCGAGGGAGTGTGCAAAGAGAATTGAAGTGGTTTTGAGTGAAGAGGAAGTTGAGGATTCAATGGAGTTCCCCTATTTTTCAAGGAAGAAAACTGAGAAATGCTCTTTTCAAATACCTCTTAGAAAGCTTAATATTGCTCTTTGATGGCTCCTAACACTCACTAGTGCTCAAACAATAATGAGGGTCATTAATTCAAATTGAATTAGGGGGGAGAGTATATCTCCCCCTATGGCAATCAGACGGTCGAACCTTGGGTTTCCATTTTGATCCAATTGACCATATAAAAAGGATTTATAGGCTGTTTGGAGTTGGCACATGATCGATTAGAGCTTTGAGTGGATTAGTAACCTCCCATGTGCTTCAAATCAAGTGGAGAGAGGTTTTTGAATTAGCCAATTTGAGCTAGGGGTCAGGTTTGGCCTTGGGTCCATTTAGGCTGACCCAAACCCATTAGGTTGGGTGCACCACTCTCCATTGGGTTCACTTGACCTATTAGAAAAGTATCAAGTTGATATGAAGAGGGCTTGACCAAATTACCTATGAATTAGTCCATAATTTGTTCTTTATCTTAGGGGTAGAATGGTCATTTTGCTAATTTTTGAATTTGAATATGTTGGGTATGTTGAGAAAATAAGTTTGGCCAAATTTCATGAGATTTGGAGTTCATTTGATAAGGTTTGGCTCATGTCGACCCATTTAGGTCAAAATGGGTCAACTTGGGTCAAGTTGACCAATTGGTCAATGGGTCAAACCGGGTTGGGTCAAACCAAGGGTCAAGTTCATATGACCATTTAAAATATTTTGGCTTTGGTTTGATTCAATTTAGTTTAGAATTTGGCTCATATGACTTCATTTAGGTCAAATGGGCCAGGTTGACTAATTTGACCCATTTGGCCTATTTGAGCTAGGTCATGGGTAGGTTTAGGTTTGGTTAGTCATATGAAGTGGATTTGTATCTTTGTTTCTAATCAATTTTGGTTAAGTTTGAATTTGACTCAACATGACCCCTTTAGGTCCAGTTGGGTTCAAGGTCAATTGGCTTAGGTTGGGTCTAGTTGGCTAATTGAGGCTTTGGTTAAGTTCAACAAGTGATTTGGAATGAACTTGACCCATTGGTTTGAATCAATTTGGCTTAGATCAAGTTTTGACACATTTGGACTTTTAAGGTCAAATTGGGTCGAGTGGCCAATTGGGCTAGGTTAGGCTCAAATGTTTACTTGGTCAAGTCGAAACATGGTTCATGAATGAACTTAGATCAATAGTTTCAATTAATTTGGCATATGGTCAAGTCCCAACCCAAGGCCAAACTGACCCTTCCAATCAAAATTCTCCACTTGGATCACCTCTTACACTCACCTAGCACATGTCCACTTCCTCTCCTCCACTCCTCTGCAAAAATCGAAGCACATGGACTCCCTAACAACCAAAATAACCCAATCAATCTCCTCAATTTGATAAAAATGGCAAGATGGCTCTCGATCATCCGATCCAAGGAGGGGGAGATATACTCCCCCTCATTCCAACTCAATGCAAACACACTGAAGTCGATTGAGCTAGAGTGATCAAGAGAAAGCATCCAAAAGCTTCCCAAGGCCATTTCCAAGCTTCCCAAACTTCTTCCCCTCGATTTTCTTCAAAGCTGAAATAGGGGAGGCCTAAAGATTTTCCACTTCACTCAATTCTCCATCAAACCTAAATTGCTCTTGCAAGCACCATCAAGGCACCTAATCGAGCTCACCCAAAGCTTTTTCGAAGTCTCCAAGCCACTAGAAGGGGGATTTCAATTAAAGCTGCAAGCCATTAGAGGGGAGCTTGGCCAATTGGAAGATTATGGTGAATTTTTTATGAGAAGAAGAATTTCTAAAGGATAATATATACTTCCATCTTCACTCTATGCGGGATAAAATGAAGATAAAAATATACATCTCCTTTTTATGCATTTTTGACACCATGTAGATCCGCAAATATTCTTATTGAGGGTGATCAGGTACGAAATTGAGGAGAGGCGTACTATCTCGAAAGATAGAGGTCACCACCTTATAATGGACCTAATCACCTCAACAAAGACTCCTAAGGACAATGGGTCTGCATGTGTACCAAAGATTCTTCCCCTACTTTATATGGAAAAGCAAAGTAGGGTTTGTTTTAAATTGAGTTTAATAAGTTCCCTATAGGGGTAAGCCCCCATAGTTAATTACATCATAAGGAATGAGATTCCTTAGGAATACTCTCAATTCAGGTAAATGATCATTTTCTCTAAAGATTTTAATAGGTAGGACTATCAATCGATTAGTTTATTTTGGATGATCAAATTGGATTGATCAAAGAGAGAGAGTTATTATCGAAGCCAAAGATAGATAAATAAGAGATACTCATGATGCTAAGAAATCTAGCGAGCATCTCAAATTATCCTATGGTTAGGCTTTATATTTTTGAAATTGAATTATTCATTTGAGTTGACTTTTAATTAGAAGTTTAGGGCTTATGATTTCACAACACAAGATTATAGAAATACCCAAGAGGTGATGATTTATTCTTATGGCTCATAGAAGGGAGAAGCAATCTCAGAACCTAAATCTAGGGAGCTTTGGTGAGGGCTGAAAGCACGACCTAAATCTAAGGCTATAATGGGTGGTTTGTGTTAACAAGAGAGGACAAACCACCCTACTGCTTAGACTTACAAACATAAATCTTGATTTTTAACCTAAGCTTTAGGCGAGGTTATAAATTCTTTATTTTAGTTCTGAATTGATTAATTTGGTAGAAGATTTATTTTTCTCTAAGAGCTTAATCCACATTCAGATCATACATGAAGCAAGAAAGAAACTAAGAAAAAGATGTCATCTTAATGCATAAGCTAAACAAATCATCAATCAATTTATAAAGCTAACGCAAAAGAATAAGAGACCATTTGTGGTCAGGCACCACAACACAAACTCAAAAATAAAATTGGGTAGTCGAGCTCTACCCATATATAACCTGGATTACAAATGAATTAAGTACAATTATACAAGGAATTCATTGTTATGAGGGTCTTCAAGCTTCATTTCTTCATTCTTCTTTTCTTCTTTCTTCTTGTTTCTTCTTTCTTCTTTGTTACTTCTTTTGGATGGTTGGAAGGTGGTTTCTCCAAAGGCTTCACATGGTGCATAAGATGAGATCTTTTGACCAATGCTCATCCTAATCCCCCATAACAAACATTCCAAAATCCTAATTACAAAAATACATGAAAAGAAAAAGTAAATCTAGCTAATACCTGTAAAATAAAGATTAGCTAAATAAACCACACAAATCCTAGACATGCATATTGGACTTAGCACCCCACACATGGGTAACAAAGTCCGCCTTGCCTATTGGATTATGCTTAGGGGTATGAGCACCTGCATAGTAAAAATAGTTATATTTTTATTACAATGCCCCTTAAACACAATCCCCTATAAAAAATAATGATTAGACTAAATCATCCTACCATTCATTCTATAGACATTCACCCTAACATCTAGACTAAAACATATATCATAAAACAAAAGCAAACATCAAACCATACACCGCCCTAATCTAAAGCTAGAAATGGTGACTTAGTCTAATGTGTGTGGTTTAGAAGGTGTGTGTGGTGTGCTTAGCTATGGTTTTAAGGTTTGAATTTTCTAAGTGTGAAGGTGTTCAACTTACATGGGTGGTTTCATTTAAGTGTTTAGTTAATTTGGGTTGGTTTTATTTCATGATTTTGATTTAGTTTGGATAGACCTGTAATTAATTACTAAGTTTTAAAGAGAGGGAAAAGAGAAGAGAACTTCTCTTTCCTTCCCTACCTTAGGTTTCTAAAGTAGATTTATGTTTGGTTTCATTTAGTGAATGTTTTATTATGTATTTTAATTAATCCTAAGTTTAGATAAATTTTAAGCAAACCTATTCAAAAATAAAGGCATTTTAAGATTAAGTAAAGTGAACTAAATTCATATAGCATACATCACTTCATTTATTTCCCAACATGTATAACATGCATATGGATGAATCCTAAGCATATATATACATACAAATGATAATTTTTAGCACACTTTATAATGAATACTAAGTAGTTTATTTAAGAAAATTTGAATGCTTATGATGCATGATTTTAATTAAGTACAAAAGGGGTATCTTATCCAATTTTCACATGCACACATGAATGTATGAAAGGCATAAGTGAGTATGATGCCATTGTTAACCAGGAGTGTAAGGTACAAAACCTACTTAGGGCTACTTAAAGTCTGGCAACCCCGAGGGTGTCTAGACTAATGCACCACTTTCCTTAAATACAAACATATGTGTAAAAGAAATGAATGGAAAAGAAAAATGCAAAAGTTTGTACTTGATTATTTGTTTTATTTATGCAATTTATATGTATAAGTGTAGATATCATTCTTAAGTAATAGCATAGGATTGAATAGGAAATGGAATTAAGTAAGTGTTAGGTCTTTTCAAATGAATTAAACACTTTTCCAAATCCTATTCAAAACTATACTTAAAGAGGGGAGAAGGAAAACTACACTAAGCACATCCTTATATTTTACTCACATGCAAACTTATAAATAAAATATAAGTAACACACTTTCCGTTTTGGTAATTGATTCATATATTTTGGAAATAATTTGGATTTAATAGTGATAATAGTCACTCATATTCCTATTTTAGCCAAAACATGCAATTTGACATAAAAGAAACATTTCACTTTCATTTTGATTTTTGAAAAGAATGAATGCATGAAATTCATATGGCATATGCATTTAGCATGTTGGGAAGGAACTATAATGATGAAAGCATATAAACACATTCACCCTAATCGATTCCTAAAGACAATCTTATGAAATAAGAAAGCTTAAAGAAAATCAAATTATTTTTAAAGAAGGTTTGGTTTTGTTTTGAGTTTGATTTAATTTGAGAAATGTGAGGTAAGTTTACTGTTCTTAACTCATTCCCACATGTCTATGATATTTAAGTTCAATTTTTAGATGATTGGATCCATTTTATATTTTGATTAGGTTAAGGTGTGAATTAAGTGCATTAATTACCCCTTACCTATACTACCTTAGTATATTTAATCAAATAATTATGAGCCAATGAGATGATATAAAATCTCACAAGGAATTTAAATTTGCAATGCACCTATGAAGAAAAGGCCTAATGCAATTTGGCTCATGATTAATGATTAATTAAACTAAAAGATTTTAACTTAAGTAATTTCATAACCCCTCTCACACATGTGAGTTAGGTTTTGATTTTCCTAATGTACTTAGGCTCTTGAACACCTAAGCATCTATCCAAGATAGATTAATTAAGTTTTGAAAGGTTTTAGAATTTTATGGAATTAATTAAGGAGATAATTAGTGAATTAACCCTTAATTAAGAATGGATTAAGGAATAAAGGGGGGTTTAGGGAATATCTCAAGGAAAGTATCCCAAAATTGTTCCCTGAATCTCACATTCACTTAATCAAAACTTAATTGACTCAATCAGAAGGTTAACCAACTAATTATGTCTTTAATTAAGCCTAATTATATTAAGGGAGTAATTAAAGAATGAACTAGCAATTCTCCTAATTAAGCCACTAATAAATCCTAAGAAAATTATGGGAGGCAAGAGTCATCCCACTAATTAAGTACAAAAAGTTTGGGATTAATCAATGGAGTAATTAAAGGTTAATTAGAAAATTAACATTTCCAATAAAACCCAAATTCAAAGCAAAATACTAATCAAAACCCATTGAAAATAATTTTAGAATATTTCAAGTTCAATTATCTTTCACATGCAATTTATTTCATATTTTTTTGATTTTTCTACTTTTAGATTTGAATTTTAGAAGTTTTGGTGATTAATTAGAAATTATTTAATCCCTAATTATATTATTAATCCTGTCGGCATCACGTGTGCCACTGATGCGGAATGTGCTTTACACGTGGCACGATAAGATTGGGTATTTAACCTGTCACATCGTAGCATTGCGTGGCAGTGGCGCTACGCACTTTCTCCTCAGCCGTCCGATCAAGGATCATATGGCTGAGATTAAAGCCGCAGATCTGAGGGAAGAAAATATGGATATTACACATTATAATCTTTGCCGTCCTTCCAAAATACACGGATGGACGGCCAGAGATTCATCCATATCATTCTCTGTGAGCCATGGAGACCGTCCATGTTTGAAGATGATCTCGAAGCTCGATTGAATGAAACTCAACCCACACCATCAACATGCAACCTACATTATATCTAATGACTAAAATTCTATGAGATTAACATTCGCTTAACAAAGCTTCAAACCATAGCTAGATTAAGCTCTGAAAATGGCTAACCTCACCGGAGGTGATGACCAGCGGTCGATTCCCTTGGAGAAGCTTCGTCTAGTCGAGACGAAGCTTTGCTGAAGGTTTGAGCACTTGAAATTGAGTGGATGCTTCTATGGACCAACTCCCCTTTGCCTTAAGCTCAGTCTTGATCAAGATGACTCCTCCCTTGCCTTAGGAGCTTAGGAAAGAGTTTGGGTGACTTTGATTGGGGTCCCTAAGGGAGTGTGCAAAAGGAATTGCACTGGTTTTGAGTGTGGAGTGAATTTGGTTTTCGGCGGAGCTCCCCTATTTTAACACTGTGAAAACTGAGAAGATGAAGTTTGATTCCACTCTAGGAAGCTTGGGGAGGTTGAGGAATTGCTTCTCTGACTTCCCTAGGTTCAATCGAATTGAGGAATGTGAAGTTTCAATTGAATTAGGGGGAGTATATCTCCCCCTTTGGCAATCAGACGGCCGAACAAGAGCTTGCCTTTTTTGATCAATTGCCTTAATTTAGTAAGTTTGTTAGGCTGTTAGATGAGTCATTGAATTCGGTTTGACCATAGGAGTGGAACGGTGAACTCCCCATGTGCTCAAAACAAGTGGAAGCATGATTCCCATGTGGCCATTTCAAGGCATGTGGTCAGTTTGGCCATTGGGCTAGGTTGGGCTGACCCAAACCCATTGTGTTGGGTGTACCACACTCTCTAGTGTTCACTTGATCCACTAAGAGAGTACCAACTGGGTATGAAGAGGATTTGACCAAATTTGAAGTAGAATTGGCCTAGGGGTAAAATGGTCATTTTACCTTGATTTCAGTTTGGGTATATTTGGTATAATGAGAAAATAGGTTTGGCCAAGTTTCATTGAATTTGGAGTTGATTTGATGTGATTTGGCTCATGTTGACCCATTAAGGTCAAAATGGATCAATTTAGGTCAAGTTGACCAAGTGGTCAAATTGGGTCAAACCAAGGGTTGGGTCAAGTTCATATGACCATTTAAAATATTTTGGTGGCTTTGGTTTGATTCAATTTGGTTTAGGTTTGAATTTGGTTCATATGATTTCTTTTAGGTCAAATGGGTCAAGTTGACCAATTTTACCCATTTGACCTATTTGAGCTAGTTCATGGGCAGGTTTAGGTTTGGTTAGCCATATGAAAGGGATTGGTATCTTTGTTTCCAATCAATTTTGGTTAAGTTTGAATTTGGCTCAATTTGACCATTTAGGTCAAGTTTAGTTCATGGTCAATTGGGCTAGGTTTGGTCTAGTTGGCCAATTGGATCTTTGGTCAAGTTCAATAATCATTTTGGAATGAACTTGACCCATTAGTTTCAATCAATTTGGCATAGATCAAGTTTTGACATATTTTGACTTTTTAGGTCAAGTTGGGTCAAGTGGCCAATTGGGCTAGGTTAGGCTCAAATGTTGACTTGGTCGAGTTCAAATATTGATCATGAATGAACTTAGATCATTGGTTTCAATCAATTTATCCTATGTTGGATTTTGGCTATGTTGGGTTTCATTTTGGCTAAGTGTTGACTTAGTCAACCCTTAGGTTTGACTTAATTTGACCCAATTTGAGTGATTGATCATCTCATGATGATTGTTGATCATGATGAGAGGCTTTGGTGAGTTTGATTCAATCTAATTTGGTTAGGATTATAATTTGGGTCATAAGGTACTTTAGGTTACTTATTTGAGCCTAAGTGGGGCAAATGGTTTTGTCAAAGCTTGATTTGAGTTTGATTGAACTCACATATGGACTTATGATTGAAATATAAATCCATTTGCAAGTGGTTTGAAGTCAAATGGGTTTTGATTCATTTGACAATTTAAAGTTCAAAAGGTGAACATGAAATGGATTTTGGCTTGATTTTTGAATTGAGTTTTGGTTAAGTGATTGAAGTTTGTATTTATATTTGGATTCATGATTGAAGTACTGATTGAATCATGAAGAAAAATCAAGAGTTTAGCTTGATTTGAAGTTGATTTGGCTAAGTTCAAGAATTTGACTTGAAAGGCTTAGGTTGGATTTTGATTGAATTTGAGTTTAATTTTTGGAGTTGGTTTTGGTTGTTATTTTATTTATATTTGTGAATATAAATGAGAATATAAATGGGTTATGAGAAAATTTCATGAATTTGAATTGATTTGAAGATGATTTAGGCTAAGTCCTTAAGAGGGAATTAATGACTTAAGAAGGATTTTGAATTAGGAATTTTGAATTTTGGATTTAGTTTGATTGATTTGAATTTATATTTTATTTATATATGGGAATATAAATGAGAATATAAATGAGTTATGAGAAAATTTTATGAATTTTGAATTGATTTGAACATGGTCTTGGCTAAGTCCTTAAGAGGGGATTAAAGGACTTAAGAAGGATTTTAAACGTTGGAATTTCAATCATGGATTTTAATCATGTGACATTGAATTGAGTTTGGAAAAAAATCAATTAATCTAGAATTGATTTAGGTTTGATGTTGATTTGATTTAGAGTTTGACTTGAAGGAAGGAAGTAAGGAATGTGGTTCAAGCTATAGGGTAGGCAGATTTTCTTAACACCCCTAAGGCATGACTTATTCTTATGGCTAACTCTTCTAAGTCTCTAGGGCTAGGTTGAGTGTCCACCTAATCACTAGATGTATCTTAAGACTAAGGATCTCTTAAAGGCTAAGAGAATTCCTATGTCTAAGATGGAGGGGTTGAGAACTCATTCTAAAAATGAGATCAACAAAGATCCACTTCAAATCAAGGCTTGAAACTTTCAACAGAGCTTTCATCTCCACTAGACGAAGCTACCTCCTCCGTTGGAAGCGCTCGTGATAGCCTCTGGCGAGGTATGACTCAAAATTGATCCTCTATTGAAAAATGCTTGGTCCTTTGAAAAGGGAATTGTCATCCCATTAAAATCTAGCCATTGGATGTTCTTCCCTACACCTCTTGATGTTGTGGGGTGAATCCTAGCCTAATTTGAGCTTAGGAGAGCTCGGATCAAACCATGGAGGATGGAAGGCCTCTGTCTCCCACAGCTTAGACAGGGATGAATCATGGGTCGTCAATCCCACATGTTTTGGATGGTCGGCCCTAATTAAATCTTGCTAGATCCACTGATTTAATCCTTTGAAACCACGGGATTAACCTAGGCCGTATCAGACGGCCTATGAGAAAATGCGTTGTGCCGCCGATTGACGCGACATGCGATGTGATAACTTAAATAACCAATCCCTTCATGCTACATGGAAAGCGTGCCGCGTCAGCAGTCCACGTGGCGCTGACGAGATTAGTTAATTAATTAGGTCATTTAATTACCCATTAATCACAGAACTTCATAAATTCATAACTAAATATAGAAAAATTCAATTAATGCAAACTCAAGTTCATTTTAAAGATAATTCGAAGGGAAAAAATATAAAATTAAGTTTAATGGATTTTGAATAGTGAATTTTCCTTAATTGGGGTTTAATTAAAAATATAATTACCTTAATTACTCCCTAATTACTTCATTAATTAATTCCAAATTTCTCAGACATGTTTAGTGGGATGACTTCTACTTCCCCTAATGTTCTTAGGATTTATTAATGAGTTAATTAGAAAAATTAATTAATGAACCTTTAATCACCCCTTAATATAATTAAGAGTAATTAATCATATGAACACTAGTTTAATCCCTTAATTAAGATAATTAAATATTGTTTAGGTAAGGAGGAGGTTTATGCAATGGGTTTGGGATATTTTCACTAAGCTATTCCCTAAACTCCCTTTCTTCCTTAATCCAAACATAATTAAGGATTAATACACTAATGATAATCAAACTTTTAAAACCAATCTGAACTTAATCAATCTCTTATTGGATAGATCCTTAGGTGTTCCAGAACCTAAGGCAAGTTTAAGGAAGTCATATCCAACTCACATGTGTGGGAGGGTTATGAAAGTACTTAATTAAACCCTTTAGCTTAAAACTAAAAATCTATTTAAAGTTTTTTGATTCACTTTGAATAATCTTATCTTATAGGATTGTCCATAGGAATTAATTAGGGTGAATGAAGTTACATGCTTACATCACTTTATTTCTTTCCAAGCATGTTAAATGTTGTATGCCAGATGAAATCATGCATTCATATCTTTTGAAAAATCAATTGAATAAAAATATTTTTTTATGTCAAATTGCATGTTTTGGCTAAAGTTAAGAATATGAATGTCTATTATCACTACCAAATTTAAAATTATTTTTAAAACCTATAAATCAAAGATTATAAATAAAGGTATGCGACTTATAAGTACTTATAAGCTTGCATGTGATTATAGCATAAGACGTGTTAAGTGATTTTCTTCTCTCCTGTTAACATAGATTTGAATAGGATTTACAAGGTGTATAGTTCATTTGAAAAGAACATAACACTTGCTCAAATCTATTCCTATCCACTTCCATGTTATGACTTATAAAGGATCTTCAAATTTACACATGTAAATTGCATAACCAAATCAAACACAAAAATATTTTGCATGACTCTTCTTCCATTTATTTGCTTTTGTACATTCACATATATTTAAGAAAAGTGGTATATTAGTCTGGACATCCAGGGGTTACGAGGCTTTAAGTAGCCCCAAGTAGGTCTTGTACCTTACACCCCTGGTGTAGAAAACAATTGCGTCGTACTCACTTATATCTTTCATACATGTAAACATGCATTTGATTAATGGATAAAAGAGTCCCTCTTTTCTACTTAATAAAATAACATGCATTCATGGAATATCTAAATTTTCATAAACAACATCTCTTAGCATTCATCATCAAAGTGTGCTAAAGTTTGCATTTTCATGTATAGATATGCTTAGGATCATTCATATGCATGACATACATGGTGGAAATAAATAAATTGTTGTGTTATGTGATAGTAATTCACTTTAACTAATCTTAAGATGCATTTCTTATTGAATAGGTTTATTTAGAGAAAATTTAAACTTAGGGTTAATTAAAACACATAATAAAATATTCACTAAAGAAAAATCACTAATGAATCTATCTTAGAAATTACTTAAGGTAGGAAGGAAAGAGAAGTTATCTTCTCTTTTCTTCTCTTTAAAATATTTTAGTAACTAAATGTAGATTCATTCAAACCAAATCAAATCATCAAATAAAATTAACAAATCAACTAAACCACTTAAACTAAAACACTCTTAAAAGTTGAATCTCTCACACTTAGAAAATTCCAACCTTAAAGCTTAGCTAAGACATGCCACACAAGCCTTAAATGGCATACACATTAGGCTAAGTCGCCATTTCTAACTCTATGTTAGGGTGGTGCATGGTTTAATGCCTGATTTTTTTTTGTGATGTAATATTTTAGATTGGATGTTAGGATGTATGTGCATAGACTAGATAATAGGATGATCTTAGTCTAATCATTATCTTTTGTAGGGGATTGTGCTTAAGGGGCGTTATAATAAAATATAAATGCCTTTGTTATATGGGTTGCTTATTCCCCCAAGCATGATCCAAACAAGGACATGTGGACTTGGTTGTTCATGTGTGGGGTACTAAGTCTAAATTATTCATATACATGCTTGGGTTGTGTGGTATGTTTAGCTAATCTTTATTTTGCAGGTTTAGTTAGATTTACTTTTCACATATTCATGTCATTTTGCAATTAAGATTTGGAATGAATGTTATGGGAGAATTAAGGTAAACATTGGTCATAAAACTTAGTCTTATGTACCACGTGAGGCCTTGGAGAAAACTACATCCTAACCAACCAAAATGAAGAAAGAAGTGAAGAAAGAAATAAAGAAAGAAATGAAGAAATGAAGAAAGAAGAATGAAGAATGAAGACCCCCATAACATGATTTCATTTTAATTGTAATTATTCATTTGCAATCCGGATTGTATAAGGGTAGAGCTCAGCTACCCTTTTTTTGGTTTGTGCAGTGGAGCCCTACCACATCGGCCTCTTATTCTTTTGCTCTAGATTTATAAAATAGTTTGATGTTTGTTTAGCTTGTGCATTAAGATGCCATATTTTTTCTAGTTTCTTCATTAATTGATGAATGATCTGGAGCATTAGAGAGAAATAAATTTTCTATTTAATTAATCAACTCAAAATTAAAATTAACAACTCATAATCTCACCTAAAGCCTAGGACATTAATCAAGATAATAAAAGATTTAGCAACCCCTTACCTGGATGTTGTATGTCTCAGATCATGCATAAAAATGATCTTACTTCACTCTTGCTTATGGAGGTCTTCCACCTTTGCAAGAGAACATGGCTTGACCTTTGAGATCCATGGTGGAAACACACATCCTTCATGCTGATTTTGGCCCATAACAAATTTCTCATGCATTAGGCATATTAATTATATAGCCAGTGTCAAATAAATTGTCCAAAAATCAAAATAAAACTTAATAAAATTTGCATAAGATTTAAGTCATTATTCATACGCTACATGATATAGTCTCTTAGAGAGTGTGTTGAAGGACTTAGTCTCATTCATAAATAAACAATAGCCTAGATATCTTGCAAAACATATGACTTGCCTACATGTATTTAAAATCGTAGGAGGAGTTAGTTGGCGGCCACCCCCAGGTGGTTGTAAGTCCAACAGTCGGGTGGTTTATCCTCTCTTGTGGAGATAAACCATATACCCATTTTCACCTTAGATTTAGGTCATGCTTTGGACCTCGCCAAGGCTCCTAGATTTAGGATCTGAGGTTACTATTTCCCTTTGCGGGCATAAATCCTCACCTCTTAGGAATTTCCATGATCATGTATTATGGAATTATAAGCCCTAGATTTCTAATAAAAATTCAACTCAAACATAAAAATTCTCTTCAAATTTCAAAAGTATAAAGCCCAACCATAGGATAGTTTGGGATGCTTACTAGGCCTCCTAGTATCATAAGCATCCCCTACTTATCTCCTTTTGGTTTCGCTAATAACTCCTTCTTTTTGATCAATCTCACTTGATCTTCCAAAAATAACCAATTTGTTTATAGTCCTATCTTCAAAATCTTTGGAGAAATGATCATTTACCTTAATCGAGAGTATTCTTAAGGAGTCTCATTCTTTGAGATGTAATTAACTATGGGGGCTTGCCTCTGTAGAGAACTTAACGAACCTGATTTAAAATAAACCCTGCTTTACTTTTTCATGTAAAGTAGAGGAAGAATCTCTGGTACATTTGAATACCCATTATCTTTAGGAGTCCTTATTAGGTGATTAGGTCTATTGTAGGATGGTGGCTTCTATCTCTTGAGATAGTACATCATTCTTTAATGTCATACATGATCACCCTAATAAGAACATCTGCAGATCTACGTGATGTCCAACTAGCATATATTTTTGTTTTCATTTATTTTCAAGATAGATGAAGAAAAAAAATAAACACCATAGTGGCGACTCCACTGAGGATGGTTCCTCTCTCCATCTTTGGTAAATGATCATTGTCTCCAAGTATCAATAGTGAATTTGTATTTTATATGAATATGAGACTATCCTTCTTTTTCGTTGACAGCTAGTTTATTTCATTCTTAAGCTAAGCTAGCCAATATTATTTAGGTTTTAGGACCTCACACCGTGTAAGTCTTAAGACCTCTGTTGGGTTCCCCAATAGGTGAAAATAAAAAATTTAATAAAAAGAAATAACTAAAGACTTCCTCCTTACCATTTATATGGTAAGGAAAGGTTCATTCCAAAAAATAAAGAAAGAAAAATAAATCCTTTATATAAAAACATCATTTTCAAAAAAAAGCACTTTTCCAAAAAGTTCACACAATAAAATATTTGCACAAAAAGTTTCATAATTTAACCTCATTTAATAATCTTCAAGATTGTTACATGTAGGACCTTTTCAAAAATCAAAGCTAAGAATCATCTTTCAAAAAGAACAAATGAACATCCTCATTCAATTTATTGAATGAAGATTTCATTTCCAAATTAAACAAAGATCATCTTTCAAAAATCACAAATGAACATCTTTATCAATATACTCAAATCTATTGAATGAGGATTTCAATTCTAAATCATCTTTTCAAAAATCACAAATGAACATCCTCATTCAACATACTTGTTGACCTCACCTTTGGAGTGAGCTCTCAACTTCTCTATCTTAGACATAGGACTCCTCTAGACATTAATAGTTTCTTAGTCTTAAGACACTTCTAAGTGATTAGGTGAATACTTAACCTAACCCTGGAGACTTAGAAGAGTTAGCCATGAGAATAGGTTATGCCTTAGGGGTGTTGGGAAAACATGCCTACCCTATAGCTTAAACTCAAGCCTTACTTTCTTCTTTTAAGTAAAACTTCAAATCCAAACCAACTTCAAATTCAAACCAACTTCAAACTCAAATCAATTCAAAACCAAAATTCAAATCAAATTGTAGCTGAAATGATTCTTCTCAAATCATTCAAATTAATTTCAACTTAAATGATTTTTCTCAAATCATTCAAATTAATTTCAGAAATCCAAATCACTTCAAATTCAAAAGATTTTCTCACAACTCATTTATATTCTCATTTGTATTCATAAATATAAATGAAATATAAATTCAAATAACTAAAACTAAATCTAAAACGAAATTCCAAATCCAAAAATCATTTTTAAGTCACTTTGATTTCATCTTATGGACTTAGCTCAAATCAAATCCAAATCACTTCAAATTCAAGAGATTTTCTCACAACCCATTTATATTCTCATTATAAATAAAAAACAAAAATTCAAACTAAAACCCAACCAATATATCTTTTCAAGTCAAATTCTTGAACTTACCCAAACCTTTGGATTTTCTCTTCAGACAATCAATCCTTCAATCATAAACCCAAATATAAACTCAAACTTTAATCATCAAACCAAAATCAAACTAACCCAAGTCAAACCCATACTCACCCTTTTGACTTAAAATTGAAAAATGAATCAAAACCCATTTGACTCCAAATCACTTGCAATTGGATTTATATTTCAATCATAAGTCCATATATGAGTTCAACCAAACTTGAATCAAGCCTTGATAAAGTCAATTGACCCATTTAGGCTTACTTGACACAAAGTGACCTAAAGAACCTTTTTGAGCTAAATTCTAATCAAGTCCAAATTGGATTAAACTAAGTCCATCTAAGCCTCACATTGTGAGCAACAATCATCCTAAGATGATGAATCACCCAAATTAGGTCGAACCAAGTCAAACCTAGCCTTTGACCAAGTCAACACTTAACCCAAATGAAACCTAAATTAGCCAAAATACATCATAGGCCAAATTGATTGAAACCATTGATCTAGACCAATCCAAAATCAATTATTGAACATGACAAAGTCATCATTTGAGCCAAACCTAGCCTAATTGGCCACTTGACCCAAGTTGACCCAAGTTGACCTAAAAAGTAAAAATATGTCAAATCTTGACCTAAGTAAAATTGATTGCAACCAATGGGTTAAATTCATTCTAAATCACTTGTTGAACTTAACCAAAGCCTCAATTGGCCAACTAAACCCAACCTAGCCAAATTGACCATGAACCTAACTTGACCTAAAAGGTCAAATCAACTTGAAATTAAACCAAACCAAAATTGATTGAAACTAAAGCTTTCAATATATTTCAAATGGTCAACCAAGCCTAAACCAATCCATGACTTAACCCAATTGGATCAAATGGGTTAAATTGGTCAACTTGACCCATTTGACCTAAGTGAACTCAAATGAACCAAAATAAAATATAAATAAAATTGAACCAAACTAATGTCACCCATAGGCTACAAATGATTATTTGAACTTGACCTAACCCATAGTTTGACCCAATTTGACCAATTGGTCAACTTGACCCAAGTTGACCCATTTTGACCTAAATGGGCCAACTTGAGCCAAATCATATCAAATCAATACCAAATTCATTGAAAATTGGCACAACCCATTTTTCAATCATTCCAAATATGCCCAAATCAAAATCAAAGCCAAATAACCATTTTACCCTTAGGTCTAAGGGTAGCCTATGATCAAATTCACTTAGAATTTGATCATATTTCAACTCAAGACCACTTGGCATCCTCCTAGTGGACCATTTAGACACCAAGGGAGGTGGTGCACATGACTCAATGGGTTTGGGTCAGCCAAACCCAACCCATGGCCAAAACTGACCCATCCACTCAAAATTCTCCACATGGGTCACCTCCCACACTCATTTTAACACTTGTGCACCTCCACACTCCCACTCATCTGCCAAAATCAAACCACATGGAGCTCATAACAACCAAAACAACCTATTCAATCAAGGTAATTTGATCAAAATGATAAAACAAGCTATGATCATCTGATATAAGTAGGGGGAGATATACTCCCCCTCATTTCCACTCAATTCATCTCTCTTGCATTCAATTGAGCTCAGAGGATCAAAGGCAAGCATCCACAAGCTTCCTTAAGCATTCCTAAGCTCATTTCATTTCTCTCTTCTAGATTTTACTTAAGTCAAAAATAGGGGAGGTGGGAGAAATTTCCACTTTTCTCAACCCTCAATCGAACTCCAATTGCTTTTGCAAGCGCCATTAGGGAGGCAAGTAGAGCTCACCCAAAGCTTTCCCCAAGTTACCAAGCCACGGGAAGCCTCAGCTAGACCAAAGTCGCAAGCCATTGAAGCAAGCTTTGGTCAATTGGAAGATCCACTTCATCTCAAAGCTTGAAGCCTTCAACAGGGCTTCATCTCCACTATACAAAGCTACCTCCACCGTTGGAAGCATCGGTGATAGCCTCTAATGAGGTATGAATCAAAACTGAGCTTAGGTTGAAAAATCTTTGGTCCTTTGTGAAAGTAATTATAATCTCATTGAAATTCGATCGTTAAATCTTCTTCTCTATGCTTCTTGATGGTGTGGGCTGAATCTTAGCCTTATCCGAGCTCAAGTGAGCTCAGATCAAGCCATGGAGATGGACGATCTCCGTCTCCTGTAGGCAAATGCAGAGATGAATCATGGACCATCCATCTCATGTATTTTGGATAGACGGTCCTAATTAAAACATGCTAGATTTTCTGATTTATCCTTTTATAATCGTGGGTTTAATCCTGACCGTCTGATCTTTGATTGGACGGCCCATGGGAAAGTGCGTAGCACCGCCGACTAATGCGACATCCTATTTGACAACTTAAATAACCAATCCCATCATGCCACATTGAAAGCATGCACTGCGTCAGCAACCCACATGGCGCCGATGGGATTAATTATATAATTAAGTTATTTAATTATCCTTTAATCATAAAAAACTTCATAAATTCATAATTAAATATAAAAAATATAAAAAAAAATATAAATGAGGGCCATTTTAAAGATAATTTAGAGGGGAATCCAATAAAATTATTTTTAATTAATTTTTAATAGTGAATTTTCCTTAATTTAGGTTTAATTAAAAACCTACTTA
This sequence comes from Cymbidium sinense, assembly GCA_021442155.1. Taxonomy (NCBI): domain Eukaryota; kingdom Viridiplantae; phylum Streptophyta; class Magnoliopsida; order Asparagales; family Orchidaceae; genus Cymbidium; species Cymbidium sinense. Next base: position 821,054 of record CM038230.1, read on the forward strand.
CCTTAATTACTCCCTAATCATTTCATTACTTAACTCCAAACTTCTCAGACTTGTTTAGGGGGATGACTTTTGCCTCCCCTAATTTTTTTGGAATTTATTAATGAGTTAATTTGGGAAATTAATTAATGAACCCCTAATCACCCCTTTAATGTAATTAAGAGTAATTAAGCATATGAATAGTGACTTAAGCCTTTAATTAAGATAATTAAACATTGTTTGTGTGAGTAAGAGGTTCATGAAATGATTTTGAGATATTTTCCCTATTCTATTCCCTAACCCCCCTTTCTTCCTTAATCCAAACCTAATTAAAAATTAATCCATTAATGATCTACTTAATTAATCTAATTAAAATTTCAAAATCCATCTAAAATTAATTAATCTCTTTCTGGGTAGATCCTTAGGAGTTCAAAATCTTAAGGTAAGCTTAAGGAAATCATATCCAACTCACATGTGTGGGATTGTTATGAAAGTACTTAATTAAACCCTTTAGTTTAATTAATCAATAATTGTGAGTCAATTGCATTAGGCCTCTTTCTTTCTTAGGTGCATTGGTTGCATATCATATCTTGGCTCACAATTGTTTGAATAATAATGTTAAAATGGTATAGGTAATGAGTAATTAATTAATTTAATTTATGCCTTAACCAAAATAAAACATAAAAATTAATCTAATCATAAAAAAATTAAACTAAATCAATTCACACATGAGGGAAATGAGTTAGGACCAGCAAACCCTTTAACACAAATCATTTGTAAATCAAATTGAAAACAAAAAATAAAAGTCTCTTTAAGCAATTTTGATTCACTTTGAATAATCTTATCTTATAGGATTGTCCTTAGGAATTAATTAGGATGAATGAAATCTTATGCTTACATCACTTTATCTCTTTCCAAGCATGTTTAATGTTGTTTGCCATGTGAAGTCATGCATTCATTCTCTTTTGAAAAATCAAATTAAATGAAATGTTTTCTTTATGTCAAATTGCATGTTTTGGTTAAAAGTAAGAATATGAATGGCTATTATCACTATTAAACCAAAAAAGCTATTTTCAAAATCTATAAATCAAAGATCATAAATGAAAGTATGCTACTTATAAATATTTATAAGCTTGCATGTGATTATAGCCTAAAAATGTGTTATGTGATTTTCTTCTCTTCTCTTAACATGGATTTGAATAGGATTTGCAAAGTGTATAGTTCATTTGAAAAGAACATAACACTTGCTTAAATCCATTCCAATCCACTTCTATGTTATGACTTAAGAAGGATCTTCACATTTGCATATGCAAATTGCATCACCAAATCAAACAAAAGTAAAAATCTTTTGCATGATTCTTCTTCCACTCATTTCTTTTTATACATGCACATGTATTTAATAAAAGTGGTATATTAGTCTGGACATCTCGGGGTTGTGAGGCTTTAAGTAGCCCCAAGTATGTCTTGTACCTTACACCCCTGGTATAGAAAATAATGGCGGCATGCTCACTTATGTATTTCATACATGTAAATGCGCATTTGATTAATGGATAAAAGAATCCCTCTTTTCTACTTAATAAAATCATGCATTGATGAAACATCCAAGTTTTCTTAAACAACATTCCTTAGCATTCATCATCAAAGTATGCTAAAGTGTTTGCATTACATGTATAGATATACTTAGGATCATTCATATGAATAGTATACATGTTGGAAAGAAATAAATGATTGTGTGTTATGTGATAGTTATTCACCTTAATTAGTCCTAAGATGTGTTTCTTATTGAATAGGTTTACTTAGAGTAAATCTAAACTTAGGGTTAATTAAAACACATAATAAAACATTCACTAAAGAAAAATTATTAATGAATCTACCTTAGAAATTACTTAAGTTAGGGATGAAAGAGAAGTTCTCTTCTCTTTTCTTCTCTTTACAACACTTAGTAATTAAATGTAAGTTCACTCAAACCAAATAAAATCATCAAATGAAATTGACCAAATCAACTAAATGACTTAAAAAGAAACAATCCTCTAAGTTGAATCATTTCACACTTAGAAAACTCCAATCTTAAAGCCTAGCTAAGACATGCCACACAAGCCTTAAATGGCACACACATTAGGCTATGCCACCATTTCTAGCTCTATGTTAGGGCGGTGCATGGTTTGATGCCTGATTTTGTTTTGTGATATAATGTTTTAGACGGATGTTGGGGTGTATGTAGAGGATGGTAGGAAATCTTTTAATCATGTCTTCAGAGGATTATGCTTAAAGTGCATTGTAATAAAAATATAAATATTTTTATTGTGTGGGTTACTTATACCCATAAGCACAATCCAAAATAGGCCAGGTGAACTTGGTTACCCATGTGTGGTGTGCTAAGTCCAATTTATTCATATAACTGCTTGGGATGTGTGGTGTGTTTAGTTAATCTCTATTTTGCAAGTTTTAGTTAGATTTACTTTTCCCATTTTTATGTAATTATTGCAATTAGGATTTGGAATGAATGTTATGGGGAAGTGGAGGTGAACATTGGTCATAAGACCATGGCTTATGTACCATGTGAAGCCTTTGGAGTGACCACATTCCAACCAAGAAAAAAGGAAGGAAGGAAAGAAGCAAATCAAAAATGAAGAAATGAAGAATAAAGAAATGAAAATTGAAGACCCCCATAACATAAATTCCTTCTAAATTATAATTATTCATTTATAATCAGGGTTGTCTAAGGGTATAGCTCGGATACGCATATTTTTTTTGGGGTTTGTGTGGTAGAGCCCGATCACAAAGGCCTTTTATTCTTTTGTGCCAGCTTTATAAAATTGTTTGATGTTGGTTTAGCTTGTGCATAAAGATGACATGTTTTTTTTTCTAGTTTCATCATTGTTTGATGAATGGCCTGGAAGTGATTAGGCTCCTAGGGAAAAATAAATTTTCTATCCAATTAATCAACTCAAAAATTAAATTAAATAACTCATAACCTCACCTAAAGCCTAGGATATAAATAAAGATAATAAAAGATTTAGTAACCCCTTAGTTGAATGTTGTATGTTTCACATCATGCATAAAATCATCTTACTTCACTCTTGATCATGCAGGGCTTCCACCTTTTTTAGAGAACATGGCTTAACCTTTGAGAGCCATGGTGGAAACACACCTCCTTCTTACTGATTTGTCCCATAACCAATTTCTCATGCATTAGGCATATGAATCCCATATCCTGTGTCAAATTAATTGTACAAAAATAAAAATAAACTTAACAAAATTTGCATTATATTAAGTCATGAGTTCATGCCCTACGTGATCTAGTCTCTCAGGAAGTGAGTTTAAGGACTTAGTCTTCTTTCTAAATAAACAACAGTTTAGCTATCTTGCAAAAGCATAAAACTTTCCTACATATATTTAAAATTATAAGATGAGATAGTTGGCAGCCACCCCCAGGTATTTGTAAGTCCAATAGTCAGGTGGTTTATCCTCTCTTATGGGGGTAAACCATATGCCCATTTTTCATCTTAGATTTAAGTCATCTTTAGCCCTCACCAAAGTTCCCTAGATTCACGATCTGAGGATGATATTTCCCTTTACAGGATGAAAGCATAAATCCTCACATCTTAGGTATTTTCATGATCTTGTATCATGGAATTATAAGTCCTAAATTTTTACTAAAAATTTAACCTAAATAAATAATTCTTCCCAAATTCAAAAATATAAAGCCCAACCATATGATAGTTTGGGATGCTTGCTAAGTTTCTTAGCATCGTGAACATCCCCTACTTATCTCCCTTTGATTTTGATAATCCCTCCTTTTGATCAATCCCTTTTGATCGTTCAAAAATAACCAATTGATTGATAGTCCTACCTTTAAAATCTTGGGAGACAATGATCATTTACCTTAATCGAGAGTATCCTTAAGGGATCTCATTCCTTAAGATGTAATTAACTATGGAGGCTTGCCTCCATAGGGAACTTTATGAACCTAATTTAAAATAAACCCTACTTTACTTTTTCATGTAAAGTAAGGGAAGAATCTCTGGCACATTTGAAGACCTGCCATCCTTAGGAGTCCTTATTAAGTGATTAGGTCCATTATAGGATGGTGACTTCTGTCTCCCGAGATAGTACATCATTCCTCAATGTCATACTCGATCACCCTAATAAGAACATCTATGAATCTACGTGGTGTACAAAGAGCATAATTTTTATTTTCATTTATTTATAAAGGATAGATGTAGATAAAAATTCACCACAATACCCAAATTTATTAAATGAAGATTCATTTTCAAGAAAAACTAAGAATCATCTTTCAAAAATCATATATGAACATCTTTATTTAATATATCCAAATTTATTGAATGAAGATTTAATTTTCAAATAAAATAAAAAAAATCATCTTTTCAAAAATCATAAATGAACATTCTCATTCAATATACCCAAATTTATTGAATTAAGATTTCATTTTCAAACAAAATCAAAAATCATCTTTTCAAAACTCACAAATGAACATCCTCATTCAATATACCCAAATTTATTGAATGAAGATTTCATTTCTAAACAAAATAAAAAAAATTCTTCTTTTCAAAAAGCACATATTTGAAAATGAATACCCTCATTCAATATACCCAAATTTATTGAATGAAGATTTCAATTCCAAATAGAATCATATCATAATATTGAAATTCCATTTCAACATATCTCACATATGTTGAAGTTAGAATTTCTTCCCTTTTCAAAAATTACAAATTTGAAGATAAGCCTCTTCATTCCATATGTCCAAACTTGTTGGATGGAGGCTTTATCTCCAAACAAAATCACGCCATTTGAAACCCCACTCAACACATCACATGTGTTAAGTTGTAATTTTCCATCTTCTAAAAAAAGCAATAAATCACACACAAAAACTTCATCTTTGAAACATGAAACAAAATTGACTTCCATTTTACATAACCAAATTTGTAAATGAAAATCTTCTTTTCAAAAATCATAAAAATCAAACACATTTGGATCCTTCATTTAGTACATCCAAATTTGCTAAGTGAAGATCCTCTTTTCAAAAATCATAAAAATCAAACACATTTGCATCCTTCATTTAGCACATCCAAATTTTCTATGTAAAGATCCTCTTTTCAAAAATCATAAAAATCAAACACATTAGCACATCTAAATTTGCTAAGTGAAGATCCTCTTTTCAAAAAATCATAAAAATCAAACACATTTGGATCCTTCATTTAGCACATCCAAATTTGCAAGGTAAAGATCCTCTTTTCAAAAAATCATAAAAATCAAACACATTTGGATCCTTCATTTAACACATCCAAATTTGCTAAGTGAAGGTCCTCTTTTCAAATATCATAAAAATCAAACACATTTGGATCTTTCATTTAGCACATCCAAATTTGCTAAGTGAAGATCCTCTTTTCAAAAATCATAAAAAAAAATCAAACACATTTGGATCCTTCACATAGCATACCTAAATTTGCTAAGTAAAGATCCTTTTTTCAAAACATTAAAAAAAATCAAACATATTTGGATTCTTTATTTAACATATCCAAATTTGCTAAGTAAAGATCCTCTTTTCAAAGATCAAAATAAAAATATTTGGACTTTATTTAGCATACACAAATTTCCTAAGTAAATATTCCATTTCTAAACTCACACATGATTCACATCATGGGAAAACAAACAAAAGAAGAATAAAATTATTTTCAAACAACTCATTTAGCATACCCAAATTTTCTAAATGAGTAATCCCCAAACAAAACCAATTGACCCTTTATTTTAACATACTCAAATTTGTTAAATGAAGGGTCCCCAAACATAAAAATCAAATTCAAATATGAACCAATGGAAGCATAAAAAATATCTTCAAAATACTTGAACCCATTTTTAACATACACTAATTTGTTGAAAATGTATTCTAAATTCAAAAATCTCTTCTCCAATTCTAAATTCAAAATCTCTTTCCAAAATCAATGAGACCCACTTAACATATTCAAATTGTTGAGTGTGGGTTCAAATCCTAAATCAAAATTCAATAAGTTATCAAGATACAAAAACAAAAATCTGATTTTAGCTTGTTTTTAACATTTACATAATTTCAACTTAGTTTAAGTCAGTTTCTTTCAAGTTTAGTTCAGTATAAATGGAAGCTCAGAAGTATGTCTTCACTTTTTCTTTCGGGATGGATTTGGCCTTAGATCGGGCCAGCCTCCCACAGATTAACTTTGCCCATCTCATTCACCATAGCTGAAGATTCAAGGGGGCTAGGATCACTTGTGAGGGGAAACCCACAAACACCTCCTTCAATAACTTAAACAGAAGGATGAACAAATTGACAAGATGGGAAAGAGGCTTGAAGATTTGCTAGTTGTAGTTTTGACACTTCAGAATCAAGCCCCAGTGGTGTATCCTACTAACAGAGATTTGGGAATGTCTTGGATCAAGCCAAGACTTCACCTCCAATAGAAGGTAACACTAGCAGGGAAGGTAGTGGAAGGGATATTAAACTCATGGTCGAGCAACAAGTGAGAGAAGCACTGATGCAAGCTCGAGGAGGATCATTGGTTCTAAAGGGTAGACCCTACCTAAAGGAATTTGATGTCTTCCAGTATCCTAAGGGTTTTGTGCCAGCTTCTTTCAAGAGCTTTGATGGCAGCAGGAACCCATGCTAGCACATAGCGTACTTCAGGGCCAACTGTTACAATGCTGGTGTGTTACTATTCCATATTTTATCAACAGTTTAGTGGGCTTAGCCTTTGATTAGTATGTTGAACTCCCCAACAATTCTGTGAAGATTTCTACTGTGTTGGAGCAACTCTTCATTAAGAGGTTTATTGGAGCTCGACAAATGGTAACTATGGGTGATCTTATTGTAGCACAATAACACCTTGGTGAGTCCCTCGTTGACTATATTCTTAGATGACACAATTTGAATATGAAATGTGAACTGTAACAGTCTGAACAACATGCCATTGAAATTATACTAAAGAATATTCATGGTTCGGTCACTTTCATGCTCAAAGATTTTACAATCAAGACATTTGAGAAGCTAATCAACAAGGCGGCTAGTCTACAAGGAGAGGCCAAATAGTTGCCCTTTCAAGATCAATCAACAAAGCCAAAGCCACAAAAAATTTATGAAAAGAAGCCAGGAGTAGTAATAACATTGGACAAGGGGAAGCAATCGGCCAGAAGCAATATGAGAGACCTAGCTTAAATCTTTGCATCCCAAAAGCTATGTCACTATATGCTTTCTCATAAGGTGAACTTGATTTCAAGAACAATCTACTAGATCACACACACCATTATCCTGATGATGCATTGGTATGTGATTCTCTCAGAAATTAAAAAAAAGTGAAATCACAGTAGATTTCTTAGCAGCACAACCACTTCTTGCTGACTCTCCGCTTAGTGATGATCTCCCTATTGAACAAATCATGAACCTAGGGGACGTTAACAATTACCGTTGGGAGATGTATTTTGATGGTGCAGCTTCCTTTCACAAAGGAGAAGAACCATGATATACTCTTCCATAAAAGGTAGGGGTAGGAATAGTCTTTTTAACTCCAGACCGTGATGTGATGAGATTCTCATACTATCTCTCTAATCCATGCACTGACAACGAAGCCGAGTATGAGGTTTTGATTGTCAGTCTGGAGTTAGCCATTATAGTTTATGTCAAAAGAATCAACATCTATGGGGATTCTCAGCTAGTCATCAACCAGATTACTGGGTCCTATAAGGTTCTAAAACCTAAGCTTTGACACTACCATGAGTACACCATGAAGCTGTTGGCCTAAATCCATAAGGTCACCATCTACAAGATCCCTCTATGAGAGAACGTAGTAGCAGATGCTTTGACAAAACTTGCCAAGGAATTGGCATGTCCGGAAGATGAGTCCATTCCAATAAGGGTCCAAAATAGACAAGTATTATCCCTTATTGATGCTAAACTCGTCGAGAGACTTTTTCTTGAAGGTGAGGTTATCGTTTCCAATAAAGACAAGGAGCTAGATTGGAGGCAACCATTCATGGATTACTTGAACACAGGCAAACTACCTCAAGAGAAATCACAAGCCCATCAAATGGAGCAGAGAGCTCTCTCCTATGCTCTCGTGGATGGAACCTTATACCGACGGTCTTTCGATCAAATGTTGTTACATTATTTAGACAAACACGAAGCTCATAAGATCATGATTGAGGTACATTTAGGTCTATGCGGAGCACATCAATCTGGTTCAAAGATAAAAGCAAAGATCAAATGACTAGGATACTACTGGTCTTTAATGATTACAGACTTCATGAACGTAGCTAGAATATGACAATAATGTCAAGTACACAGTTTGGTCCTACATCAACCACCCAACATTCTACATCATACATTAGCCTCATGGCCATTTGAATGTTGGAGTACTGACATTATGGGTCCAATTGATCCTCCTTCTTCCAAGGGTCATCGGTTCATCTTAGCTGCCACCGATTACTTTTCCAAGTGGAGGAAGGCAATCCTACTTAGAGAGGTCACAGCTCAGCATGTGCACCAATTTTTCAGGAATAATATCGTATATAGGTTTGGGGTGCCTTGACAAATTATATCTGATAATGGTACCGCATTCAAAAACACCAAGATCAACAGCTTTGCCAGGAGACATAGTATAGATTATAGATACCACACCATCTACTACCCTAGGAAAAATGGCCTAGCAGAAGCATTCAACAAAACTCTCATTCAAATACTAAAGAAGACACTTGCTGACAACAAATGATAGTGGCATGAGCAGCTAGTTGAAGCTTTATGGGCATACTACACCACATACATAACTCCAACTCAATCTACCCCATTCTCCTTAGTATATGAGTCTGAAGCCATTCTACCATTAGAAGTTTAACTCTCATCACAAAAGGATAACAATGGATAGTAAAATCACTACATATCAGAATGTAAAGTTATAGTTAGAAGAGCTCAAAGGTTTAGACGAGAGACACCTATGGGCATGCCAGAACCTCAAGTTGTATAAGACCAAAATGATTCAAGCTCACAACAAGCTGGTCTGCCCTAAAACTTTTCAAGTAAGAGAACTTGTTCTAATTCTAAGGAGATTAAATTATTGCCCGTCAAAAGTTGGGAGACAAGTTGAACCCACTTGGGAAGGCCCTTTTGTCATAGAGAAGGCTTACCAAGGAGGATCTTATTAGCTTATTGATTGTAAAGGGGAACACCCGATGCTTCCAATTAATGGGCTCTATTTGAAAAAATATTACCCATAAAATCATGTTTGAAAATAATTCTATCTTCCAAAATTTTGTTCCAATTCATCAAAACATTCTCTTTATTCGAAACATTATTTTCTTGTTTACAAATCTGCCACGTCATGTTTAGGGTACGTATAAGAGAACCTAAGAGACATCATATCCTTATTTCATAACACGAACACAAATTAAACATGATTCCCAAGTGCTATTAGAATAGGTGTAAGAAAACCTAAGAGGCATCTTATTTTGACTACCACGGCTAAGTTTGGTGTAAGAAAACTCCAGTAACATCCTTTCTTGGTGGAATTGTAACTGCCATTCATGGCACTGTTTCATCAATTCCCTAACGTATTTAGGGTAGGTGTAAGAGAACCTGAGAGGCATCTTATTCCTTCTAACACAAACACAAACAAAAAAAATAAACACATATCTTTTGTCTCAAGCTATTTTGATGTGGGAGCAAGTCCCCCTATGGCACTCACTCATTAGCTGCTCTAGGTCGAGCTGACATGCTACTTTGCTAGTCTGTCTCCCCAATGATCATTTGTCCAGTGGATTTGAGTCCCCGTGCTTTCTTCCTGACTTGACCATTGCAAACCAATGAGTGCCTTGTTAGTTTAGTAGGCCTCACTGAGCAACCAGTAAGCTACCTCATGTTGACTTTATTTAAGAAGATGTCAGTCTACACACTTTCTTCTTGAACTAACCATCATGCACTGACTAGATTGAATACATTTGAGGCTTAGGATAAGTCCCCCAGAGGCTCCTTTCCTCTTGGTTACTTTTGAAATGATATAAGTCCTCCAGAGGCATTCACTCAATAATCGCCCTAGGTCGGATGGCACTTGTCGAGCCGAAGACAAACTATCCCAATAATCAGTTTCACTATAGGAGGATGTGAGTCTCCGATGCTTTCTTCCTAGGCTGATTGTTGCAAACTGATGGGTACTTTAGGTTGGTTGATGTTCGCTATGCTAACAGCAACTCACCCGGTGGATATACCACTCTTGGAAGATGTGAGTCCCCATGCTTTCTCCTTGAGTTGGCCACCGAATACCTATAGACATTATCTTCTTTGGGTTTTAGATAAAGCCCTTAGCAGTCCCTTTTCCTATGGGAACTTTATTTTGATCACGTCCTTTGCAACCCCATTTAGACACTACCCGAGTTACTTTTAGATTGACAGCCCCCCTTTCCTAGTAGCCACCCCTGTGGTTGGAGAATTTATTCAGCGGATGCACAAATTCTCCCTTAGTTTCATAAATCTGAGATTGGTCTAGGCTGATATAAGCTCCTTCTAAGTTTGATCCCTCGCAAACCAATAGGGTCCATGATAAACAAAACCAAACAAACAAATTTATTTGCTTGTGGATTAGGAACTCAAGCTCCTAACGGCCCCATTCCCAAGCAGGCATCTTATCTTTAGGATAGTATCAGAACTCCCTATAGGAATTGCCTAACTACTCTTGAGTAGAGATAAGTCCTCAGATCGACACTCTCTTAGTAGTCGCCCTTAGGTCGGGTTCAATCTGTCTTTCCATAAACAAGTTACCCTGACAGTCATTTCGCTCTAGAAGATATAAGTCTACTACACATTCTTTCTAGCATGACTGTCGCAAACCGACTGGCAGCCCTAGGTCGAGTTAACATGTTACCTTGCTAATATATTGCCTCAATGTTCTTTTATTCAGGAAAGATGTGAGTCCCTGTGCTTTCTTCCCTGAATCAGTCATTGCAAACTGAAAGGCACCCCTTTGGATGGATAGCTCTCCCATCGACTGGGAAATTGCTCCCTTTGGACTGGTAAATCTGTGTTAGACCAAGGCCAACACGGCCCCTACTCAGTGTAGTCCATCACAAATCGATGGGATCCATCAAATATAAATAAAAATGAAATTAACCTTAACTATCTTTGAGCTAATTTAAGTCCCTTAGCGGCATTCACTCAGTAGTCAGCCCTAGGTCGGGTTAACATGTTAGCTTGCTAATGTGTCATCCCAATGGTCTTTTGTAGTGGAAGATGTGAGTCCCTGTACTTTCTTCCTTGAATTGACTGCTACAAACTGAAAGTTAACTCCTTTGGTTGGATAGTGCTACTATGTGGTTGGTAGACTACCCCTTTGGATCGGTAAGTTTGTAGTAGATTAAGGCCAACATGGCTCCTTCTCATGGTCCCATCGTAAATTGATAGGGTCCATCTCAAAATTCAAAACTTAAAATCTGAAACAAATTCAACCCTCCTTCCCACTGGAGTCAAATTAAACAAACAAACAAAAAATCCAATTAACCACCTTAGTGGAGTCAAACCAAATTAAATCAATCTGCTTCTTTTTAGTGAGATGCAAATCTTTCCAATTCTCCCAATGGAACCAATTCAATCCAACTTGAACTTGCTCCCCTAGAGGAGAGTTCACATTTTAATCCCCAGTGGATCCAAAATTCTAATCCCCTAGTGGATTTCACAACCTCTTATCCCCAGTGGATGACCTAAATTTTCTCCCCTAGTAGAGAGTTCACATTTTCATCCCTAGTGGAGCACCAAATCATAAATCAACAAATCAAATCAATTTCTCCCCAGTGAGATGCAAATTAAATCAAACCTCTTATCCCTAGTGGATAACTTGAGCCTGTTTCCCTTAGAGGAAGGTTCACAAACTTAATCTCTAGTGGACTCCTCCTTCACTCTCTTATGTATTAGGAATAAGTATAGTTGCATTGCACTAAGCTTTTGATTCCTTCTACACCTTGAGTTTAGGAGTATATCATTTATGTTAGTGCTTGTGATCGTTTGAATGTTGTTGATCATCTCAGTCAACACCAATATGTGCAGTATGCCTTGTTAGTCACACCACACCTGTTGGACACCCTTTGTTGACCTCACTATTGGAGTGAGCTCTCAACTTCTCCATCTTAGACATAGGACTCCTCTAAATATTAAGAGTTTCTTAGTCTTAAGATACTTCTAATGATTAGGTGAACACTTAACCTAACCCTAGAGACTTAGAAGAGTTGGCCATGGGAATAGGCTATGCCTTAGGGGTATTAGAAAAATTTGTCCACCTATAGCTTGAACCAAATCCTTACTTCCTTCTTTCAAGTGAAACTTCAAATTCAAGTCAAACCTCAAATTCAAATCAACCTCAAATTTAGATCAACCTCAAATTCAAATCAACTATAAATTCAAATCACTTCAAACTCAAAAGATTTTCTCATAGCCCATTTATATTCACAAATATAAATGAAATATAAATTCAAATAACCAAAACTAAATCCAAAATCTTTCCTAAGCCCTTTCAATTCCATCTTAAGGACTTAGCTCAACTCAAATCTAAATCACTCCAAACTAAAATATTTTCTCATAACCCATTTATATTCTCATTTATATTCACAAATATAAATGGAATATAAATTCAATTGACCAAAATTAAATTCAAAACTCAAGCCCAAATCTAACCTAAATCCAACCTATACCCTTTCAAGTCAAATTCTTGAGCTTAGCCAAATCATCTTCAAATCAATCCAAACCTTTAGAATTTCTCTTCAAACAATCAATCCTTCAATAACAAACCAAATATAAACATAAATTGTAATCATCAAATCAAAATCAAGCTAACCCAAGTCAAGCCCACGTTCACCCTTTTGGCTTGAAATTGTCAAATGAATCAAAATCCATTTGATTCTAAATCAATTGCAATTGGATTTATATATTTCAATCATAAGTCCAAATTTGAGTTCAACCAAACTTTTCTCAAGCCTTGATCAAGCCAATTGACCCACTTAGGCTCACTCGACCCAAAGTGATATAAAGCACCTTTTTGAGCCAAATTTTAATCCTACCCAAATTGGATTGAACTAAACCCATCTAAGCCTCACATTGTGAGCAACAATCATCTTAGGATGATCAATCACTCAAATTTGGTCAAACCAAATCAAACCTAGACTTTGACCAAGTCAACACTTAGCCCAAATGAAACCCGAACTAGCCAAAATCCACCATAGGCCAAATTGATTGAAACCATTGATCTAAGCCAATCCATCATCAATGATTGAACATGATCAAGCCATCATTTGAGCCAAACCTTGCCCAATTGACCACCAGATCGAAGTTGACCCAAGTTGACCTAAAAAGTCAAAATGAGTCAAATCTTGATCAAATCCAAATTGATTGCAACCAATGGGTCAAATTTATTCTAAATCACTTGTTGAACTTGACCAAAGCCTGGCCAACTAACCAACCCAGCCCAGACCATGAACCCAACTTGACCTAAAAGGTCAAATTAACTTGAAATCAAACCAAAAAAAACTTGATTGAAACCAAAGCTTGTAATGCATTTCAAATGATCAACCAAGCCTAAACCAACCCATGACCTAACCCAATTGGGTCAAATTGGTTAAATTGGTCAAGTTGACACATTTGACCTAAGTCAACTCAAATGTTTCAAAACCAAATATAAACCAAATTGAACCAAACCAATGATACCAAAACACTTCAAATGATCATATGAACTTAACGCAACCCTTAGTTTGACCCAATTTGACCAATTGGTCAACTTGACCTAAGTTGACCCATTTTGGCCTAAATGGGTCAACTTGAGCCAAATAATATCAAATCAACTCCAAATTCATTGAAATTTTGCCCAACCTATTTTTGAAACATTTCAAATCTGCCCAAATCAAAATAAAGGCCAAATGACCATTTTACCTTTGGTTCAAAGGGTAACCTATAGCCAAATTCATTTAGAATTTGGTCAATTTCTTTTCATGGCCACTTGGCATCCTCCTAGTGGACCACATGGACACTAAGGAGGGTGGTTAACATGAACCAATATGTTTGGGTAAGCCATGACCCAACACAAGGCCAAACTAACCCCTCCAATCAAAATTCTTCACTTGGATCACCTCTTACACTCACCTAGCACATGTGCACTTCCTCTCCTCCACTCCTCTGTCAAAACCAAAGCACATGGACTCCCTAACAACCAAAACTACCCAATCAATCTCCTCAATTTGATCAAAATGGCTAGATGGCCCTCAACCATCCAATCCAAGGAGGGGAGATATACTCCCCCTCATTCCAACTCAATGCAGACACACTAAGTCGATTGAGTTAGAGTGATCAAGAACAAGCATCCACAAGCTTCCCAAGGCCATTTCCAAGCTTCCCAAACTTCTCCTTCTCGGTTTTCTTCAAAGCCGAAATAAGGAAGGCCTAAGGATTTTTCACTTCACTCAATTCTCCATCAAACCTAAATTGCTCTTGCAAGCACCATCAAGGCACCTAGTCGAGCTCAACCAAAGTTTTTCCAAGTCTCCAAGCCACAGGAAGGGGGATTTCGATCAAAGTCGCAAGCCATTAGTGGGGATCTTGGTCAATTGGAAGATTCACTTCAAATCAAGGCTTGAAAATTTCAACATAGCTTCGTCTCTACTAGATGAAGCTACCTCCTCCGTTGGAAGTGCCAATGATAGCTTTCGGTGAGGTATGACTCAAAACTGATCTTCTATTGAAAAATGCTCGGTCATTTGTGAAGGGAATTATCATACCATTAAAATCTATCCATTGGATGTTCTTCCCTACACCTCTTAATGTTGTGGGGTGAATCCTAGCTTAATCCGAGCTTAAGTGAGCTTGGATCAAGCCATGGAGGACAGAAGACCTCCGTCTCCAGTAGATTAGGTAGGGATGAAACATGGGTAATCCATCTCGCGTGTTTTGGATGGACATCCCTGATTAAATCTTGCTAGATCCACTGATTTAATCATTTGAAACCATGGGATTAACCCTGACCATCTGATCCTTGATCGGATGGCCCAGGGAAAAGCACGTTGCACCGTGGCTGATGCAACATGTGATGTGACAACTTAAATAACCAATCCCATCACGCCATGTGGAAACTGCACCATGTTAGTGGTTCACGTGGCGCCGACGGGATAAGTTAATTAATTAGATCATTTAATTACCCATTAATCACAAAAACTTCATAAATTCATAACTAAATGTAGAAAATCCAAAAAATGCAAACTCAAGTTAATTTTAAAGATAATTCAAAGGGGAATAATATAAAATTAAGTTTAATGGATTTTGAATAGTGATTTTTTCTTAATTAGGGTTTAATTAAAAACTAAATTACATTAATTACTCCTTAATTACTTCATTAATTAATTTCAAATTTCTTTGACATGTTTAGTAGGATGACTTCTACCACTCCTAATTTTCTTGATATTTATTAATGAGTTAATTGGGGAAATTAATTAATGAACCCCTAATCACCCCTTTAATGTAATTAAGAGTAATTAAGCATATGAACAGTGGTTTAATCTCTTAATTAAGATAATTAAACATTATTTACGGAGGAGGTTTATGGAATGGGTTTGGGATATTTTCCTAAGCTATTCCCTAAACCCCCTTTCTTCCTTAATCCAAACATAATTAAGGATTAATCCACTAATGGTCTACTTAATTAGTCTAATCAAACTTTCAAAACCAATCTGAACTTAATTAATCTCTTGCCTGGTAGGGGTGTGCATTCAGTCGGATTGGACGTATCGATTTTTTAATTTGGTAATCTGTTCGGTTTGAAATTCAGAATCCGAAAATCTGATCCATATAAGATTTAATATAATCCGAACCAATCCAATCCAAAAAAATTTTGAATTTTTGGTTCAGTTTTTAAAAAACCGAAAATAAAAAAAAACCTGTTATTTAATTAAAAATGCAGATTTCACGGTTTTTTTGTTTCCACGGTTCCACACTTCCACTGCAGGAAGATTTCAGAATTATTTTATGATTTATATTTTTTGAAACATATATACTCATATTTCTTGAAATAGGTTTATATTTCTGAATTCTGATTTGAAAAAACAAATATTAAATATATTACTTAAAGAGCACTAATTAACATAACACATTAACATCTGTAATGTGATGAAATACATTTCTTCAAATATCTTTTTCTTTCACACCATTTTTAATAACATAACACATTTGCCAATTGCCATTAATCCAATAAAATTTATATGCTAACAAAAAGAAAATTTTCAATTGCAATATTACAAACATTCATAAACATTCCATATTTAAAAAGGATTATAATTACATATCACAATAAGCATTCATAAATATTCATAAACATTCATAATTCATAAACATTTTCAGTTTCTCTAATTCTCTTCCACATTTTAAAAGGAAGCATGATCAAGATTATCCGCATTTGGTGAAAGAGTTCCATTATAACCTAGAAAAGTGCCATTTTTAACCTTTGCATATTTCTTTATCAGTTAAAATGATAATCTGCAAAACACAGATATAAGTGGTTACTGATCTTCAATAAGCAATAACATTAAAAGATCTAAAAGAGGTGGAAAGCAATAAACATAACAAATACATAAATATAAGAACTTTTTTTAAGAAAAAAATCTAATCTGAAGTTTACCTGTGAGGTTGTGCTCCAGCTCAATGCTCATAGTTTCTGATTAATGGCTTGAAATACTAAACTAAGCTGTTTATATACTAACTCTACAAATGTTTTTTTGGCAATTGGATCGGGGTGGCATCTTTTATTATGATTAGAAATAGAAGATTAAACAAAAGAGAGACTAAAAATGAAAGTAAAATTCAAAAGAAAAGAAAGGCTCGCTCGTTAAAATTACTAAGAGCAACAGAATATGTGAGCATCCAAACTCCAGGTTGGAGGGTTACAATCACATATAATGCTACCAGCAATAGTAAATGAAATGTAACATCAAATCCATCATTGCCGAAAGCGCCGCCAAACATCCCCAAATGGAAAATTGTACCGTGCATTCACTGAAACTCTGAAATAACACATCCTGAAGCAATTAAAATTCAGAAATGTTACCTCACTCATAACAAAATAAGCAATACCAACATAACAGAAAGTCAGAAACTACATAACCTGCCTCCGTAATAGTAAATTACTCCTAGTAAACAACTCCACGAGCATAACAAAATAATCCATTACTTCATTCAGATTCCAACCGATAAGCAATACCACATAACACAAACTACAGAACCGGCCTCCAGATTCTAGAATAGTGAACAACTCCAAGTCTCCAAATCATGAATAGAATAGGTAACAACAACCCAACAACACTGACCCAAAGGCATAACAACTTCTGGCTGACCCAAAGGCATAACAACAACAGTAGCCCAAAGGCATAACATCAACAGCAGTCCAAAGGCAAAACCTCCATCCAAATAGGCTAATAGCAAAATAGTAGAATATAAGCAACAACAGAGAGAGGAAAGCCATAGGGATAACAAAATAATCCATTACTCCATTCAGATTTCAACCGATAAGAAATACCACAGAACACAAACTACAGAACTAACCTCCAGATTCTGGAATAGTGAACACTGAACAACTCCAAGTCTCTAAATCATGAATAGAACAAGGGTAACAACACAACCCAATATGCAACAGCAGCAACCTAAAGGCTGAAAGGCATAACAACAACAGCAACCCAAAGGCATAATAAATATAAAGGCATAACATCCAGCAAAAGGCATAACAACAATGACCCAAAGGCATAATAACAGCATGAGGCATAACATCAACAAAGGCAAAACCTCCACCCAAATAGGATAATAGCAAAATAGTAGAATATAAGCAACAATATAGAGAGGAAAGCCATAGGGAGACAAAGAGGGCATCTAGAAATAACCATCAAAGCCACCACCAATGCAACATGAAAAACACCACATCCAGCACCACCGACCAAGAAGCAAATATCAGGAAATAGGATAGCAAAATAAATAAGACTATAAGAGGGATTCAATACCAATAGCCAGTGTAAGAAGGGGTATTTTTCAACCAATAAAAAGAAAACACCAACCCAAACCAAGAAAATAACCAAATAGAATATGATTTAAAAAAACCAAAAAAGCTAAGCAAATCTAAAGAGGATAAACAACCAACAAAAAGAGTAAAGACTAGAAGTTCAAATTCAGTAAAGAGAGCAGTCAAGCAAAAAATAATGTAATCTATATTGTTGAACAATGTTTCAACATATGTCAATTAGTAATTACTAATTACCAAGCAACAAAAAAAATATAAACCATAATAGAATCTACCAAAATGTTTCATTTCAGTATATCATGTACTGATGTATATGAGTATATGTATATCTGTTACTCTGTATGAGTGTATGATTATAGTCTGTATGGCTGTTTCTGTATCTGTATCTATATGACTGTATCATTTCAATTCTTTACCAAAAGGTTGGATCATCTATAACCTTCGATATATCTGAAAGAAAAAGTATTAATGCATAATATAGTATGGTAGTGATGTATGGCTGAAAAAAAATATTATAAGTAATTGGAAAAGTCTAAAAGATATAACAATACGACACCTTCATCAAATTTATCAATATCATAAATGTTCTCCTCAACATTGACTGGCTCATTTGTCCACTTTGCTCTCATCCAATCTTGGGCACAAATAAGAGCTTGTACTATTTTTGGAGATAAAGAGCTCCTAAAAGCATCTAGAACATGACCACCAGTACTAAAAGTAGACTCAGAAGCTACAGTTGATATAGGAACAGCCAAAATATCTCTAGCCATTTGAGATAAGATGGGAAACCTTGGAGCATTAACCTTCCACCATGTTAAAATGTTAAAGTCATCTTGCATAAATTTAGAGTCTTCATCTAAGTATTTATCTAAGTCTGTTATACTCTCAAGATTATCTCTCCCATAATTATGCCTCTTGAACTTCTCAACCATCATGTACTTTCTCCCCCCATCTCTTGGATCATGTTGGCTTTCAACAGTATTTTGTCTTAACTCAGGAGTAATTTCATCTCTATTCTTATAACTAACTTCATCTTATAATCATAATCATAACATATAACCTTATTGCTCGTGCCAAATTAGCCCCTCAAGCCGATACATGTCCACTACAAATTCAATATATCTAAGTTTGAACACGGGATCAAGTACAACTGCAAGATAAATATTCATATTCATTTTATCAACACATCCCCAATACTTATCAAACCTTAATTTCATTTTCTTTGCCATGGTACTAACTTCAACATCATTATGGGATTCCTAACTTTGAAGCACACATTGGACCTCCACAATCTCATGAAAGAATGTATTTGAAGTGACATATAAGGAACAAAAAATGCACAGAGTTAGTTCATAAAATCTTTCTAAGAATGTAACAAGCCTTCTTGCATTCTCCCAATCACCATCACATGGAACTCCTCCTCCACCATGATTTGCATCCACTTCCTTCTCTCCAATTCTAAATTGAGGATCAACCTCTTCATATCTCTCAAAAGCTTTTTTGCTTAAATTTAACATCAGATATGTAGAATTCCACCTCCTAGGTACATCCAAACACAACAAGCTTTTGCTTTGTATTTTTTCAATTTCAATGCATTCTTTGAATTTTTAAGTCTTGATGGTGACAGCCTAATGTACCTCACTGCTGCTCTTACACATTATACAGATTTACCAACCTCCTTAATTCCATCTTGAACAATAAGATTTATAATATGTGTAACACATCTCATATGTAAGAACTTACAATCAAGAACACTTCCCTCTCATTTTGAAAATTTCTTCTGCAAATGATTGATAATGTCATTATTGGAGCTAGCATTATCAACTGTGATTGTAAATACTGCATTAATACCCCAATCAATCAAACATCTCTCTACCTCTTGCCCAACAATCTCCCCTCTATGACTATATATGGGACAAAAATTAATGACTCTCTTATTTAACTTTCAATCTTCATCAATATAGTGCACGGTTAGACACATGTAATTAATTTTTGAATTAATGTCCATGTGTCAGTTGTCAAGCAAACCCTTACAGTTGAATCTCGTAATATTTATTTCAAAGCATTCTTCTCAACTAAGTAAAATTCAAAGTGGTCACGAGTGAGTGTCCAACGGGAAGGTATTTTAAATATTGGGCAACATTGAGTCATAAAATATTTGAACCCATATCCTTCAACATGTTTGAATGGTAATTCATCCATAATTACCATGGATGCTAAAGCTTTTCTAACTTTGAGACCTCCAGTATTTTGTTCACCTTTGCCACTAGGTTGCAATACTAGTAGAGTTTGACTTTTTTCCATGTTATGAGGATTCTTCTGACATACAGACAGATGTGTTTGTAAAGTTGTAGTACCATTAAGCTTTGTATCACTATGATAAGTCTTCCCACAATAGTTACATTTACTCATCTTTTCTCCATTCGAACTATTAAATTTAGTAAAATGATCCTAGACATCAGATCTTGGTCGGGCTATCTTTCTAATTCTCTTTTCAAAAGATGACTTGCTACTTGAAGCACTTGCAACACAATGGATATTATCTTGGTTGATAGGTGTTTGATTTTGGGAAGAACCAATCATGTTAGAACTCTCTCCACAATGAGACATTTAATCAAAGTGTAAAGAGATCAAGAAAGAATAAGCCAAATGAGAGTAGAAAAACCTAAAAATTATATATGATACACCCGATCTTGATTATACCAACATTAAACCTCTTATGAAAAAAACAAAACTACTAGTAGCTTTCATTTGCTTCAACAAAAAAAGCATAATAGAAATAAAATAAACTAACACACTTCACTTCAAATATCTAATGTAAACATTGTCAAAAAATAATATCATTAATTCACTCGATGTTAATTAGAGGTTTTTTTTATCACTCCACAATTGCTAATAATAATAGAAAAGATCATGGAATATCAAAAAAAGTCTAACAGTAATATCATTTATAATCAAATAAAAATATAAAGTGTCTAGTGCATAGATGTCAATCATGTCATGAAAGTATGCTTCTAAGCCTGGTGTGTACTGACAAGAAGCGCGATTGAGTCAATCCAACAAATGATGATACTATTGTGAACCTTCTTCCTCATGGTCTAGCTATGTAACATATTATGACTACTGTGGTGAAAAAGAAGAAGGCATCCAATATACTTCTGTGTATGATCAACTAATTGGGATGACTCTAAGTCCTGTCTAGAATGACAGTGAAGTTATGAACAAAAACTGATTTGTGATGCCTTTGGGCTGCTGTTGTAAATGCCAAAAGAAAGGATTGCATATTGTGAAGGTGTAAACGCCACCTACTACTAAGGATGAAACACCACTTCCACTTGTAGCTAATAAGTCATACACAAGAGCTCATGAAACATGACAAAGAATATACTGGAAGAGTTGCATATACTAAACAACTCTCCAACTCCAAGTCTCCAAAGCATAAAACACTAAACAAAGATAAAAGAATCCATGAGAATCGAGACAAAACCTGTATAATGCTATTAATGACGAACATCATCTAGTGAGAATTGAGAATCGAGACCGCGAGACCCGAGAGCCCGAGAGCCCGAGAGAAAAACTTAGAGAAGAAGGGAGAAGTAGCGCCCTTGCACAGTTGCACAAGATGACAAGAGCCAAGAGGCGAGAAGGGAGAAGCCGAGAAGAGAACAAAAGAATCATGAATAGAACGAAAATGTCGACAACTATAATGAAGAGTTGAAGTGTCAAACAGAAGTCGAAGAGAACTAGAGAAGTAGAGAACCAGCCCACGGCCGTGGGGACAGATTGCCATCACAGCTTTTCCCTTTCGCCTCCCTAACCTAATCGCTTATTCTCTTTTGGGTTTTGCCCTACCCTAGGATTTGTAATATCCATTATCATCCGATATTCTGATTTCTATTTTTGCACGACACGGGCTAAATTTTGGATTTTCAATTTTTTTGGATTATAAATTTTAAATCTGATCCATAATCCAAAAACCAAATTTAGCTAAAATTAAAATCAAAATCCAAAATAAAATTAAAAAACTGATCCAAATTTAAAATTTTGGTTCAGTTTTAATCATATTTTTGGTTTAAACCAAATTATGCATAGCCCTACTTGCTGGGTAGATCCTTATGTGTTCAAGAATCTAAGGTAAGTTTAAGGAAATCATATCCAACTCACACATGTGGGAGGGTTATGAAAGTACTTAATTAAACCCTTTAGCTTAATTAATCAATAATTGTGAGCCAATTGCATTAGGCCCCTTTCTTTCTTAGGTGCATTGCTGATTTAAATTTCATATGATTGCATATCATATGTTGGCTCATAATTGTGAGGTTAATTATGTTAAAGTGGTGTAGGTAAGGGGTAATTAATGAACTTAATTTATACCTTAACCAAAACAAAACATAAAATCAATCTAGTTGTTCTAAAATTAAACTAAATTGATTCACACATGGGAGAAATGGGATAGGACTAGCAAACCCTTTTCATAAATCATTTTCAAATCAAATTCAAAACTAAAAATCTCTTTAAATAATTTTGATTCACTTTGAATAATCTTATCTTATAGGATTGTCCTTAGAATTAATTAGGGTGAATGAAGTTACATGCTTACATCACTTTATTTTTTTCTAAGCACGTTAAATGTTGTATGCCATATAAAATCATGCATTCATATCTTTTGAAAATTCAATTGAATAAAAATATTTTCTTTATGTCAAATTGCATGTTTTGGCTAAAGTTAAGAATATGAATGGCTATTATCACTACTAAATCAAAAATTATTTTTAAAACCTATAAATCAAACATTATAAATGAAGGTATGCTACATATAAGCACTTATAAGCTTGCATGTGATTATAGCATAAGAGGTTTTATGTGATTTTCTTCTCTCCTCTTAACATAGATTTGAATAGGATTTGCAAAGTGTATAGTTCATTTGAAAAGAACATAACACTTGCTCAAATCTATTCCTATCCACTTCCATGTTATGACTTATGAAGGATCTTCACATTTACACATGTAAATTGCATAACCAAATCAAACACAAAAATCTTTTGCATGACTCTTCTTCCATTTATTTGCTTTTGTACATTCACATGTATTTAAAAAAAGTGGTATATTAGTCTGGACATCTAGGGATTGCGAGGCTTTAAGTAGCCCCAAGTAGGTCTTGTACCTTACACCCCTGGTGTAGAAAATAATGGTGTCGTACTCACTTATGTCTTTCATACATGTAAACATGCACTTGATTAATGGATAAAAGAGTCTCTATTTTCTACTTAATAAAAAATATGCATTCATGGAACATCCAAATTTTCCTAAAGAACATCTCTTAGCATTCATCATCAAAGTGTGCTACAGTTTGCATTTGCATGTATAGATATGCTTAGCATCATTCATATGCATGACAAACATGGTGGAAAGAAATAAATAGTTGTGTGTTATGTGATAGTAATTCACTTTAACTAATCCTAAGATGCCTTTCTTATTTAATAGGTTTATTTAGAGCAAATCTAAACTTACAGTTAATTAAACACATAATAAAATATTCACTAAAGAAAAATCGTTAATGAATCTACCTTAGAATTTACTTAAGGTAGGGAGGAAAGAGAAGCTTTCTTCTCTTTTCCTCTCTTTACAACAGTTTAGTAACTAAATGCAGATTCATTCAAACCAAATCAAATCATCAAATAAAATTATTAAATAAACTAAACCACTTAAACTAAAACCAACTTTAAAAGTTAAATCTCTCACACTTAGAAAATTCCAACCTTAAAGCCTAGCTAAGACATGCCACACAAGCCTTAAATGGCATACACATTAGGCTAAGTAGCCATTTCTAACTCTATGTTAGGGTGGTGCATAGTTTAATGCCTGATTTTGTTTTATGATGTAATGTTTTAGACTGGATGTTAGGGTGTATTTGCATAGACCAGATGATAGGACGATCTTAGTCTAATCATTTTCTTCTACAGGGGATTGTGCATGAGGGGCGCTGTAATAAAAATATAAATGCCTTTATTATGCCAGTTGCTTATACCCCTAAGCATGATCCAAACTAAGACAGGTGGACTTGGTTACCCATGTGTGGGGTGATAAGTCTAAATTATTCATATACATGCTTGTGTTGTGTGGTATTTTCAGCTCATCTCTATTTTACAGGATTAGTTAAATTTACTTTTCCCATTTTCATGTAATTTTACAATTAAGATTTGGAATGAATGTTATGGGGGAATTAAGGTGAACATTGGTCATAAGACCAAGTCTTATGTACCACATGAGGCCTTGGAGCAAACTACATCTCAACCAACCAAAAGGAAGAAAGAAGTGATGAAAGAAAGAAAGAAAGAACTGAAGAAATGAAGAAAAAGATTGAAGAATGAAAACTCCCATAACATGATTAATTTTAATTATAATAATTCATTTGTAATTTTGGTTGTATAAGGGTAGAGCTCGGCTACCCATTTTTCTTTTTTGGTTTGTGTGGTGGAGCCCGACCACATCAGCCTCTTATTCTTTTGTGCTAGCTTTATAAAATTGTTTGATGTTTGTTTAGCTTGTGCATTAAGATGACATATTTTTCCTAGTTTCTTTATTGATTGATGAATGGCCTGGATGCGATTAGGCTCTGATAGAAAAATAAAGCTTCCATCCAATTAATCAACTCAAAATTAAAATTAGCAACTCATAACCTCACATAAAGCCTAGGACATAAATTAAGATAATAAAAGATTTAGAAACCCCTTAACTGGATGTTGTATGTCTCATACCATGCATAAAAATCATCTTACTTCACTCTTGTTTGTGGAGGGCTTCCACCTTTGCTAGAGAACATGACATGACCATTGATAGCCATGGTAGAAACACACCTCCTTCATGCTGATCTTGGCCCATAATTTTTCTCATGCATTATACATATGAATCCTATAGCATGTGTCAAATAAATTGTCCAAAAATCAAAATAAAACTTAATAAAATTTGCATTAGATTTAAGTCATTATTCATTTCCTACATGATTTAGTCTCTTAGGGAGTCTGTTTAAGGACTTAATCTCCTTTCTAAATAAACAATAGCCTAGCTATCTTGAAAAACATATGACTTGCCTACATGTATTTAAAATTGTAGGAGGAGTTAGTTGGCGACCACCCCTAGGCAGTTGTAAGTCCAATAGTCGGGTGGTTTATCCTCTCTTTTGGAGATAAACCATATACCCATTTTTGCCTTAGATTTAGGTCGTGCTTTGGCCCTCGCCAAGGTTCCCTAGATTTAGGATATGAGGTTATTATTTTCCTTTACGGGCTACAAGCATACATCCTCGCCTCTTAGGCATTTCCATGATCTTGTATTATGGAATTGTAAGCCCTAGATTTCTAATAAAAATTCTCTTCAAATTTCAAAAGTATAAAGCCCAACTATAGGATAGTTTGGGATGCTTACTAGGCCTCCTAGTATCATAAACATCCCTTACTCATCTCCTTTTGGTTTCGATAATAACTTTCTCACTTTGATCAATCCCACTTGATCTTCCAAAAATAACCAATTTGTTGATAGTCCTATATTTAAAATCTTTGGAGATAATGATCATTTATCTTAATCGAGAGTATTCTTAAGGAATCTCATTCTTTAAGATGTAATTAACTATGGGGGCTTGCCTCCATAGGAAACTTAACAAATCTAATTTATTATAAATCCTGCTTTACTTTTCTATGTAAAGAAAGGGTAGAATCTCTGGTACATTCGAAGACCCATTATTCTTAGGAGTCCTTATTATGTGATTAGGTCCATTATAGGATGGTGACTTCTATCTCTCGAGATAGTACATCATTCTTCAATGTCATACCCGATCACCCTAATAAGAACATCTATGGATCTACTTGGTGTCCAACTAGCGTATATTTTTATTTTCATTTATTTTCAATATAGATGAAGAAAAAAACACCACACATGCTTCACTGCATAATTGCTGATAAACAACAATCTTGGGATGAAATACTTTGCTAGGTTGAATTTGCATTTAATTCCACCATCAATAGGTCGAACTCCTTTTAGTGTGGTCTACACTAAGGAGCCTAATCATATTATATATGTGGCCTTACCTCTACAATTGAGAAATTCTGTAGCTTCTCAGATTATTATAGACTTTAGTGATGTTGTCCAACAAGTTCATCGACACCTATAGCAGACAAACCAAAAATATAGTCGTTTGCTGATTCCAAATGCAAACATAAGGTTTTTAACGTCAGGGATCTAGTCATGGTTAAAATTCAAAGTGAAAGGTTACCACATGGTGGACCAACCAAATTGAAGCCAAGGAAAATGGGACCATTTTTCATTTCCAAAGTCGTTAATGATAACGCCTACATTGTTGACTTATCACCTGATTTACATATATCACACGCATTCAATAGTTTGTTGATCCATTTAATGTATAGAGGATTGTACCTTTAGTATTTAGGTGTGATCCTGGTACTGCTGTATTATTAACAAGTGTTGTGATGCAAGATAAGTATTGTATCATAGTTTAATTTTATAGAGAGAAGTTATGAAGCTTATTTTTGAGTTGAATCACCTGAGATTGGTTTGCAGATTAGAGTCATTTCTAAAGTTTAATTCAGATTTTAGAATAAGAATTAAGATTAAGAATTTATGGAAGAATGAAAGCACTAATAATAAACACAGATTTTCACAACCAAATTCTGATCTATAAGTTGCCAAGCATTGTAGTTTGGATTAGTGAGATACTACCATTGGAGGTGACTAATTGTTTGGGTGGGTGTGTAATGGCTTTTTCAAGAAATCCTTTGAAGACATTTGTAGTGAAGATTTTTAAGATTTGTTGTCTCCACATAGCATAGTTATCTCTAGTAAGCTGAACATTATCTATGTTTTTTAAGATTTGAGATCCGAAATTTTAGAAAAGAGGAACTTGGTGTGTTATTTATTCTAGTGAGAGAAGAAAGATGAATGATGTCAGCATAGGAGGTAGCGTAATCACCCATTTTTATTTGTGAAAGAAGAGTAATTTGTTGGATTCAAATGGGAAAGGAGAGAGTTGATGATATTGTGAAGCAAAGTGCTCTAATACCGTGGAAGAATTATAGATATAGAATGAATTAGATATCTAGAATTATGCATTTTCATGATATCTCAGAACATATCTGAATAGTAAAAAGGCTACATAGATAGAATCATAACAAGCGTAGTAGAGTTTGTTATAATCTGACGATGGTAATTAAACCAATAATTGGTGTAGAATGGCTAAGGGATTTGATCTGTTATAAAAGCTATAGTTTATCATATGTGATATTGATATAAGAAGTTGTCTTTTAATACCATTCTCAATGTTTAAATTGTGATGCACTTGTGGAATGAGCCATCCTATACCAATTTTCTTTTACTTTTAAGTATTTCAACAAGATAAATGTAATAAGTCAAATACCAATTAATGTTTAGTTCATTTTAAAGTAACTTTAAACTTTTTCAATATAGTGCATTGATTTTTGATAGAAATGTTCAAAATGTCCTATTAAATAACTTATTTTTTACACATTTAGGAGAATATTTGGTGAAAAAATTCTCTTAAAATTTTTTAAAGATCTATCTTATTATATGTGGAGCCTGATTATATCGATCAATCGAAGATGCACTATCAACTCAGCACTTACTTTTGACGGTAGAGCTCGGTGGTGAACTTGTTTGGGGGTCATAGAGAGGGAGCGCTGCTAAGAAAAATTTTCTGGTGTAGAGCATCCCAGCGCTATGATATGGATGTCTTGGTTTAGAGATAGAGAAGGCAGTACCTTGATGCTAGAAGGCTGCCATAATTGTAAGATTTTTGGATTTTCACCAGAAAGATAGAAAAGACAGTGCCTCAGCATTACAATTGGGGCACTAAAGGCTTAAGATAGAGAGACCAAAGACTCTACGTTGTAAGAGCAGTGCCACGATGCTAGAACCTGTGCAGATAAGCATGGAGGATACGCGACTAAGGTCATAACATATAATCCTGAAATGAAAATTTTGTATTTAGACAATTTTCTATAAATTTTTAGAAAAGTATGGAGAGACTTATGATAAACATAATTTGTATATTTCTCTTCATTTTCTTCATAGTGCTTTTTTGTTGTGGTATAGTTCTGTGGTTTTTTTTTCAATGGATTTTTCATGTTAAATTCTGTATTTTTTATGATCTTGTGTTTTGGTTATTTTTTGTTTAAAGTTTTACTCTAAATCTCATGTATTAATTTTTACATTTAATCTCCCAACATGTCTGCTACCATCTAATATTGGTTAAATGTTGCCACCATCAAACATTAATTTGTAGTATATTTGATTAATCAATTCATACATAAATTGATTTAAGATAATTTCATGTACAATGATTAAAAATAAATATGATAGTGTCTAATATATTGTTCCTTGAAGTTTACACTAGCTCTTTACTTTTATAAATAATTTTAAAATTTTGATAGATTATGCATTATTAATTTTGGCACTCCACAAGTTATTTATTGTTAATTAACAGTAAATTATTTCATTAAAAATACACAAGAGAATTTAAAATCAAAATATTTATTAGATTAGTAAATTCACACTAACATAAACATGTTGACCTCCATGCGTGATACACCAGTCGAGTCGAGCTCAAAATCCAAAATCGACAGACCTTTGATGTAACAGCTAGCAAGTTAGAGTTGTGATGCACCAAACATCATCGAAATCAATCAAAATTACCTCCAACTGATGAACGGACTTTTCCATCATGTTCAAAAGATCAAAATCAATCAGAATATAAATATTGCACAATCTAAAGATCAACCGATCAAGCAATTGAGCTATCAATACACCGACGCATATATCAAAGTCGAGAGGCTACGATAATGTCCAAATGGCATACATTCATAAATTGATTATGTTGTTAGTTTTAAAATATCAAAATCTATCAAATGAGACTGTTCACATTTAGTTCGGATAAGTCTACACGAATGCATGGAAGCGAACGCCATTTTAAGTGAAATATATCCGAGGACATAACAAAATTATCACAAAGATGGACTCGAATTGATAATCTAAAATTGATATATATATATATATATATATATATACATATATATAATATATATATATATATATATATATATATATATATATATATATATATATATATATATATATATATATATATATATATATATATATATATATATATATATATATATATATATATATATATATATATATATATATATAATAATAATATCACCATAGAATCCATATTTTGATCAATTAAATACCTAAAAAACTAAAAATTTATTATTTAATCTAATTGGCCCTAACCACTAAAAATTGAGAGCTCACTCAATCCCTCCCCTCATCCGTTCAACCTAATCTCAGTTGATCCGAAGGAACAAAGGCTCCACCCCTTTATTCTTTCCTCCCAAAACCAATGCTCGCTCGATCCGAAGGAATGGAACTGCTCCTGCTTTCGCTCAATTGCATGCCAATCCTTTCTCAAGTAACCATTCCCTCCTTCGTATGATCTTCATTTCAAAACCACTAGAAGCCTCCCTTGCTCTATTGAGTTCATTCTTCCCTATTCTATTGTTCATTTGAGCCTCAATCGCAAGAAGCCAGGAGCATTCCCTTCTCACTCAGCCTCATTTCTTCCCTCTATTCCTTCGATATTCTCCAAATGGTAGAGAACTCTCTCTCTCTCTCTCTCTCTCTATATCCTGAATTAATATTCTATCCTTTGTATTCACAATCTTGATGAGGTGATTTTATTATTAGTAAAGTTATTTTGTATTTTCCAATCATACCATGCATCGTGCCTGATTTCATAGTTCATAGGAGCAACGAGTTTGTCATAGATTTCCAACTGTGTGGATTGCATCACATTTTTGGTTTGGAGCTATTTGTGGTGGTCTTTGGTGCTCAGGTTATTGAACTTTTGAAACAATTTGTAGAGGGGGATAAACATGGGGGTATTAAGGTTTCAATGCTTATTGGAAAATGAAATAAATGTTTGATTTATTCTAACAGTGATAGTTGGAGGGGAAGAGAGGATGAAAATTATTATGACCTTTGCATGGCAAATGTGGTTCCATCCGAAAATCCTTCCTCTTCCCTTGCTTTTCCCCATTCGGATCGTTCTTTGCCGCAACCGAAGAGGAACACCGTCATCAGGCGGGTTCTTCTCTAGGTTTTTGGCATTTCCATCATTCCTTCCACTTTACCCGTGCTTGTTTATCGTTGCATTATTCATTACAAAAAAAATGAGATGAAATGGGTTTGGATGTGTAGGGATGAATATGTGGAAATGATTGTATGTATATGCATATGCATTTGTCTTTTTTCAGGTTTGAAGACCTCGTCACTCTCATCAAGGTATGATGAGATGGAAATTAGCCAAGATGTTTCAAAACACCGACTGTCGCACTCATCAGGGCATGATGGGAAGGCCTCCAAAACTGTTAGATGCAACCCCCTATGCCGAAATGCTACTGAAATTTTGCCAAAATTTTGGGACTTAACAAAAAAATAATGACTTAACATTAAGTTAAATATAAAATATAATATCCTAAAATGATGAATTTATAATTAAATTTGAAGGAGCTTAATAAATACTAATACCATATAAGAGTGAATCAAGTAAAAATGGGCTCCATTCACTTAGTTTACCACCAAATGAATGCTTGAGCATGTTGCATTATATGTTGAAATAAATGAGGATATTCAAGCCAAATGCAACTGATGCTTGAAGAGGTTGATAGTAAACTCATAAGAGACTCATGATAAATCTGAAGTTTAGTGTCTTCTAAATAAATATAAAATTTGATGTAGAGTTAAGAATAAATCTAGATTGGATTTAATAGCTCTTACATGAATATGGATGTGACTACTATGCTAGCTAATAAACATGAATATGGCTAAAGCAATAAACACTAAAATTAGTATAACTTATTGAAAGTGATTTAAATTGAACACAATCAAGCTTGGAGAATGAATATGAAATTCGATAACTCATCTGCGAGTAAATGTGGATTTCAATATTTCACCAGTTAACATAAACAACATTTTTCACTAATAATTTCAAATATCAGTGAACAATAACAAACATTACAAAGTTGTTTTATTAACAAATGAATTATGGTTTAATTCACACTAAGAAAGTTGAGAGATTAAGACACATAAAGAATTTGATACATAGTCAATAACCATGAATATAATTCTTACAATGTGTCACTTTAAATGATCTAAGTAAAAAATCTAATTAGATTTATAATCAAAATCACAAGACACTTATATTAAGCTTGAGAGCTAGCATTCAAATTCAAAAGCAATTCAAGCATGAATCAAGCAACAACACTTATATTTAATAAGTTAAGTTGAAAAAGGTATAATAGCTTGTTTATGGGTGAGAATGAAAGTTGAACATGATGATTAGCAAAGATGTAAAATCTTATCAATGTGTATAAGCTAAATAGCCATTCTATTTTTCTATCAAATTATATATAAGTGAAGCTAAAAAATTTTGAATTACAAATATAAAGTTGAAATATACACCATCAGATTTGCAACACATCGTACAAGCAAACTGAAGGCATTAATTAAGGCTTCGATTAAACCCTTGCATATATTATGAATTAGGATTAAAACTCAAGTTCAATGTTTTAAAATTATGCAAGCATTCTTAAATACATCTACATGGGCCTCGACACTATGCTGAATACTTAAATTTAGTGTCTGAGGATGTTGCACGGGTTGCTTTTCAGTTTGATCTTAAGACCGGGTTCGGGTTAACAAAACCTAAAAATTCAATTATTATAAGAATTTTAGCTTATTAAAATATCTAAGAAGCTAATTCTATCATATAACAGTAGATCTGATCCTCTATTATTAAACTAATAGAGTCAACAGAATTTGAAATAATAAACCACCCTAATGATGGCTGTGTTGAATAAAGATTTCAACTGAAGGGGATACTTACCATCAAAATGTGCTTGCAAGATCAAAGTGAATTAATCAAAATTAAATGTCAACTCAAATGTAAAATTTAATATATCACTAAGCTATTAATTCTTAAATGAAATTCAATCTTTAAAGAACATAAAGTTAAAACTCATTTCACCTTTTGCTACTATTTGTTGGATCTGACAAATTAAGAAAACTCTAGCTCACAAAGGAGCCAATGTCAAGTCAAGTATTTTACTATGTTCACTCTCAATCAATCTCACACCAGTAAGGATGTAGCTTATATCCTCTGACTACGTGGCTTGGCTAGTAGGCTCCACATATGATGTAGTTACGACCAGAGTCCTCTGATCGGGAGGTTGCCTCCAAATGGAACTATTATATTATGATCACGACTGTAGCTCATATACTCCCCAATAGCTCTATCCTTTGAGTTGTGAATCATAGGGTACACCTGATAGGATAAAAAATTCTCTATTAGCTAAGGTAGACTTATGTCCATCTCTTTAGAAAAATACCACTCCAGGTCTACAAGGATTACTTGGATGACGTAACCCATGTGTTGCTAATAGGGATCCTTCGATTAGGTTGGGTCGACTACCTCCTCTGACTAAGTATACTAGGGACTGTGACTGCTCGGAATGACGGAACCATGAGATCTAGATCGAGCATATCATCTTTCTTCCAACCATCCACTTTAAGCTAATAATGATGAATTTCATAAATTTTAAACCCCAAATTTCAAAACTCCACATGATGCTACTATACGCTATGCACTTAGCGATCTAATGACTACCCCTAATCAAAAGTTCTCTCTCAGCATTGAGAGGGGTAATTAACTATAGGTGTTTATGCCCATAAAAAACTTGAAACTAGATCTAAAGTTCTCACCAAATGAGGGTGAAATCTTTGGGTAGTGTCTTATCTACTATTCTATCTACCTTTTCAAAATTACATCGACACTTTTAAACCATACTCTATTCATATGTGAGAGGTCGGAGGTGAATTTTTGGAGCCCACAGATTTCTGACAACTCCGATGGGGATAGGATTCTCTTTCTATCTTTGGCTAGTCATATATGTGCTATAGTAGCAACAAAATATTTGAAAATTCAAAACAAAAAATGGTGATCTAAACATGTAATAAATTCAAGTTATTAATGTATGAGGATCTATGTTAAATGAATTATTCTATAGAGTATATCTTTATTACACTGTTATTTTGTTTTGTAGTACCTTTGCATTTTGAAAGTATGGGTGAAATAATAATTATTAATTACTAATCCCCATCTTTTTTATTTGTAGAATGGATCTACAAAGCACTCCTTTCACTATTCAGCTAGGGCATGGTGCAAACATCTGCTTAGCTAACACCGTCATCAACATAGGAGATGTTGGAGATACCATTCAATTTGACAGTGTGGATTTCTCAGCAATTATAGTTGCAACTCCTGAAGTACCCACCCATGGTGCACTCGTCTGAGGTCATGCTAGAAGGCCTCAGTTTACTGAAGCTCCTATTCATCATGCTCTCCAACCAATTTAGCAACCAACCCCTATTAAGAAGTTCTCTCGATAGAGAGCTTCAGTTTTTGAAAGATTGGGTCAATCTAAAGCCCTAGTCATGAAAGAACTGTCAATGGGTAAACTATGGCTTTGATGCCTCATAGTACAATTGTTTTGCCAACTGAAACCTTTGTACTTGGAAGACATGAATTTGAAGCTTCCTCATCAGGAAGCAAATTAACTAGAAGGCAAAGAAGAAGAAGAAATGTTGAGCTGAGGGCTCAACAGATCCCATTTGAATGACCCAGTGAACAAATAATATTGCTGCCAAAAGTGAGTATTCATACCCATAATAACTTCGATTATCTAAAATGGGTAAAAAGGAATAGCTCTACTTATGAGGTGAAGCAGTCTTTCTGGACTCAACAACGTCAAGCTCCACCACTGCATAAGAGACAACCTAAAATATTATCCGCTAAAATACACAATATTCTTAAAGTATCCAAGGAAAGAGGCTTAATGAAAAGAAATTTTCAAAGGCCCATGATGATTGAAAATACTAAAGCCATGCCAAGGATGTTGCCATCTCTTCTAGTAACTTGTCATTCAAGCCAAGTATGCTTCGCATGGTGAATATCAGAGTGTGACACTTGGACCGTGTGTCCAATAATTTACTACCGAAAGGTCCTGACAAAAGGGTAAATAGGTTTGGAGGCCAAAGCCCTGTGATAAAATTTTGAAGAAAGAAAGAGGTGTGACATCTGATGCACATATTCAAAAATCCACCTCCAAAATAACTCAACAGAAGTGGATACCTAAAAGAAGGGATATCACTGATAAAAGACATGATGGTCGATGCCGTGGAGAATCCTCTAGGGGATCCCATCATCGATCAGATTCACTCCCACAAGAGAAGGTTTACTTTGATCGCAGTCATTTAATGGAATAAGTGTTTGTTTCATACACTAAACCATAGATCCACTGGAAACGTAGATTAGAAATTCATCTACAAGAAGAAGATAATGAACAGGACACTATGGAAGTATAAGTCATCTATATGGTCAGAGATATAGATGAACATTTTGCTCAGCATCATCAGCAACAAGAATCTAGGGAGCTTGAACCTAAATTTGATGTTTATGAAGCAAAGTCTTCATAGAAGCAAGTAGAAGATGGATCGCCAATCTCTACTAAAGAGGAAGAAGAAGAAGATCAAAATGAGAAAGAGATCATGGGTGTTGAAGCTATTTATATGGTTGCACTAGGAAATGATCAGCCTGGTACACACTTTTTTAATCAACATCGTCGTTTAGCCCAAGCAACAAATATCCCTATAAATGCATAAGAAGAAGGATATTTAAGTTCTTCCCCTGAAGATGAGCGAGGAGCAGAAAAATAATAAGAAATAGAGGAAGAAGAAGAGCCTGTACTTGTTGATGCCATGGTGCTAGCTAGAGAGCAAAGATAAATACAACATCAAATGAAAGTCAAAGATAAGGAAATTGTATAGCTTGGTATTAAGATGAATTACATGATTATACAAATGAATATCATGATAAATATGTTACAGAAGAATATCACATAAAATGTAGCACCTGTTTCATCTGCTAGTCAACAAGTAGCTAATAATACAACCTCTATACCACGAGTCACTCTAATACCTCAGGTTCCTGCAGTACATACTATACCTGAAGGGAGAAGTGAAGTTAATCAACTAGCTCTTTAACATTTAATTCAGAATGTGGCTAGTGCACCAAGAACAGTGACAGCTGCTCAACTAGAAATAATAATTAATTAAAAGATAAAGGTAGTTATAGCTTCAGAGCAAGCTGAAAAGTTGGTGAGTAAGGGTCACCCTTACCCAGCTGAATATGATCAAGTGTCATACTCGAAAAGTTACTCAATGCCAAAGTTTAATACTTTCAATTGGCTTGGTACCCCAAAGCAACATCTACCCCAATTTAAGGCTACTTATAGTAACACAGGAGGGAATGATGCACCGCTTTTCCCGTCTAGCACGACCTCACCTACTTTGAGTGGTATGTCAAATGATTCAGTTAAAACTGTTGCTAAGTTGAAGACAATATTTGTGAAGAGGTTCACTAGTGCAACTAAGAAGATAAGACCTTGCCTTGCTAAAAAGGAGAAAAGATGAGTCAGTGACAAAATTTGTAACTCGTTGGCATAACCTAAGCATGAAATATGAATAATAATTGGAGGAAGAACATGTGATCCAACTGTTAATGGATAATATGGATGATAAAATGGCACCATTTTTATGTATGACATCAATTACAATATTCCAAGCCTTGCTTGATAGGGTGAAAAAATTTGAAAAGCTAAATCACCCCAAGTTTGAAATTCATACAAATAAATCAAAGATAAATAAGCCTTCAAACTCAAGAAGAAATGAAACTCATGTCACTTCCTATAGCTCAAGTAGTGAAAAAGGACTAATCTATAATGTGGATAAAGGAAAACAACCAATGTATAACAATGATAAGGGAAAGAAGCCTGTCCATTCTAATCCACAGCCAAAATTGGTATTGGGAGGCAATGTTTCTAGTGGTGGAGAGCGTCCAAAAAAAGAAATAAGAGATGATGAGCGAATGCAGCTATCTCTTAAGGAAAAAAATGAATAAAGAATATTCCTTTAGAAGGGACAGTGTGGCTAAATTATTTCGGCAAGTAGTCAAAGCTAGTCTACAATTACTAGAAATTAAAAGGTCTAAAGAAGCTGATCAAATCAATAATCCAAATTACTGTTCTTATCATCGGATGATCAGCCATCCTATTGAAGATTATTATATTTTCAAAGATTAGCTAGAAAAAAGTATCGATGAGGCAAATTTACATTATCTGATAGTGTTCTAGTTAACCCAAAAAGAGAGTTGATAAATGATCATGTCCTCTTCTATATCATCAAATAAAGAAAAAAAAGAAAAATCAATTCAACTTGAAGAATAGGAAATGGTAGTCTCTAAGAAGACCGTGAAAATATTGAAGCAGCTAAAAGATGCCCCTAGTGTTAAGTAGAAATCACTACTTGAACCTATATTGGACTTAAAAGAGATGCCTAAATCAAGTATTTGGGCTTCTCAGTGAAATTTTGATAAGGCTACTTCATCACAGCATGAGGAGCAGTCTATTAAATATAGACCTCCTAAGTCAAAGAAGCTGGCTAAGAAAAAGAAGATCAAGAAGAAGATTATAGCTCAAAAGATTATTAATAATTTAGAGGAGTATAACCAGTCGACAAGACAACCATTTAGGCTTGCAGACTTTATGCCTAAACTTCATATTGTTGAATTAGATGAAGAAGACAATGGTTAATCTTGTCCAATAGAGACATGATGAATTATTTATGTAATGTGGGATGTTCTTCAGCACATGTCACTACAAAATGATAATGGTAGTTAGACAGACTTGACCAACCCATCGAAATTCTTCTCAGAAAAGAAAAAAGAGTCTGAGGAGTTAACATCTGAATTTTTTTCTAGTGACTCAACAAAAAGATAACATTTCAGACAAATATTTATGTTTTCTTGATGGAGAAGAGTCAGACTCATCGATATCATCACGTATGAAATGTATGAAGTTGAAAGCCCTTTTGGTCAATCCTCCAGAATAATAAGTGGTAAAGTCTTACCACCATCATCAAAGAAGAGAAATGTAAATAAAGACAATGACAAACAAATCAAAGTCAACGAAGATATCATTCCCAAAAATCTTAAATTAAAGCCTAAATCAAGCAAAATGATAGATTATAATATTCTATCACATTTGAGAAAGATCCCTGCACAATTAAGTGTGTATGAGGCTCTTTAATGTCAAAAGACCTTCAAAAAACTTTGATAGAGGCCCACAGAGATCCAGAGAGTTATGAAGCTTACTTTGCCAAAAAAATGCATGACTGGATCATTATAAACTCAAGATCTCTCAGTAATTATATTTTTGAAGAAGATTTTATGTTGGGAACAGCGGATCATAATCGTCTTTTATATGTTATTGTAGAGAATGATGGCATCTTAATCAACCAAAAATTAATTGATCTAGGTTCTTCTATCAATCTTATAAGTCTAAAAGCATTAAGAAGATTTTCACTTGATATCCAACATCTTGAGAGAGATAAGTTGATGGTTCATGGTTTTAATGAGAAAGGGTAGAAAATCCTGGGTTCTTTTATTCTCCTGCTCAAGTTTTGGGATTTATATATAGAATCCAAGTTTCATGTAATCAACTTTGATACATCATTTAGAGCTCTCTTGGGTTGTCCATGGCTGCATGAGTATGGCATGGTCCCATCAATGCATCAATTTATGAAGTACTTAAAAGATGGAGAAGAGTTCAGAATTCTTAGCAATCTACAACCATTCTCTGCCCATGAAGCAAAAATCTATGAGGATGCAAAATATTTCATCCCTAAAGAGCCTAAGTTAATAGAACCTCTTGAGGTGGTAGGATCCACTTCAGGAACTAAAAAGAAACTTCATAAGGTGAAAGAGCAGAAGAAAAAAAGGAAGAAAGAACGTAATGCTGACTTTCCCTAAAGCAGTTGATTCTACATCTAAATTAAGAAGATCAGTTCCTCATTTGGGAAGTGACACACAAGAAGAAGAAAATATTCTTATCAAACCTAAGAGAACTTATAAACTTTCAAGAAAGGCAAAGTATGAAATAAGTGATTCTGATTCAGACTATGATTCTGAATCTACTTATGGAAATAGGGTTTAGAAGGTCACATTAAGAAGGATAGCTCACTTGGCAGAGTCAGATGACTCACTCAAAATTATACCCATCCCTTAGTAGTACTTCAAATAAATCACTCCACTGGAGGTCCATAACATTGAAGAATTGATAACATTTTATGTGCCACCATTGAGTGAGAGTGGCAGAACAGGAACTCTATTTTACAAATTTGAAGAGTCTTAGCCTCATAATTTTGATCAGCTTACTCAACATGAAGATTCTGATGAGATAGTGCCAATAAGAATACCAATATACTATCCACAAAAATTGTGAAGAATGATGCATAAGCATGGAAGTCATATTGGAACTACTAAATATAGAACTCAAACCTTTAACAAGACGTAGAGCTAAAGAAGTCCTCAAGCATCATGAAGAAGTGATAAGTTTATCATTAAATGTCTTAGGCTCATCCACAAATCTCATCAAGATAAAGTTTGTTATATTACAATAGAAGCTAAGATCAAAACTAATAGCGACGAAGAAGCTGATCTCCATGAAACTCTTCTTACAAACGATGAAGAAGTAGAAGTCAAGCCTGTGCCTGAGAACTTGAAGATGGTGGACAAACCTTCTGAACCCTATTTCCAAAAGTAGATTTAGAATCATAGTAGAAGAGACACATGATTGGAGGCAACCTTTCATTAATTATTTTAAAGAGGGAAAATTACCAAATAATAAAGCATTGGTAGCTCAGATTAAGAAGAGAATGTTGCGTTATGCTTTTGTCGACAACACTCTATATCGAAGATCATTCGAGCAAATATGGCTACGATGCCTTGGTACAGATAAAGCTAGCAAAGTGATGGTTGAAGTTCATGAATGACTTTGTGGTGCACATCAGTTAAGTCCTATGATGGCAATAAAGGTCAAAATGATGGGAAATTATTTGCCATCTATAGTAAGAGACTGTATCAATCATGCTAAGAAGTTCCATGAATGTCAAGTACATGGAAAAATAATCCACCAACCACCAAATTCATTACATCCAATAATAACATCTTGGCAATTTGAATGTTGGGGTACCTATGTAATTGGACAAATTGATCCATCATCATCAGCTGGACACCGCTTCATATTAGCAGTGTCTGATTATTTCTCTAAGTGGGCTGAAGCTACTCCATTTAAAGAAGTTATTGATGATCAAGTGATTAACTTCTTTATGCATAATATGGTCTATAAATTTGGAGTGTTGTGTCGAATAATTCTTGATAATGGCATAACTTTCAAAAATATAAAGATGTATAGATTCATCGATCGACACAAAATTGATTAGCGATATTCTTTAATATATAATCCAAGGGCAAATGGTTTGGTAGAAACTTTCAATAAGATATTGGTCAAACTACTCAAGAAGATCCTCACTAAAAATAAGAGAGAATGACATACCAAACTTATAGATGCATTATGGGCATATCGAACTACCAACATGATATCGAGATGCCAACTAAAGCCACTCCCTATTCATTAGTATTTTGAACTGAAGCAGTTCTTTCGCTTGAAGTTGAGTTACCATCACTTTGAGTAGTCATCCAATACAATCTAACTGAAGATCAAAATGCTCATTTGAGATGGAAAACTCGACGTGTTTGATGAAGTCAGATTGCAAGCATATCAAAATTTGGAGGTTTATTGAGCAAAGATGTCTAGGGCTTTTAACCATATGGTGTGATCTCAAACATTCCAAAAAAGTGAATTAGTCTTGGTGTTGAGAAGACCAATTATTCCTAATTGAAGAATTGGTGGCAAATTTGAGCCTAATTGAGAGGGCCCTTTTATCATTAAAAAAGTGTATCAAGGAGGGTCATACCAACTCATTGACATGAAAGGTGAAAGACTAATGCCGCCAATTAATGGTCGATATCTGAAAAAGTATTATACATGATAAATACATTCTTGAGGTACAATAGAAATCTCCCTGCAAGACAGGGGCATTTTTTAGAATATATATTTAGGTCGACATCGTGCTTCATGTCGACATCTCTAATATACTTACTCAATATAAAAAAATTCCATGAAAATTCCCCTATTACACAAGAGGCATTTTAGATTTCCATACATAGATGAAATCAATGTTACTGTTAAAACCCTCTTAAGATCAAATGTATCAACTCACACATTGATATATTTTCTTAAATTATTTTAGAGCTTTTTCAAAGTGTTTTAGAATTTTCCCTGCAAGACAGGGCACTTTTATATAATTAGCTAAGTTGAAATTGTGTTATAAGATGAGATCCTCGAATATATTCTGATTCAGGTTGACATCGAGCTTTATGCCGAAATCCCTGAATATATCTATAATTTTTTTTATTAAAGTTGTTGGATCTTGCAAGGAATAAAAAGAATCTATTTATACACATGAAAAGACAGCCCTAAATATCAAAAGTTTATCTCCCAGATTTGTCAAATTCTGAAGATCAAGTCAGAAGAACTCCCAATTTTGAAAGCTTCAATCAACTGAGTTGGAAAAACATCAACTTCTATATCCTAAAATCTAGGACACGGGTGAGTTCTAAAGGTCAAACTCAATTATCCCATAAATAGTCGAGTTGCTGATGCTCTTCTCACTCAATAAATTGCAAAAAAAGGCCACAGTAAAAGAGTGCACGTTCATCAGTTTGATGACAAAATCACCAACCCATCATAGCTTAAGTTGAATACTCGAGTACATTCTAAAAGTCAGACTCAACAAGCATATAAATGGTTGAGTTACTGACGCTCTCCTCACTCAACAAGCTGTAAGAAAAGGCTGCAGTGAAAGAGCCTCTGCTCATCAGTTCAATGATGATATATGTTCAATCTCAAGCTAGATCCAGCTCAATGACTACAAAGCAACCAAAACCCAAGAGATCTTTCAACATGATCGATAGACCAAGACAATCTGAGGAAACTCTCAATTCAAAGCTACCTCAAGTCAATATTTATATTTCCTATAGGGAGATATTTTAATTTATTCTCAAATGATCTAATCAAGCACAAAACACAGATCAAAGTCAATCTCCTCATAAGTCTATCAAAGCAAAAAGCACAGGACCGAGGAAGCAATTCCATAGTTCATACAAAGCCGATGGCTGAACTAAAGGAATTCTGTAGTTATTTAGTCTATTAAAGCATATATTGCTAGGCTAATAACTCAACATTATAGACCTAATATAAGCCGAAAGACTGGGTCATCTATACGCACTCTTTAACAAGTCTGTCAAAGTAACAAGCATATGACTAAAGATATGTGTACACTTCCTGACAAGTCAATATGGATAAATCAGGTCAATCCTTCATCAAGTCTATCAAGCTTAAAGCTAGGATAGAAGGAATTCCAAATCTCAAAACAAGCAAACCAATTCCTCGATCAAACTTGAGCAAGCACGAACCTAGGGTCATAGGAAACCCAAATCTACAACAACATAGAAGAAAGAGTTCTTCCACAACCCATTGAAGTAGAGAGTAGATGGTAGATGAAGCACTTAATCTGATAAGTCAATCAGGACAAATCGAGCAATCCAACTATTTAGCTCATCTAAACATAAGGCATCATACTAATGACAAATCTTATCAAAGCTCAGTAAGTTATTACAATTGAAGCTAAAGTAATCCAAGTTCTCTAGCCATCCCAAAGGGTCAACCAGTTTTCAATAAATGCAACTCACTCCTGTTGACCTATATGTAAGCTCCCTTAGTTAAGTCAAGTTCATGAACTGAATTCGACAAACTTCGGATGCGACAATGCACAAATCAAAGCTGAAATACACTTGATGTCATTGAAACTAGTCAAAATGATTTTTTATCGATGAACAGACTTTGCCATAACATTCAAAACATCAAAATTGATTAGAATATTCATGTTGCACAATTCAATGATCAATCGGTCAAGAAGGAAATCCATCAATGCGCCTACATGCATACCGAGGTTGGGAAGCTGTGATGATGCCCAAATGACCTCCATTCATAAAATTGATCATGTCGTTAGCGTTGATATGTTAAAACCTATCAAATGAGATTATTTGCAGTCAATTCAGACTAGTCTGCGTAAATGTCAAGCAGTTGGAAGCGATGATGCATAATTTTGATCCAAAATTGACTTGATTCGACCCTGACTTTAATCAAATGGCCTCCAATCATGAAACAGATTATGCCGTTGAATCCAAAATGTTGAATTTACCTAGAAATAAAACCCATATTATTTGGGTTTGATTTCAGGAAGATTTCTAAGAATTTTGATGTGATATCACGAAAATCAAACATCTAATGTAATTAAACAATATTCGGTCTAATTTGAATTATTAAATTATAATATGATTAAATTAGAATTTTTTTCATGAATAGGAATTAGTACTCTTCTCATAAAAGCTCCTCAATCACATTCAAAATTTCATTCAAAATTTTCAAAATTCTACCTAAATACATAAGGAAACTAATTAATCAGCAATTAGGGCTCCTAATCCCTTATTTTTTTCCCTCCCAAGACAAGGAGGCAGCTAGGAAAATTTTTCAGCAGGCACCAAACCACTCACATCGATACTGTCATCGCCATACTCTCCTGCTCCAACTCTAACCAACATCACCTCTCTGATGTCTATTTTTGGATTCCCTACTCATCCATCTCTCGCACTGAGCATGGCAATCAAACTCATATTTCCATTGAGGTTCTCAGATTTCTTATGCGGGTTCTTCTTTCCTCTCTGCTGAAGTCATCTTTACGAATGGCTGCCATTAGTTTCATCGCTTGCAAAATTTCTCCTTTGGCGAGGGAGAATGGGGAAGTCAGGAAGGCTTTGATTTATTTTTCAAGATATCTCACTTCGAACTCTCTAGAGAGAGCCGAGCCAAGAGCTGGGATGGTGGATGCAATTTTGGAAGTTGTTAGGGCTTTTGAGAAGGATGACCAAATTAAGTTTGCAGAGTACGTGGTGAAGCTGACACAAGGAAAGTGGCAACTAAGATTTTTGGTGACTGATTTGATTCTTGGTTTGTTGACTTCGTTGCCTGACCCTCTGGGAGTGTGTGAATCATTGAAGAGTTCTAGCTATTAGGGAGTGAAATGCTTCAAGGCTTTGTTGTTGCGTTGTTCAGATTCTATGGGAGGAGTTTGAGCTCGAGCACTAACGAACATGGCTCAGGTGATTGAATTCTTATCGGGGGATGTGAGGAATTCTGCTCATTTATAGGACTGGGTAGCATTTGGAAGTGAAAAGTTTAATGAGCTTCTTAGAAAGAGATGTTTAGATGATAAAGTAGTAGTAAGGAAAGCAACGCTATTGCTAATCACCAGGTCTACAGCTTCGATGTGCAGATCAATTGACCATTTAGTATTAAAGACCATAGGATCTTCATGTATAGACCCACTTATTAGTATTTGCAAGGCTGATATGTCTTCTATATCAGAGGTCTATAGACGATTTCAAAATGAGGGGATCATCTCTGAATGGTTTCATGTTGTACCTCTCTTGATTGTAGACAATGAAACAAGTGTATAGGAAGATTGTGAAAATTTGTTTCTAGAGTTGGTGATGGATCGAATATCCAGAACTTCACGTGTCAGCGTTAGTGATAAAGCAAAAGACCTAAAATCAATAATTCCTGAAGGTGTGTTGACATTATTGAAAGGGATATGTGATGGGGAAGTTCTTCCATGTGTGAGGAAGATATGTACTAGCCTTGGGAAGAAGAAGAAGCTTAAGCCTTCAGTTGTTATTTCACTTATGAACATCATATCAATCTCAATCCTTGTGTAAGAAATTGCATGTAGAGAGGTGGGCGCCCCATAGGTGCTTGGCCTTCTCTCGAGGTCTCTTTGTTCACCCCTAAGGTAGTTGAGTGGAAGTTCCTCCATCATCATTGGAAGCTCCTTGACAAGGACAAAGGAGGAAAATGTGGAGCACTTGATGAAGAAGAAGCTAATTATATCTCATGGGCTAGAGATCGTGTTTCTCTCTTACAAACTATTTCAAATGTATTACTTTTGTTGGACCTAGTGGATGCTTTTGATTTAGCTGCAAACTTGCTCAAAAAGATTGATGAATTTAATATGCACTTGAGCGAGGTGATCGGAGACTCCACTAGTGCTCAATAGGGCATACCAGATAAGCCAAAATAGTTCTGATGTAGCCCCCTATGCGGAGATGATGATGGAATATTGCCAAAATGCTACCAAAATTTTGATTCAATTTTGGACTTAAAAAAAGGGGGAAGAATCAAGACTCATTTAAAAAAAAGAAATCAAGCACAACAAAAATAAATAATATAAAATGAAACTTGAATGATTTGAAATTACATATATATTTATTTTTATGCAGATGATCGAAGACCCCACTAATGCACAATAGGGCTTAGTGGGTATGAAGACTCGGTTAGAGTGTCACAAAACACCATCCGCTATGCT
Source organism: Cymbidium sinense (assembly GCA_021442155.1). Taxonomy (NCBI): domain Eukaryota; kingdom Viridiplantae; phylum Streptophyta; class Magnoliopsida; order Asparagales; family Orchidaceae; genus Cymbidium; species Cymbidium sinense. The sequence continues at coordinate 865,684 of CM038230.1, forward strand.
CAATAAGGAGTACCGGGTAAGCCAAAATAGTTTTGATGTAGCCCCCTACATGGGGATGATGCCAGAATACTGTCAAAATGTTGCCAAAATTTTGATTAAATTTTGGACTTAAAAAAAGGGAGAAGAATCAAGATTCATTTAAAAAAGAAATCAAGCACATCAAAAATAAATAATCTAAAATGAAATTTCATTGATTTGAAATTGCATATATATTTACTTTTATGCATGTGATCGAAGACCCCACTAATGCTCAATACGGCTTAGTGGGTATGAAGACTCAGTTGTGGTGTCACAAAACATCATCTGATACAATCAATAGGGCGTACAGGGTAAGACAAAGTAGTTTTGATGTATCTCCCTACACGAGGATGATATCAAAATACTGTCGAAATATTGCCAAATTTTTTTCCAAAATTCATACTTGTAAAAAAATTCAAGCTAAGCAAATAACGCTACCTAAGCTCGCTAAAAAAATTGATATCGAATTGAAATTTAAATTATAAATAGATTGAATTTGAAATGAATTTGAATATTATATTTCAAATAAAAAAAGATGGATTGAACTCAAACAGATTTATGAACTTGAAGTGAATTGAATATTTTGGCAGTAAATATAAATTTGACACTTCAATATATGTTATTCAAGGATTCTAATAAAATATTAGAATAATTTAAAATGCCTTCAATGTCATCGGATTCACAACACATCATACAAGCAAACAGAAGGCATTAGTTAAGGCTTCAACTGAACCCTTGCATATATTATGATGTAGGATTAAAATTCAAATTCAATGTTTTAAAATTATGCAAACATTCTTAAATATACTCGCATGGGTCACGATACTTATACTAAGCGCTTAAACTTAGTGTCTGAGGATGTTGTGGGGGTTAAGAAAGAAAAATGATGAAATTAATTCAATCATTTATGATTATATGCATGCAATCTAATGAATGTCGTCAATGTTAATTCAAGTCAATGAAAGATATAAATATTCAGCTCCATAGAATATGATCATAATAGGCTTAATCCTCTATGTTTGAATAGAGTTGGCATGGTCTACTAATTGATCAACTTCTAAATGAACTCAAATTATATTATATTATAAGACCCAATCCTCTATATTCATAATAGAGTTGACAAGGTCTATTATGATATTGATTTTCTAAAGAATTTAAATTACACATAAGTCATAGGCCCGATCCTCTACTAGCAAATAAGTAGAGTTGACAAGGTCTACCCCAATGATGGCCACGTTGACTGAAAATCGTAACCGAAGGGGATTACTACTATTTAGATTTTTGAATTATTATATCTTAAATTCAAATTTATAAATTCAAGTTGTAGACCCAATCCTTTGCTAACAAAATAGTAGAGTTGATAAGGTCTTCCCCGATGATGGCCACGTTGATTGAAAATCTTAACTAGAGGGGATATTATCATCAAAAGATGCTTGAGCTCTAAATTAATTCATCTTAAAACTAAATTTCAACTAACTGAGCTAAATAAAATTAATCATTTAAATACTTAAAGCAAACAACTCATCCACCCATCCACCATTGTTTATTGGGGGATGGTTGATTAATAAAACTCTAGCTCACAAAGGAGCTAATGTCAAGTTAAATAAATCACTATATTCAAACTCAAATAATCTCATGCCAGTAAGGACATGGCTCGTGTCCTCTATCCACGTGATTTGGCCAGCAGACTCCACATATGATGCGGTTATGACTAGAGTCCTCTGATCGGGTGGTTGCCACCAAATTACACCATTATATTACGGTCACGATTGTAGCCTATATGTTCCCCAATGGCTCAACCCTTTGAGTTATGAATCATAGGATATATTTGATAGGAATAATGCCTTTTTTTCAGCTAAGGTGGACTTAAGATTGTCTCCTTGGATGAACACCACCCCAGGTCTACAAGGATTTCTTGGATGACGTAACCCATGTGTTGCTGATAAGAATTCTTCGATCAGGTTGGGTCGACTGCTTCCTCTGACTAAGTAGACTAGGGACCACGATAGCCTGGGATGATGGATCGTGAGATCTATATCGGCCACGTCATTATTCCACCAACCATATACTTTAAGTTAAATAATGGTGAATTTCATAAATTCTAAACCACAAATTTTAAACTTCACATTCTACTACTATATGCTAGACATTTAGTGATCTAATGACTAGCCTTAATTAAAAGTTCTCTCTCAACATTGAGAGGGGTAATTAACTATAGGAGCTTGGGCCTATAGGAAGCCTAGAACCAGATCTAAAGTCTCCACAAAATGAGGATGAAATCTCTAAGCAGTGGCTTGTCTAGTATTTCATCTTCCTTCTGAAAAGTACACCGACACATTAAATCAAACACTCTCAATGTGAGAGGTCGGTGTTAAATTTTTAGAGCTCATAGCTCCATATGTGAATCACATTTGTTGGGGGCATTTATTGACCTCCATGCATGATACACCAATCCAGTTGAGCTCAAAATCCAAAATCGGCAGACCTTTGATGTAATAGCTTGCAAGTCAGAGTAGAGATGCACCAAACATCACCAAAATCAATAGAAATGACCTTCGATCGATGAACAGACTTTGTCATCATGTTCAAAACATCAAAATTGATCATAATATAAAAATTTTATAATATAACAATCAATCGATCAAGCGATCGTGGTATTAATGTGTTGATGCGCATATCAGAGTCAGGAGGCTGTGATGATATCCAAATGACCTTTGTTTATAAAATTGATTGTGTCGTTAGTTTTGAAATATCAAAATCTATTAAATGAGATTGTTCGTACTCAATTCAGATAAGTTTGCACAAATGTCGAGCAATTGGATGCAGCAATGCACATTTTTGAGCTGAAATCTACCCGATTTGATGTCAACTCGAACCAAATGGCCTCCAATAATAAAGTAGATTGCACCGTTGCATCTGAAACATCCAAATAATCTAAAATTGATATATCTATATATATATATATATATATATATATATATATATATATATATATATATATATATATATATATATATATATATATATATATATATATATATATATATATATATTAACTATATAATAATATCACCATAGAATTCATATTTTGATCAATTAAATACCTAAAAAACTAATAATTTATTATTTAATCTAATTGGCCCTAACCCCTAAAAATTGAGAGCTCACCTGATCCCTCCCCTCATCTATTCGACCTCGTCTCACTCAATTCGAAGGAACGAAGGCTTCACTCCTTCGTTCATTCCTCCCAAAACCAATTCTCGCTCGATTCGAAGGAACGGAACTACTCTCGCTTCTGCTCAACTACACGTCGATCCTTCTGCAAGAAACTGTTCCCTCCTTCGCACAATCTTCTTTTCAAAACTGCAAGAAGCCTCCCTCACTCTATTGAGTTCATTCTTCCCTCTTCTCTCATTCATTCGATTCTCAACCACAAGAAGCCATGAGCATTGCCTTCTCGCTCGACTCCCATTGCCCTTCAAGCCTCACTCTCGTTCCCTTTGGTATTCCTCCAAATGGCAGCGAACTATCCCACTCTCTCTCTCTCTCTCTCTCTCTCTCTCTCTAATCTCTACCATTCTGTTCTATATCTAACCTATATTCTATCCTCTGTATTCACAATCTCACTAGTGTAATTTTGTTGGTAGTAAAGTTCTTTTGTGTTTTCCAATGCTACCATGCCTCGAGCCTGATTTCATAGTTCATAGGAGCAACAAGTTTGTCATAGATTTCCAACTGTGTGGCTTGCATCACATTTTGGGTTTGGAGCTATTTGCGATGGTTTTTGGTGCTAAGGTTATTGAACCTGTGAAATAATTTGTAGAGGGGGATAAACATAGGGGTATTCAGGTTTCTATACTTGTTGGAAAACAAATAGATGTTTGATTTATTCTAACAATGATAGTTGGAGGGGAAGAGGGGATGAAAATTATTATGACCTTTGCATGGTGAATGTGGTTCCATCCAAAAATCCTTCATCTTCTCTTGCTTTTCCCCATTCAGATTGTTCTTTGCCACAGTCGAAGAGGAACACCATCATCAGGAGGGTTCTTCTCTAGGTTTCTGACATTTCCATCATTCCTTCCACTTTACCCATGCTTGTTGATCGTTGTGTTATTCGTTACAAAAAAAAGAGATGAAATGAGTTTGGATGTGTAAGGATGAATGTGTGGAAAAGATTGTATGTAGATGCATATGCATTTATCTTTTTATAGGTTTGAATACCTCGTCACGCTCATCTAAGGGTGTGTGTTTGGTTGATTTGGACGGATTGGATGATAAATTTTTAAAACCAATTGGTTTTAGATTTCTAAAAATATTGAACTAAACTGACCAAATAAAATGTAAAACCAAACAAATTGAATAATAATTTGGTTCAATTATTTTGGTTTGGTTTTGGATAAATTGAAGTTCACTACATTTAAAAATTATTTTCATAATATTTTATTATGTAATGAACAAGTAATAAGAAAAATAACATATGTGATTCGAGCCCATGGTCACTAGTCCGATGTCTGCATGCAACTTATGTGATTCAAGCCTAGAGATGGTTCCATATGCAGTATACTCCTGTCTTCGAATCTTCATGAACTGCAGTGACATCGCTCTGGCCTAGCCCTAGCATGATCTGGGAGTTTGGGACTCTACTGTTCCATCAATTTGGTTCTAAGCCCAGATATTGGGCGGCTTGAGTTTTTAGGCTCGGGATGACCATGGGTTTATCTTGGACTCTTAATTAATTCTTACTATAAGCCTATAATATATAAATTAATAATATCTTATATCATATAATTACTTTGGTTTGTTTGGTTCCATCCAAAATTTTATTTAACAAACCTATCCAAGAACCAAAAACCAAAGTTTTCATTAATTAAAACAAAAATCCAAATTACTAAGTTCAAAACTAAACCAAATTACTCAAAAACTTTGGTTTGGTTTTTTGGTTAAAACCAAATAATGCACATCTCTATGCTCATCAGGGTGTGACAAGCTAAAAATTAGCTGAGGTATTTCAAAACACAGACTGTCACGCTAATCAGGGCGTGACGGGAAAGCCTCCAAAGCTATTAGATATGACCCCCTATGCCAGAATGGAGCCGAAATTTTGCCAAAATTTTGGGACTTAACTAAAAAAAAGAATGACTTAACATTAAGTTAAATATAAAATATAAAGTCCAAAAATGATGAATTTATAATTAAATTTGAAGGATCTTAATAAATACTAATACCATATAAGAGTGAATCAAGTAAAAATAGGCTCCATTCACTTAGTTTACCACCAAATGAATGTTGTTGCATTATATGTTGAAATAAATGAGGATATTCAAGCCAAATGTAAGTGAAGCTTGAGGAGGTTGATAATAAACTCACAAGAGACTCATTATAAATCTGAAGTTAGTGTCTTCTAAATAAATATGAAATTTAATGTAGAGTTAAGAATAAATGCAGATTGGATTTAATAGCTCTTACAAGAATATGAATGTGACTACATAAACATGAATATGGCTAAAGCAATAAATATTGAAATTAGTATAACTTATTAAAAGTGATTTAAATTGAACACAATCAAGCTTGGAGAACAAATATGAAATTCAATAACTCACCTGTGAGAAAATGTGGATTTCGATATTTCACCAGCTAACATAAACAACATTTATCACTGATAATTCCAAATATCAGTGAATAATAACAAACATTACAAAGCTGCTTGATTAACAAATGAATTATAGTTTAATTCACACTAAGCAAGTTGAGAAGTGTCGAGAAAGTTTAAGTTAGATACATAAATAATTTGATACATAGTCAATAACCATGAATATAATTCTTACAATGTGTCACTTTAAATGATCTAAGTGAAAATCTAATTTGATTTATAATAAAAATCACAAGACACTTATATTAAGCTCGAGAGCTAGCATTCAAATACAAATGCAATTCAAGCATGAATTAAGCAACAAGGCTTATATTTAATACGCTAAGTTGAAAAAGGTATAATAGCTTGTTTATGGGTGAGAATGAAAGTTGAACATGATGATTAGCAAAGATGGAAAATCTTATCAATGTGTATAAGCTAAATAACCATTTCATTTTGGTATCAAATTAGATATAAGTGAAGCTGAAATATTTTGAATTAGAAATATAAAGTTGAAATATATGCCACCGGATTCGCAACATATCATACAAGTGAATAGAAGGCATTAAAAAGGCTTCAACTGAACCCTTGCATACATTATGAAGTAGGATTAAAACTCAAACTCAATGCTTTAAAATTATGCAATCATTCTTAAATATACTCGCATGGGCCCCGACACTACGCATAATGCTTAAATTTAGCGTCTAAGGATGATGCGCGAGTTGCTTCCCGGTTTGATCGTAGGACTAGGTTCGAGTTAATAAAGCCTAAAAAGTTAATTATTATAAGAATTTTAGCTTATTGAAATATCTGAGACTCTAATTCTATCATATAATAGTAGATCTGACCTTCTATTATTAAACTAATAGAGTTGATAGAATCTAAAATAATAAACCACCTCGATGATGGCTGTGTTGAATGAAGATTTCAACCGGAGGGGATACTTACCATCAAAATGTGCTTGCAAGCTCAAAGTGAATTAATTAAAATCGAATGTCAACTCAAATGCAAAATTTAATATATCACTAAGCTATTAATGCTTAAATAAAATTGAATCTTTAAAGAACTTAAAGCTAAAACTCATTCCACCTTCTACAACTATTTGTCGGAGGTGACAAATTAAGAAAACTCTAGCTCACTATGGGCTCCAAAAATTTATCACCGACCTCTAGATAATTTGAATTAAAGAGAGTATGATTTAAGTGTTGATGTAATTTTCATAAGGTAGATGGAATAGTAGATAAGACACTACCCAGAGATTTCACCCTCATTTTGTGAGGACTTTAGATCTGGTTCCAGGTATCCTATAGGCGCAAGCCCCTATAGTTAATAACCCCTCCCAATAAGTGAGAGAGAACTTTCGATTAAGGCTAGTCATTAGATCATTTAATGTGTAGCGTATAATAGCACGATATGGAGCTTTAGAATTTAGATTTATGAAATTCATCATTTCAGCTTAAATCGGATGGTTAGGGGAAGGATGACGTGCCCGATCTAGATCTCATGGTTCCATCATCCTGGGCTATCATGGTCCCTAGTCTACTTAGTCAAAGAAGGTAGTCAACCCAACTTGACTAAAGGATTCTTATCAGTAACACATGGGTTACATCATCCAAGAAATCCTTGTAGACTTGGGGTGGTGTTTGTCTAAGGAGACAGGCTTAAGTCTACCTTAGCTGACAGAGGGTTGTTTTCCCTATCAAGTATACCCTATGATTCATAACTCAAATGGTAGAGCCATTGGAGAGCATATGGGGTACGGTCGTGATCATAATATAATGGAGCCTTATTGGCCAAACCACCTAATCAGAGGACTCTGGTCATAACTGCATCATCTGTGGAACCTATCGGTCAAGCCATGCAGTCAGAGGACGTGGGCCACATCCTTACTAGCAGGAGATTGATTGAGAGTGAACATAATAGAATACTTAATTTGACATTGACTCTTTTGTGAGCTAGAGCTATCTTAATTTGTCACCTCTGACAAACTGTTACGGAAGGTGGATAGATAAAGTTTTGCTTTAAGCTTTTTTAATGATTGAATTTCATTTAATCAATTTTTATATTAATATTTGATTTAAAATTAGAATTATATTTTGATGAAAGTATCCCCTCCAGTTGAAATCACCATTCAATATAGCCATCATTGAGGTAGGTGAGTTGATTAAATCGAATATATTTGAGAACTTTAGATCATGTCAACTCTGTTTAGCTCTTAACAGAGGGTCAGATCTACTGTCACATGATAGAATTAGCTTCTAAGATATTTTAATAAGTTGATATTCTTATAATATTATTATTAGATTTTTTAGGTTTTGCTAACCCGGACTCGGTCCTATGACCAAACCGGGAAGCAACCCATGCAGCATCCTCAGACATTTGAATCTAAACATTCAACACAGTCTAGGGGCCCATGCTGGTGTATTTAAGAATGTCCTGATTAATTCCTTATATTCTCTTATACGATGTGTTGCAAATCCGGTGATGTGAGATGTATGTTTCATTCAATTAAAAGCTTGCATATATCATTCAACGCTTAAGTTATGCTATTGAAAATATCATGCTTTTATATTTGCAAGCTCACGTAAATTGAAGTGCTTGAATATTATGTTTGCTTGAAAGTGAATGTAAAGAGTTCACTTTATTTAAGTATTTACACATGCCTTGAAGCTATAAATTTAAAAGACAGTTTAATTTGTTATTTTATATGGAAATTCAATCCCTTAGAGATAATTCAGCGAATCAATAGAGTGCAATATGAAAGTTAATTCCTCTTTTTTTTGAAGGTTACTCATTTGACTTGTTTCTTATTTTCATAAATAAGGCTATGGATTTTTGCATTTTTATGAAATATCCTTAGATATCTCCACCTCACAAATGGGTCAACCCATATTATGAATATAGACATCTTCTTCTCTTTTTCAATTCAACTTTTAACTCCATAGGATTCCTCCACACAAATGTTTGTTTTCAATTAGGTATTACAGCCAAAACTTCAAATACCAAAATTTTAAGTACTTGAATTGAAGTTAGTTATGTTATGACGTACATAGGAAACTTATTCAAACTCTCACATTCATCTCCCCATTTTGTGAGAGTGGGTCCTTCATTACTCCCTCCAATTTCTATAAATAAGATCAAGAGGGGGTCTGACATTTCATTCCATTTGTTTGAATAGTTGAAGTGCTTGAAAGAGAAGGGTTAAAAATTTTAGTGGGCTTTTAACTCCGCTTAGATAAATTTTGTAAGTGCTTTTCACCTCTCTTTTTTTACTTTTGTATTCATTGTATGTTCTTTTCCCTCCACTTTTTTTTTGTTTGAAGTTTTTTAATTTGAATTTAGCTTTAGGTTCCTTGTTTAACATTCTTAAGCTGATTCTTTTTATTTTCCATTTTTTTAAGTCAAAATATTTGATGAAATTTTGACAGCATTTCGGCTAGGGGGGCGACATCTAACATATATTGGCTTACTCGGTATGCCCTAATGAGCGTAGTGAGCAGTGTCTTGTGACACCGTAGCCAATTTTTCATCTTTTTGCTCCCTAATGAGCACGACGAGGCCTTCAAACCTGCAAAGAAACATAAGCACAATATACATAATCACATATTGATCCCACATGTTCTAACTCATTTCTTCTGCGCATTTACAATGATCGGCATGGGGACGGAGAGGGAGATGTCAAAAACTGAGAGAAGAACTCACCTAATGTTGATGTTCCTCTTCGATTGTGGCAAAAAGAAAAAGGTAATGGAAAGTGCGATGCCAATAATCGAGAGAAGAACTCGCCTAACGACAGTGTTCCTCTCCAGTTGAAGCAAACGTAAAAGGTAATGGAAAGAGCGATGTCGAAAACTGCGAGAAGAACCCGTCTAATGATGGTGTTCCTCTCTAGTTGCAACAAAATGGAAAAGGAAGGAAAATGGAAAGGGCGATGCTAAAAACTGAGAGAAAAACCCACCTAATGATAGTGTTCCTCTCTGGTTGCGGCAAAAAAAATTTCATTTTTTGACAAAGCAAAATTTTCAAATTTTGGCAAAGGAAATTTTGGTTTGGGATGAGTTTTGGTGGGAGAAGAGAAAGAAGAAGAAGAAGAAGAAGAAGAAGAAGAAGAAGAAGAAGAAGAAGAAGAAGAAGAAGAAGAAGAAGAAGAAGAAGGAAGAAGGAATTCGGCTAAGAAAAAGTGAGGAAGAGAAGAGAATGATTTTCAGTTTTGGCTTTTGAGAGGGAAAGAGAGAAGATGAAGAAGAGAAGAAGGAGGGAGATGCCCACCTTGCTTGTTGTTTGAAAAGAGGAGGAAGTGGGAGAACTGAAATTGGAAGAGGAAGGGGACTCTCAATTTAAAGGATGGAGTGTAAGAGGGAAAATAGGAGAGATCCCTTTCAATTTTACCATTTTCTTGAAGTAGAGGAAGGAGAGAACGGTTCGAGGAGGGGGGAACGGTTGCCATATGTAGAGTGCACGTGAAGGGGAGGTGAGACAGCGCGGATCGAGTGAAGTGTGGGAGGAGTTTGATCACATGGAAGCTGAGCAAGCTCTCATGCATGGATTAGGTCGGGTCGAACGAAGGAGGTTGCGCCTGAATAGGAGAATCGGGTCGGGTTTAATATAGTGGGATTTAGGGATTTGGGTTTTTAAATTGATTAATTGACTTTAATGTGAATTTTATGCTGACCTCAATATAGGATTGATATATATGTTGATTCAAGGTTATCTTGATCTTCCGGATACAATGGCGCAGTCTGTTTCACAATCAGAGGCCGTTTGGTTCAAGTAGGAGTCAAATTGGTTTAATTTCAGCTCAAAATGCGTGTTATCATTTTTAACTACTTGATTTTCACATAGACTTGCCTGAATTGAGTACGAACAGTCTTACTTGATATATTTTGACATTTCAAAGCTAACGGTGCAATCAGTTTGAAGAACGGAGGTCATTTAGTTTACATCAACTAGCCTCGATATGCGTACAGGAATGTTGATGACTCGATCGCTTGATCAGTTGATCATCAAATTGTGCAATATTTATATTATGACCAATTTTGATATCATGAACATGATGGTGAAGTTCTTTAATTAATCAGAGGTCGTTTCAACCATTTTCGATGATGTCTAGTGTATTTCAGTCTCGATTTGCATGTTGTCACCTCCGATCATTCGACATTTGCACAGACTCATTAGAATTGAGCATGGATAGTCTCATTTGGTGATTTTTATGTTTTCAAGCTAACGATGTGATCAATTTTATGAACGGAGGTCATTCGGACATCATCATAGCTTCCCGACCCCGATATGTGCATCGGTACATTGATAGCACTATCACTTGATTGGTTTATCTTTATATTATGCAATATTTATATTCTGATCAATTTTGATGTTCTAAACATGATGGCAAAGTCCATTCATCGATCAGAGGTCATTTTGATCATTTTTGGTGACTTCCAATGCATTTTGACCCTCGATTTGTGCACTGTCACTTCCGAAGTTCATCGAATTCGACTTATGGGATTAACTCGACTTATGAAACATATATGGAGGTCAAAAAATGCCCCCAATAAATGTGATTCATGCATGGAGTGAGTCACATTTGTTGAAAATTGGTTGACCCTTTAAGCTGGACACAGAACTTGGATCATTTTAGCTTCGATTGCAATAGCCTACAGAGCTTTGATAGGATTTTTCATTTGTATGATGTCTTATTTATGACATGCTAAATGACGGGATTGACTGATTTTTTAAAATTGACTTGTAGGATAGATAAGAGTTCTTACATCATCTACTCTCTGCTTCAATGGCTTTGCTGAAGATCTATTTCTTTTATGACATCACAGATTTGAGTTTCCTCCAACCCTAGCTTTGTGCTTAGTTGGGTTTGATGGAAGAATTGGTATGCTTATTCTGGAGAAGGACTCCGCTAGGGAATTGGTTTATTTGTGCTAATTCAAATTTGAAATTCCTTCTCTCCTAGCTTTAAGCTTGACGAACTTGATGAATGGCTGACCTGATTTGTCCCTATTGACTTGTCAGGAAGTGTATGTACGCCATGAATCATGTGCTTGCTGCTTTGATGGATTCATTGAAGGGTATGTACAAATGACCCAGCCTTTCGGCTTATACTAGGTCTATGTTGAGTTATCAGTCTAGCAATATGTGCTTTAACTGACTGAATAACCATGAAATTCCTTTAGTTCAGCCATCGACTTTATATGAACTATGGAATTTCTTCCTTGGTCTTGTGTTTTCTGCTTGGACAGACTTGATGAGGATATTGGCTTTGATATGTGCTTTGAACTTGAGTAGATCATTTGAGAATAGATTGGAATATCACCTTGCATGCAATATAAAGATTGACTTGAGGCAGCTCTGAATTGAGAGTTTTCTCAGATTGTCTTGGTCTATCGATCAAGTAGAAAGATCTCTTAGATTCAGGTTGCTTATAATCACTAAGCTAGATCTAGTTTGAGGTTGAACAGTTATCATCATTGGACTGACGAGCAGGGGCTCTTTCACTATGGCCTTTTCTTATGGCTTGTTGAGTGAGAGAGTGTTAACAACTCGACCATATTTGGTCTTGTTGAGTTTGACATTTAGAACCTACTCGAGTCATTGACTTAAGCTGTAGTGGGTTTGTAGTTTTGTCATCAGACTTATGAATGGGGGCTCTTTCAGTGTAGCCTTTTCTTGTGGCTTGTTGAGTGAGGAGAGTGTCAGTAACTCAATCATTTGTGGGCTTGTTGAGTTCGACCTTTGGAACTCGACCTTTAGAACCCATCCATGTCCTAGACTTTAGGATGTAGAGGTTGGTGTTTCTTTCAACTTAGTTAATTGAAGCTTCCAAAATTAGGAGTCTTCTGACTTAATCTTCATAATTTGATAAATTTGAGAGATAAACTTTTAATTTTTTTAACATTTAGGGCTATCTTTTCATACGTAGAAATATATTATTTTTGTTCCTCTAAGAACCTACAACTTAACAGTAACAATTATTGATATATTCAAGGATTTTAGCATAAAGCTCGATGTCAACATGAATCAAAATATATTCGAGAATCTCATCTTATATCATGACGTCAGCTCAAATAAACTTAACATAAACTAAAAAAATGCTCCCTGTCTTGCAGGGGGAATTCTAAAGCACATTTAGAAAAACTTTCAAGATGAAATTATGCAAATACATCAATATTTGAATTGATATGCTCTTAAGAGGGTTTTAACATGTAACATTGATTTCATCTATGTATATAAATCTAAAAAAAGTCCCATGTGTAACAGGAGAATTTTCACATAAAAGTTTTTTTCATCTTGAGTAAGTATATTTATTTAGGGATCTCGGCATGAAGCATGATGCCAACATAAATAGATATACTAAAAAAATTCCCTCTATCTTATAGTGGGATTTCTATTGTACCTCAATATTATATTTTTCATGTATAATACTTTTTTAGGTAACAACCATTGATTGGTGGTATTGATCTTTCATCTTTTAAGCCAATGAGTTGATATGCCCCTCCTTGATACACTTTTTCAATGATAAAAGGGCATTCCCAATTAGGCTCAAATTTGCCACCAAATTTTCGATTAGGAATAATTGGTCTTCTCAGCACCAAGACCAATTCTCCTTTTTGGAATGTTCAAGGCCACACCATATGGTCAAAAGCTCTATACATCTTTGCTCGATAAACCTCCAGATTTTGATGAGCTTGCAATCTAACTTCATCAAGTGTGCCGAGTTTCTCCATTCTCAGATGAGCATTTTGATCTTTAGTTAGATTGTATTAGATGGCTACTCGAAGTGAAGGCAACTCAACTTCGAGCAGAAGAACTACTTCGGTCCTAAATATGAATGAATAGGGTGTGGCTTTAGTCAGTGTCTTGTAGGTATTTCGATACTCCCGTAGTGCCTTTATTACTTTAGCATGATATTCTCTCTTATTTTTAGTAAGGATCTTCTTGAGCAGCTCGACTAATATCTTGTTGAAGGCCTCCGCCAAACCATTTTCTCTTGGATTGTATATTGAAGAGTATCGCCAATCAATTTTATGCCAATCGATGAATTTATAAATCTTTGTACTTTTGAAAGCTGTGCCATTATCAAAAATTATTCGACGTGGCACTCCAAATTTATGGACCACATTATGCGTAAATAAATTAATCACTCGGTCAGCAGTAACTTCTTTAAATGGGGTAGCTTCAACCCACTTAGAGAAATAATCAGTCGCTATTAGGATGAAGCGGTGTCCAGCTAACGATGGCGGATCAACTGGTTTAATTACATCTGTGCCCCAACATTCAAAAGGCCAAGATTCTATTATTGGGTGTAATGAATTTGGAGGTTGATGGATTATATTCTCATGTACTTAACATTCATGACACCTCATAGCATGATTGATACAGTCTCTCACCATAGGTGACCAATATTAGTCCACCCTTTTGATCTTTACTGCCATCTTGGGACTTGACTGATGTGCACCACAAAGTCCTTCATGAACTTCAACCATCACTTTGCTAGCTTCATCTGCATTTAGGCATCGTAGCCACATTTGTTCAAGGATCTATGATATAAAGTGTTGTTGACGAAAGTATAGCATAACATTCTCTTCTCGATTTGAGCTGTCAGTGATTTATTATTTGGTAATTTGCATTCTTTAAAGTAGTCGATGAAGGGTTACCTCTAATCTTGTGGCTCTTCTATAATAAAAACTTCGCATTACTTTTCTGAAGCGATGTCATTCTTAGCTCTTCTGGGTATAATTCCTTGTTAATTTTGAGGAGTATAAGGAGCAACCTGAGTCACATCCTCCTGTGTCGAATTTGATAACCCCTCTACCTACGGGGATTGTTACTTTGCTGGATTTAGGACTCATCGAGTAAATATGTCGATCATAACATAATCACCATTCATACTTGTCATTTCCTTAGCTAATTTTGCTAAGCAATCGGCTTTATTATTCTCGGATCAAGAGACTCGAGTTAGTGTGACATTTGGTATCTGCTTCATAAGCTCGAGAACTCACTTGTGATAGAAAGCTAACTCAAGGTTGTTGATTTTATAGATGTTAAGTACTTATTTATAATTAGTTGAGAATCACCAAAAATATGCAAGTTTTGAATGCCTATGAAAGTAGCTTCTTCAAGACCTGACACTAATGCTTCATACTCAGCTTCATTATTAGTTCGTGGCTCAGTCAACCCATATGATCATCTCATTATCCCTCCTTCTGGTGTTATGAAGATGATGTTGATTCCTGCTCTTGCTCTTGAGAAATTTAGAGGTTTGACTTGTTTGATCGATGAGGATCCATCAAAGTACATTCTCTAAATTTGTGATTTTTCTCTTTCATGAATGAGCATAATTTGCTCATTAAGCAAATCATCATTAAGAGAAGAGTCTGCAGGGATGGGATGTGCAGCAAGAAAATCTACTATGATTTGCCCCTTTATTGCTTTCTTCGGAATGTATGTGATATAAAATTATGGAAGCAATACTGTCCATATTTCCAAGCGACCTGTCAACTCTGGTCATATCATCAAGTACTTCAGCGGGTCGATCCTTGAGATGAGGGTAATCTTTTGAAATAACATATAGTGATGGAGCTTTTGTACTTCAAAGATCAATGTCAAATAGTACTTCTCTATCAAAGAGTATCTCATTTCTGCTCCTATTAATCTTTGACTAATGTAATAAAGAGCATTTTCTTTGATTTCTTCATTATGTTGTACCAATAATGCTCTAAGGGACTCTTCTAATGTAGCTGTGTATAGAATGAGGGGCTTCCTAGGAGTAGGCACTACAAAGATTGGTGGATTTAGATAGTTTTTAATGCTATTGAAGGCTTCTTGGCACTCTTTATCCCATTTGAATGGAGCATCCTTCTTCATCAACTTTACAAATGATTGACAGTGTCCTGATAAGTTTGATATTAATCGACGGATGAATGCAAGTTATCCTTGTAAATACTGAAGCTAACACAAACTCTTTGGTGGAGTCATCTCCACAATTGTCTTGATTTTAGCAGGATCAATTTCAATTCCTCTATGACGGACAATATACCCAAGGAATTTTTTGGAGGATACCCTGAATGCACATTTTAGAGGATTCATCTTAAGATCATATTTTTTGATTCTTTCTAATACAATTCTCAAGTCTTCAAAGTGATCCTCATGATTTAAGCTTTTCACCACCAAATCATCATTATAACATTCCATCTTCTGGTGAATCAACTCATCAAAAATGTGTCATGGCTCTTTGGTATGTAACTCCAGCATTTTTCAAACCGAATGGCGTGATTGTATAGTAGTATATACTAATTGGCATTCTGAATAATGCATGTCTTTCATCTTTTGGCACCATCTTGATTTGATTATATCTTGATGATCCATCCATTAATGAGAACATGTCATAGTTGGAAGTATTGTCTACTAGTAATTCTGATATCGGAAGCAGAAAGTCATCTTTTGGGCATGCCTTATTTAGGTCCCAGAAGTCAATGTAGAGACTGATTTGGCCGTTCTTCTTCCTAACTAGGATAATGTTGGCTATCTAATTTGCATATCTCTCCTCCTGGATGAAGCTTGCTTCAATCGGCTTCTTAGTTTTTTCAATTACCTATTCTTCAATCTTCAATCTCATTCTCCAAGGAACTTGATTAACAGATATCGCATCTGGTTTAATAGCAAGTTGATAAACTGCTACATCAGGGGATAAATCTGGAATTTCATAATATATCCAAGCAAAGCAGTCTCTGAATTCATAAAGTAGCATTTTCAGCTCTTCAACTTTCTCATCAGATAGAAGGGCACTGACAAAAGTTGGACGGGGATCATCCTCAGCTCCTAGGTTGATTTCTTTGAGTTTGTCCATTGTAGCTATTTTTCTACCATCTTTGAGTTCTTCAACTACAGGCTTGGCTTCTACTTCTTCATCATTTATAAGAAGAATTTCATGGAGATCATCTTCTTTGTCATTATTAGTTTCGATCTCAGCTTCTATTATATTATAACAAGCTTTATTTTGATGAGATTTGTGGATGAACCCAAACCTTTAGTGATAAACTTATCACTTCTTTCTTATGCTTGAGGACTTCTTTGGCTCCATATCCTATTAAATATTTGAGTTCTATGTTTAGTAGTTCTAATATGAATTCCAATATTATGCATCATTCTTCGCAATTTCTATGGATAATATATTGGTATAATTGTTGGCACTATCTCATCAGAATTTTCATATTGAGTAGGCTGGTCAAAATTGTGAGGCTGAGACTCTTCAGATTTGTAAAATAGAGTTCATGTTATGCCACTCTCACTCAACGGTGACACATAGAATGTTATCAATTCTTCAATATTATGAACCTCCAGTGGAGTTATTTCCTTGAAGTACTACTGAGGGATGGGTATAATTTTGAGTGAGTCATCTGACTCTGCCAAATGAGCTATCCTTCTTGATGCAACTCTCTAAACTCTATTTCCATAAGTAGATTCAAAGTCATAGTCTGAATCAGAATCACTTATTTCATACTTTGCCTTTCTTGAAAGCTTATAAGTTCCCTTAGGTTTGACATGAGTATCTTTTTCTTCTTGTGTGTCACTTCTCAAATGAGGAACTGATCTTCTTTATTTAGATACAGAATCAAGTGCTTTAGGGAGAGTCTGCATTACCTTCTTTCTTTCTCTTTGCTTCTGCTCTTTCACCTTGTTAAATTACTTTTTAGTTCCTAAAGTGGATGATACTACTTCAAGAGGCTCTGTTAGCTTAGGCTCTTTAGGGATGAAATATTTTGCATCCTCATAGATCTTCGCTTCATAGACGGAGAATGGTTGTAGGTTACTAGAAATTTTGAACTCTTCCCCATCCTTCAAGTACTTCATACACTGATGCATAGTTCATGGGACTATGCCATACTCATGCAGCCATGGCCAACCTAAGAAAGCTCTAAATAATGTATCTACGTCGATTACATGAAACTTTGCTTCTATATATAAATCCTAAAACTTGAGTAGGAGAATAAAAGAACCCAGGGTTTTTTGCCCTTTTTTTATTGAAATCATGAACCATCAGCTTATCCATCCCAAGATGTTAAATATAAAGCTATAATTCTCTTAATACTTTTAGACTCATAATATTAATAGAAGAACCTGGATCAATCAATATTTGGCTGATCGAGATGCCATCACTCTCTGCAGTAATAAATAAAGGATGGCTGTGATCCGCTATTCCTAACATAAGATCTTCTTCATAAAATGTGATTACTGGGAGATTTGGGTTTGTAATGCTTCAATCATGCATTTTCAACAAAGTAAGCTTTATAACTCTCTGGATCTTTGAGAGCTTGCATCAAAGTTTCTTGAAGCTCTTTTGATATTAAGAGAGCCTCATACACATTCAGTTGTGCAGGGATCTTTCTCAGATGTGATAGAATTTTATATCTATCTTTTTGCTTGATTTAGGCTTTATTCTAAGATTTTTGGGAATGATATCTTCATTGAATTTGATTTGTTTTCCTTTGTCTTTATTTGCATTTCCCTTCTTCGATGAAGATGGTAAGACTTTACCACTTCTCAACTGAACTTGAATCACCTTATCTTGTTCAGATTCTTCTAAAGAGGTAGTTTCTTCAAATTCACTTCTTATTCTGGAGGATTGACCAAGAGAGTTAAACTCAGTTTTCACCTTCATATGTTTCATACGTGATAATATCGATGAGTCTTACTCTTCTCCATCGGGAAAACATAAATCTTCATCTGAACTGTTATCTTTTTGTTGAGTCATTAAACAAAATTTAGATGCTAACTCTTCAGGATCTTCTTGCTTTTTTTATAAGAATTCTGATGGGTTGGTCGAGTCTATTTGACTACCCTTATCATTTCAGAGTAACTAATGGTGAAGAACATCTGATATCACATAAATGATTCAGTGTGTCTCTACCAGACAAGATTCACCATTATCTTCTTCATCCAATTGATCAATGTGAAGTTTAAGCATAAAGTCTGCAAGCCTAAATGGTTGCCTTGTTAGTTGGTGATACTCCTCTAAATTATTACTGATCTTTTAAGTTGTAGTTCTCTTCTTGATCTTCTTTTCTTAGCCAGATTCTTTCATTTATGAGGCCTGCATTTAGTAGACTGCTCCTCGTGCTGTGATGAAGTAACCTTATCAGAGTGCACTGAGAAGCCCAAATACTTGATTTAGTCATCTCTTTTAAATCCAATATAGGTTCAAGTGGTGATTTTCACTTAACACTAGGGACGTCTTTTAACTGCTTCAGCATTTTCATGGTCTTCTTAGAGACTATCATTTCCCACTCTTCAGTCTGAAATAATTTATCCTTCTTTTTATCTTTGATGGATGATACGAAATATGACGTAATCATCCTTATAGACTCTCTTTTTGGGTTGACTAAAATACTGCCGGATAGTGTACATTCACCTCGCCGATACTTCCTTTATAACCAATCTTTGAAGACATAATAATCTTCAATAGGATAACTGATCATTGTTGACTTCCATGCATGCACCATAAGTCAATTCAAGCTCACAAGGTGAATTCGATGAGAAACAACATGCAAATCGAATCTGAAATACACTCGACATCATTAAAATTGTTCTAAGCAATCTCCGATCGACGAACGGACTTCACCGTCGCATTCATAATATTGAATTTGATCAGAATATACATATTGCATAACTCGACAGTTGATCGATTAAGAAAGAAGTTCATCGTTGTGCTAACATGCATATCACGATCAGGAAGTTGTGACATCACCCAAATGACATCCTTTCATAAAATTGATCATGTCGTTAACATTAAAATATTAAAACCTATCAAATGGGACTATTCACACTCAGTTAGGATGAGTCTGTGCGAATGTCGAATGATCGGAAGCGACGATGCACAAATTTGAATTGAAATGCCAACGAAAAAAAAATGCATCGCGGCCATCAAGGTCTCAAATATTGAAATAACTTCAAATCAACATATGTATTAATTACATAATAACATCATCACAAAATTTCAAATTAGGGTTAATTAATAAGTTAAATGAAATAAAAAATATATCTTATAAATACCTAAAATACCTAATCCTAACTGAATGACTCTATTATTCATGGCAGCATTCCTATTCATTCCCTTAGCAACTGTAAGCCCCCTCGGTTCCTTCCTCCTAGCCACGCAAGCCAAGTACACGAGCAGCTTCATTCATTCCCTTCATTCCAGGTAGCGCATGGGAGACCCGCTCGACTCCTTCCTCTCGACCCGAGCAGTCGCCCCTCTCCTAGGTTCATCCCTCTCTCCATGTGAACTGACGTTTAACTTCCTGTTCGGAGATGATGAGTGCCTGTCTATGCTCACTATTGCTTCTTCTTCTTTAATGGTCAGAGTTCTTCTTAATTGATTAAGGGATGTAGGAGGAAGATAGGTACAGTTTTTAAAAATAAGGTCAGACTGATTGAACCATAATGGCTCACATGAGCTTTGAGTAAAGTATTAATATATCTCTGATTTCTTCATTACCCTTGCCTACTTCTCCATTCCACTAGAGCTCATTTATTTTATGAAGAAGTCTTCATTGTTTTTTATAGATGGGTGGTTATACAGTTTGGTGCCTTTATTGTCCTTTGTGGAGCAACCCTCTTGATAAACTTATGGACATTCACAATGCACTCGAGGATGCTTACTATAGTAATGATTGTAGCGAAAGTTTCTACTACTGTTGTGTTAGGAGCTTAATAAGAGTAAAAGGTGCTCCTATGATCCCAATTGCGATGCATTTGATGCGATGAGTGAAACCCGTATGTGCACTTTGTAGCACGGCGAGGAAAACTCATAGGCGGCACTAACGATGCGATAGGAAAATTTACATGATTTCTTTTATGCAGATATGAAGATCTCATTATGCTTAGTAGAGCTGACGAGTTTGAAGACCCCGTTATGCTCAGTAGAGCTAACGGGTGGAAGATCACAGCCACTGTGTCATAAGACACTGCCTGTTATGCTCAATAGAGCTGATGGAAAGGCCTAATAGCCCCCTGATGCAGCCTCGTACATGGGGACGATGCTAGGAGGCTGCCAAAATTTGGACTGATGGAGACTTAAAAAAATGAAATAAAAGTGTTGATGAGCTTAAATTGAACTTATTTAAAAATGATAAATTAAAGAATAAACCAACATATATGCTCTTTTTATGCAGGTTTTTGAAGACCCTGTTATGCTCGGTAGAGTTAACGGGTAAAAGATCAAGGTCGTAGTTTCACACCATTATGCTCAGTAGAGCTGATGGGAAGATCGAATAACCCCCGATGTAACCCTCTATGCGGGGACGATGCTAGGAGGTTGCCAAATTTTGGATTGATAGGATACTTAAACAAGAACAAATAAAAGTGTTGATGAGCTTAAATTAAACTTAAATGAAGATGATAAATTGAAGCTAAACCAACATATAAAAAATTCTAATAGCCTTTAAATAAGTATGAACTTGCATGGGGATGGGGACTCGATAGCTTATTAATGAGTATAAGTGAAACTTGCAATGAGGTGTGTTACATTCTACATCAGGTAGTTGAAAAGAATCAAAGAACTTGAACGAAATTAATGATGGACTTGCAAATTCATCAACAAACATAAGCTAAGTCCCATTGGAGTTTGAGAATTCAATGAATTTAGAACTAGATGCAAAATAAATAAATATTATTTTAACATATTGAACAAGAATCAAAATGTTACACCACCGGATTCGCAACACATCATGCAAGCGAACAGAAGATGTTAATTTTAGTTCTAAATAAACTAAGTATTCTTAATACACCCGCATGAACCCCAACACTATACTGAATGCTTAAACTTAGTGTCTGAGGATGCTACATGGGTTAATTCCCAGTTGGGTCTTAGGACTGGATCCGGGTTAACAAAACCTAAAAATCAAATGATGTTATTATAATATCTTCAATCTAATAAAATATATGTGAAGCTAATTTTATCATATGATAGTAGATCTAATGCTCTATTACTAAATTAATAGAGTCAACAGGATCTGAAGTAGCTAAATAATAAACCACCCTGATGATGGCTGTGTTAAATGAAAATTTTAACCGGGGGGAATACTTTCGTCAAAATATGATTACAATTTCAAAGAAAATTAACTTAGATTGAATATCAATCTAAATGTAGAATTTAAAATATTATTAAGCTATAAATGTCTAAATAAAATTAAATCTAAAAGCTTAAAGCAAACTCCATTCAATCCACCTTCCACAATACTTTATCAGAGGTGACAAATTAAGAAAACCCTAGCTCACAAAGGAGCTAAAGTCAAATCAAATACACAATTATATTTACTCTTAAACAATCTCATGCTAGCAAGGATGTGGTCTGTATCCTCTGACTGCATGGCTTGGCCAGTAGACTCCACACATGATGTAGTTATGGCCAGAGTCCTCTGATTGGGTGGTTATCGCTAAATGACACCATTATATTATGGTCATGACTATAGCCCATATGCTCTCCAATGGCTTTGCCCTTTGAGTTGTGAACCATAGGGTATACTTGATTGGGCAAAATACCCTTTATTAGCTAAGGTAAACTTAAGCTTGTCTCCTTAGACAAATACCACCCCAGGTCTACAAGGATTTCTTGGATGATGTAACCCATGTGTTGCTGATAAGGATCCTTCAGTTAATTTACACTCCTCCTCGACTAACATAGCAGGATGATGGAACCATGGGATCTAGATCGGGCGCATTATCGTTCCCCCAATCATTAGCTTTAAGATAAATATAATGAATTTCATAAATCTCAATTCTAAAACTCCACATGCTGCTATTATATGCTACGCACTAAACAACCTAACGATTAGCCTTAATCGAAAGTTCTCTCTCAGCATTTGAGAGGGGTAATTAACTATAGGTGCTTGCACCTATAGGAAACCTAGAACTAGATCTAAAGTCCTCACAAAATGAGGGCAAAATCTCTGGGTAGTGTCTTATCTACTAGTCCATCTGCCTTCTGAAAATTTCATGAACATCTAATTAACTCTCTTCATTGAGAAGTCAGTGGTGAATTTTCAGAGCCCACAAATTTTTAGCGACTCCACTAGGGATAGGTTTCTCTTTCCATCTTTGGCTAGTTGAATTAAAGCTATGATAGCAGTGGAGTATAGTAAAATGAAAAGTTAAAGTTATTTATAAAGTTAAATTGATTGAAACTCAAAATTATTTTTATAATGATCATAATTCTGAAGTTTTGAAAACCTTCTCTTATTCATAACACATTTTCATATTTTATCATGTTTGTTCTGTTATATCTCTGCATCATGAAAGTGTGGGATGATATATCATCGACATTACTAATCTCTAATTTGGATCTTCAAAACCCTTCACTATGCACACATGAGCCAACATCCGTAAGCACGCCATATCAACACCGGGATTGAGCTACTATACAATTTGGTAGCATAGATTTTCCAGTGATCACTGCTCAAACTACTGCTAGGCCTACATGAGACAATAATGCACAACTTGCATATCAGCCCGTGCAACAGGCCAAATTCACTAAAACTCCTATCGCTACTAATGTTGAGGCCCCTCAAAAGAGAGCCTCTGTATCTGAAAGGTTGGGACACACTGAAGCTCTAGCCATGAAGAGGATGATGACTGGGCAAACAATTTTAGTAGTGCATCTGAACTCTACTTCTCTGCTGACCTTGCCCTTTGCTCAAGCCCAACATGATGCTAAAGCTTCCTCATCTGGAGGAAAGCTAACTAGAATACAAAGGAAAAGAAGGAATGCCGAGTTGCGAGCCCAACAACTCTCACCTGGTTTCTTTGTTACACGGCTAGCTGTGAAACTAGAAGCAAGTGTTCCCACCCACAATAAATTTGAAAATCTCAAGTGGGTGAAAAGGAATAGCTCTATTGGTGATTTTAAGCAATCATTTTGGGTGCAATGGAACCAAGCTCCAACCCCACAAAGGAGGCATCTTGAGACTCTATCCTTTAGAGTGCACAAGGTGTTGAAAGTTGTAAAAGAATAAGATCTTATGAAGAAAAGATATCAAAGGATAATTATCAGAGAATCCAACAATGCTCCATTGCAAAGGCTACCATCAAAGGTAGTAAGAACTCAGGAGCGTTATAAACAAGCTGTGGTGAACATCATGCGTGACACGAACCACGATTGGAATCCGCCAAAAGGTCCCGGAAGAGGGAAAAACAAGTATGGAGGTCGAAGCCTCAAGAAGAAGCTGCCACTAAAAGGCAAAAGGGCGTGACATCCAGTTTGCATATCTAGAGATCTTTTGATGATAGTGCCCAAAATGAATGGGTTCCTAAAAAGAATGTTATAATTAATGAGGCTCGTGGTCGTCGACACCCTCGAGAATCCTCCAGGGAATTCCATCACCAACCTAAACGATCTTCCCTTGATTTTGATTGTAGCCCACCAATTGAGGAGACGTTCATCCCACACTCTGAGCCTGAAATTAGATGGATTTGTCAATCAGAGATAAATCTACAAAAAGAAGAAGAGGAAGAATAAGAAGAAGACACCATGGGAGTAGAGGTGGTGTATATGGTACAACACGGTGGAAAATCGTATGGTGTACGATAGTACCGATCCAGGCATCCTAGAGCTGCACCTCTTATCAACATCGAAGAACTAGCACCAGGTTAAATGGAAGCAGAACCTTTTAGTTCCTCCTCAGGTGATGAGCAAGAAGAGGAACTAGAAGGAGAAGATAACATGCTATTTGCCGACACTGCTACACTTGCTCAAGTGCAAAGGAAAATGTGATAGTAGATGAAAGTGAAGGATAAGAAGATCTCTCAACTGAATTCAAAGATGAATTAGATGATGATGCAGATGAATCACATGATGCAAATGATGCAAAGGAACGCTGTCATAATACCAACACCAGTTCCTCCTGTTAATCATCAAACAACCAACACTGCGCCCATCAATCCACCAGTTGAGCAAGCGTCACAAATCTCTGGAGCACAAAGTGCTCATAATGGTAGAAATGAAGTAAATCAATTGATCGCTCCACCCATTCTCTAGCAAAATCTGAGCCATTTGACTATAACTTGAAACTATTATAAGTGAAAAGATTAAAGCTGTCATAGTTACAGAACAGGTGGAGAAACTAGTGAACAGAAGTCGTCCATATCCTATAGAATATGATCAGGTGTCATATCCTAAGGGTTACTCAGTGCCAAAATTTTATTCATTTGATGGCAATGGTAACCCCAGGCAGCACCTAGCATAATTTAAAGCAACCTGTGGTAATACTGGGTGTAATTATGCACTATTATTCTGTCAGTTCATTAGCATCTTAACTTCAACTATTTTGAGTGGTACGTAGAGTTGCCAAATAACTTAGTCAATACATTCATCGAGCTGAAGGCAATGTTTATCGAAAGATTTGCTAGTGCAGTTAGAAAGACTACAATAGCTGACATTTCCCTGGAGAAGAAAAAGAAGGATGAGTCAGTTACAAAGTACATAACTCACTAGCAAAATATAAGTATGAAGTGCGAGCAACAGTTAGAAGAAGAACATGCAATTCAGCTGCTAATAGGGAACATTGACGATAAAATGGCACCTTATTTATGCATGGCTTCCATCACCATCTTTCAAGAACTGCTCGATCGGGTGGCAAAATTTAAAAAAGTTGAATCTCTCTAAAATTGAAAGCCATTCAGACAGAACAAAGAAAGGGAAGTTCTCAGAATCAAGGGAGACTGAATCTCACATTGCTTCATACGATTCAAATAGAGGAAGGAGGGCAACTTAAAATGTAGATAAGGGAAAACAACCTATCTATTTTGAAGGGAAAGTTAAACAACCCTTCAATTCTCAACCGAGGTTAGTTCTTGGAGGCAATGACAAACCCAGAACTTTCTCGGGTAGTGTTGATCACCCAAGACAATCATTAAGAGATGATGATCGAATGCGCCCATCTCTTAAGGAGAAGATGAATAAGGAATATTCATTCAAAAAGGAAAGTGTGGCCAAATTATTTTGGCAAGCACTCAAGGCAGGTTTGGAGTTTCAAGAATGTAGAAGACCTAAAGAGTCAGGACGAACTAACAACCTAAATTACAATCCATATCATCGGGCAGCTAGCCACCTATAAAAGATTGTTATGTATTCAAGGACTGGCTAGAAAGAAAATACAGGAGAGCTGAATTCACGCTATCCAATAGTGTTCTTATTCACCCAAAGAAAGAAATTACCAAGGGTGGTTACATCCACTTCCATGCCTCTGTAGAAAGATAAAGCAAAAGAAAAGACACTTAAGAATGACAAATGGGAGACTACAGTCTCGAAGAAAACTATGAAGATGTTGAAGCAATTTGAAGGCATTCCGGGTGTTAGATGGAAATCTCCACTTGAACTGGTGCTGGAACCGAAGGTAGAATCTACATCAAAAGGTTCTACTCTTCAGAAACAGTCCAGGGTGTTTGGTGTTCCTCACCTTGAGAAACAACCTATTCAAAGTTTTCCAAAAACTCCCAAAAGGCCAACCAAATAAAAGAAGATAAATAAGAAATCTACAACCCAAAATATTATTATTACTCTTGAAGAATATCAATGATCAGCAAGACAACCAATTAAGCTTACTGATTTCATGTCAGGAATCCAAATCATTGAAACAAATGATGATGGAGATGATGATGAAGAATCTCTTTCTGGAGAAGTCTGTCTC
The DNA here is from genome assembly GCA_021442155.1 of Cymbidium sinense. Classification (NCBI taxonomy): domain Eukaryota; kingdom Viridiplantae; phylum Streptophyta; class Magnoliopsida; order Asparagales; family Orchidaceae; genus Cymbidium; species Cymbidium sinense. The sequence continues at coordinate 892,024 of CM038230.1, forward strand.
AGCATCCTAGGATACTCCCCGACAAAATCTACTTCTTTGAGATAATCCAAGGAGAAGAACCACCAATGATGTGGCATTCAAGCCGTGCCTGATGGTGAAGTAAATAGAAGATAGCTTGAAAGAAGACTTGCACTTTTCGGAGGAAGATGAATCAGAGTCTTCAATATCACCATTGATGAAGGGCATAAAACTAGGAAGTGATTCTGAAGGCTCCATTTGATCCTCAGGCATAAACAGTGGTTCTAAAGAGGAGACTTCTTTAGAAGAATCTGAGTCAGATAGAGCAGCCCCTGTAGAGTTAAGAAGTGGCAAGGTGTTGCCATCATCACAGAAGAAAGAAATGCAAAATAAAGGCAATGACAAGGACATAGAAGTCAATGAAAATATCATTCCCAAAGATCCAAAGAGGAAGTCTAACTTGGATAAAGGAATTGATTACAATATCTTATCACACTTGAGGAAGATCCTTGCATAATTGAGTGTGTATGAGGCCCTCCTGATGTCGCAGGATCTCCGTGAAACCTTAATTCAGGCTATTAAGAATCTGAAGAAATATGAAGTGTACTTCACCTAGTGGTGTATGACTGAAGTATTACAATCTAAAACATTCCGACAATCACCTTCTCTGAGGAAGATCTTATGCTCGGGACATCAGAACACAATTGCCTGCTATATATCTCTGCGGAGAGCGATGGTGTCATAATCAATCTAATTCTAATTGATCCAAGTTCATCCGTTAATCTCATGAGTTTGAAAACATTGAGAGGATTGTCCCTTGATGTTCAACATCTAGGACAGGATAAATTGATGATCCACGACTTCAATGAAAAAGGGCAAAAGATGCTCGGATCTTTTACCTTGCCACTAAGATTCAAAGAACTTCACACAGAAGTCAAATTTCATGTCATTGATGCTGACACCACATTCATGGCCTTGTTGGGGCATCCCTGCTACATGAGTATGGAATAGTCCCATCTACTTTGCACCAATGCTTGAAATATATAAGAGACGAGAAAGAACATAGAGTTTCTTGCAACTTTCAGCCATTTGCAGTCCATGAAGCTAAAATCTACGAAGATGCAAAGTACTATCTATTGAAGGAGCCCAATCCTCAACAATCCAAAGCTTCTACCTCAAAGTCTACAAAACAACACAAAGAAGTGAGGAAGGAAAAAGGAAGAAAGAAGGCAACGCCAACTCTTCCTAAAGTAGCTAGCGCATCACATAAGTTGAAAAGGCTAGTCCCTCATCTGGGCAGTGACATAGAAGAAGAAGATGATGATCCTTCTATCAGACCCAAAGGAGTAAACAAGTCTTTAGTAAAAGGAAAGAAAATTATGGAATACTCAGATTCTGAGTATGATTCTGAACCTACCTATGAAAGTGAAGTTCAGTGTATCTCTTCAAGAAGAATGGTAGACCTATTGATATCAGAAGAATCATTAGTGATCATGTCAGTTTCTTTTTAACACTTCAAAGAAATCACTCCACGTGAAGTCCACATTATTGAAGAGTTAAAGACTTTCTATGTGTCTCCTTTACCTGGAAGTAATCAATGTGGAATTTCATTTTACAAGTCTGAGGAGTGTTATCACCAGGATTCTGATTGGCTAATGCAATTTAATAATTTGATGATATGGTTCTCACAAGAATGCCAAAATATTATCCTCCAAGGATTCACAAGATGATGCATAAATTAGGAGTTGATATTGGAACAGGAAAATGGTGAACCCACTTCTTTGATACTCTTTGGGGTCTAAAAAGTTCACAGACCTCGCAAAAGTGTGATAATCATACATCTAAAAGTCTTGGATACATCTGATGTAAACACCATCAAAGAAAAATCTATTTTGCAGTAACAGAAGAAGAGATTGGCATTAAAATTGAAAATGAAGATGATATTTATGAGATTTATCTGACCAACAATGAGGAGGTAGAAGTCATGTCAGCACCTGAAGAGCTTGGGGATGGTGGACGGGTAGCTACCATGGATGAGTTGAAGGAAATCAACATGGGAATAAAGGATGATCCTCGCTCAACTTTTGTTAGTGCCCTTCTGCTTAATGAAAAAGTTGAAAAAATAAAAGATTTTTTATGTGAATTCAAGGAATGCTTTGCTTGGACATACTCTGAAATACCAGGCTTATCCCTTGAGGTGGCATTTCATAAACTTATCATTAAATCATATGCAACTCCTGTTAAGCAAGCTCCTATGTGAATGAGATTGGAGATTGGAGAATAGGTAATTATATAAACTAATAAACTAATCGAAGCAGGCATTATCCGAGAAGAAAAGTATGCAGATTGGATAGCCAACGTTGTTCTAGTGAGAAAGAAGAATGGTCAAATTCGTATCTACATTGATTTTCAAGATATAAACAAAGCATGCCCAAAAGGTAATTTTTTGCTTCCAATATCATAACTACTGGTAGACAATACTTCTAACTATGATATATTCTCATTTATGGATGGATCATTAGATATAATCAAACCAAGATGGCTCATGAAGATGAGAAGCACACATCATTTAGGATGCAAATTGATATATACTGCTACACAGTCATGCCCTTCAGATTGAAGAACGTTGGAGCTACATATTAGAGGGCCATGACACGCATCTTCGATGAGTTGATTCATCAGAAAGTAGAATGCTACGTGGATGACCTCATTGTCAAAAGCATAGATCGAAAAGATCATTTATGTGACCTGAGGATGGTCTTTAAAAGAATTAGGCAGTACAATCTCAAGATGAACCCTCTCAAATGTGCATTCGTGATTTCTTCTGGAAAGTTCCTTGGCTACGTGGTACGGCATAGAGGAATTGAGATCAACCCTGATAAAATTGAAGCGATAGTGAATATTCCACCTCCAAAGAGTCTTCGTCAGCTTTATTTCGTGCAGGAACATTTGGCATTCATCCGGTGCTTCATATCAAATCTATCAGGTAAGTGTCAGCCATTTGCTAAATTGATGAAGAAGAATGCACCATTTAAATGGGATAATGAGTGTCAAGAAGCATTCGACAGCATCAAAAGATACCTGTTGAATCCACCAATCTTGGCAACGCTAATTCCAGGAAAGCCTCTCATTTTGTATACAGTTGTATTAGAAGAATCCATCGAAGCATTGCTGGCATAGCACAATGAAGAAGGCAAGGAAAATGAGTTATGTTATATCAGTCAAAGACTGATTAAAGCTGAGGCAAAGTACTCTCTGATCGAGAAGCACTATCTTGCACTGATCTTCGCCACCTAGAAGCTTTGACATTACATATTGTCACATAAGATAACACTCATATCAAAGATCAATCAGCTGAAGTTCTTGATGACAAGACTAGCATTGACAGGTCGTTTGGCATGATGGGCAGTACTCCTATTATAGTTCGATATTACATATGTAGCATTGAAAGCTGCTAAGGGGTAAATACTAGCAGATTTTTTCGCTCCGCATCCTATTCCGGCAGATTCAGCAGTCAACGATGATTTATTCGTTGAACAGATCTTGCTAATTTGTGAAAGGGAGGAGTTGTAGATCTAGGAAATGTATTTTGACAGTGTATTATCTATTAAGCCTACTCAGCCCCCAAATCTATCAAAAGCAAGAGCTGGCGTTGGCCTCATCTTCATAACACCAGAAGGTGGCATAATGAGATATTCTTATAGGCTAACTGAGCCAAGAACCAAAATTGAAGCTGAATACGAGGCATTGGTGGCAGGTCTCGAAGAAGGTGTTGTTATCGGCATTCAAAATTTAATAATCTTTGGAGACTCTCAGTTGGTAATCAACCAAGTGTTGGGTCTCTATAAGATTCACAAGCTTGATTTGGCATACTATCATAAGCAAGTGTTTGAGCTCATGAAGCAAATTCCAAATATTAAACTAGCTCGAGTTTCTCGATCGAAGAATAGTAAAGCAGATTGTCTGGCCAAGCTAGCAAAAGAGATGGCAAACACAAACGATGATGATGTGTTGATTGAAGTGTCGGCTCATCGAGTTTTATAACTAGTAAATCCATATTCCCCGTAGGTTGAGGAGACATCAAACTCAAGCCAGTAGGAAGCAATGCAAGTTGCTCCTCACTCTTCTAAAGAATGACAAGTACAAGAGATAGAAAAACTCAAAAGTATTGCAAACAAATCATGCGAAGCTTTTATAGTGGAAGAGCCAGATGATTGGAGACAATCCTTCATTGATTATTTCAAGGAAAGAAAATTGTCGAGCAATAAATCACTAGTCACACAAATTATAAAAAAAATTTACAATATGTTTATGTCAATGACACATTATACCGTAGATCCTTTGAACAAATGTGGCTGAGATGCTTAGGAACGGATGAAGCCAACAAGGTTATGTCTGAGATTTATAAAGGATTTTGCGGGGCGCATCAGTCATGTCCTAAAATAGAAACAAAAATTAAAAGGATGGGTTACTATTGGCCTTCAATAATGAAAGACTGTATAGATCATGCCAGAAAATGTCATTAATGCCAAGTCCACGGGGATCTCATTCATCAACCTCTGAATCCTCTACACTCAACAATAGCGTCCTAGCCATTCGAGAGTTGGGGCATAGATATAATTGGACCGATTGATCCTCCATCATTAGCAAGACATCGATTCATTTTAGCAGGTACTAACTACTTCTCCAAATGGGCTAAGGCTGCTCTGTTTAAGAGAGTCACAGCTGGCCGAGTTGTTGACTTCTTCATCAACAATGTTGCCTATAGATTCAGGGTGCCATGATGAATCATTTCAGACAATGGTCCAACTTTCAAGAGTGCGAAGATATATAGATTCACTGATCAGCATAAAATCGATTGGCGATATTCATCAATGTACAATCCAAGGGCATATAGTTTAGCAGAGGCTTTCAACAAGACATTGATAAAGCTGCTCAAAAAGATTCTCATGAAGAATAAAAGAGAGTGGCACACTAAAATGATTGAAGCACTCTGGGCATACAGAATAACTTATAAAATGCCAACCAAAGCTACTCCTTATGCTCTAGAGTTGAAGATGTTCTACCACTAGAAGTTGAGCTGCAATCACTTCGAGTAGTTGTCCAATTCAATCTTACTCAAGATAAGAACGCTTGCCTGCGAATGGAAGAGTTGGATGTGCTTGATGGAGTTAGACTCCAAGCTCAACAAAGTTTAGAAATTTATCGAGTGATGATGTCCAAAGCATTTAATAGTTCAGTACGTCCTCGAACATTCTAGAAAGGTGAATTGGTTCTGGTGCTGAGAAGGCTAATCATCCCTCATCGCAAGATCAGTGGTAAATTTGAAGTTAATTAGGAAGGTTCTTATGTCATAGAGAAGGTGTACAAAAGAGGAGTCTACCATCTCATTGACAAGAATGGTCAACGACTGATGCCACCAATCAACGGTCGATATCTCAAGAAATATCATAATTGACTATGAATAAATATATGAATACTTAAATGAATCTTGCGCTAGTAAGGCTTTCATATCAACTACATATGTAATGTTAGTTGAAAATTCTCTCGTAAAATAAGAACGCATTTTCAAGTTACTGCGAAAGCCTCCCCCTGTTAGACAGGGGGAATTTTTATATATTTAACTAAGTTGACATTGTGCTTCAAGTCGAGATCCTTAGATAAATATATGTATAATAATCAGAACGAGCTCTAGTTATTTATATTAAAGAAGTTCAAACTCTATAATGCATTTTTGAACTAGTCTACAATCCCCCTGTTAGATAGGGGCATTTTTTTAGTTTTTATAAATCAAAGCTATTTAATCATTCCCTGTAAAACAGGAGAGCTTCTTGCACATGCATTCAGGTTGACATCGAGCTTTATGATGAGATCCCTGAATATATCTATAATTATTATAGTTAAAGTTGCAGGTCTTCGAGAACAAAAAGAATCTGCTTCAATACATGAAAAGAAAATCCTAAATGTCAAAAGTTTTCCTCCAGGATTCGTCAAATGTCGAAGATCAAGTTATAAGAACTCTTAATTTTGAAAGCTTCAATCAACTAAGTTGGAAAAACATCAATCTCTACATTTTCAAGTCTAGAACACGGATGGGTTCTAAAGGTCGAACTCAACAAGCCCATAGGTGGTCGAGTTGTTGACGCTCTCCTCACTCAACAAGCCCAAGAAAAGGCCATAGTGAGAGAGCCACTGTTCGTTAATCTAATGACAAGACTGCCAAGCCATCATAGCTTAAGTAAAAAAACTCAAGTAGGTTCTAAAGGTCGGACTCAAAAAGCTCAAAATGGTCGAGTTGCTGACGCTCTCCTCACTCAACAAGTCGCAAGAAAAGGCCACGGTAAAAGAGTCCCTGCTCGTCAGTCCAATGATGATTATTGTTCCATCTTAAACTAGATCCAGGTTAGTGACTACAAGAAACCAAAATCTAAGAGATCGTTCCAATCGATCGATGGGCCAAGACAATCTGAGAAAACTCTCAATTAAAAGCTACCTCAAATCAATCTATATATTGCCTATAAGGTGATATTCCAATCTCTTCTGATCAAGCACAAAGCGCAAATCAAAGCCAATTCCCTCATCAAGTCCGCAAAATCAGAAAGCATGGGACTGAGGAAGAGATTCTATAGTTCACACAAAGGTAATGGTTGAACTAAAGGAATTTCATGATTATTCAGTCTGTTAAAGCACACAATGTTAGACTGATAACTCAACATTGACTAATATGAACCGGAAGGCTGGGTCAACTATATGCACCCTTCAATGGGTTCATCAAAGAAGCAAGCACGGGATCTATAGCGTGCATCCACTTCCTGACAAGCCAGTATAGACAAATCAGGTCAACCCTTCATGAAGTTCGTCAAACTTAAAGCTAGGACATAAGGAGTTTCAAATATCAAAGTGAACAAACTAATTCCTCCATCAAACCCAATCAAGCATGAAGCTAGGGTCGGTGGAAATTCAAGTTTACAACAACACAAGAGAAAGAGGTCTTCAACAAGCCCATTGAAGCAGAGAGTAGATGGAGAAGAGATCTTATCCAGTTGACAAGTTAATCCTGACAAATTAGTCAATCCATTCATCTAGCATGTCCAAAATAAAGTATCATATTATTAACAAATCTTGCTAAAGCTCCATAAGCCACTGAAATCAAAGCTGAAGTGAGCCAAGATCTATGACATGCCCAAAGGGTGAACCAGTTTTCAACAAATATGACTCACTCCATACGCGAATCATATTTGTTGGGGAGCATTTGTTGACCTCCATGCATGCACCATAAGTCAAGTCAACCTCACAAGGTGAATTCAACGAAGCAACAACACGCAAATCAAAGCTAAAATACACTCGAAGTTGCTGAAATTGGTTGAGGTAACCTTTAATCAATGAACAGACTTTTCCATCACATTCAAAACATCGAAATTGATCAGAATATATATATTTCATAATTTGACAGTCAATCAATCAAGAAAGAAGTTCATCGGCACGTTAAAATGCATATCGAGGTCGGGAAGCCACAATGTCATCCACACGATATCTGTTCATGAAATTGATTATATTATTTGCATTGAAATTTCAAAACCTATCAAATGGGACTATTCGTGCTCAATTCGGATGAGTATGCGCGAATGTCGAATGATCGAAAAAGATGATGCACAAATTTGAACTAAAATTGACCCCGATTCGACGTCGATGTGAACTAAATGACCTCCGATCATGAAATGGACTATGCCATTATGTCTGAAACATCAGAATAACTTTAAATCAATGTATATATTAATTATATAATAACATCGTCATAAAATTTCTAATTAGGGTTAATTAATAAGTTAAATGAAATAAAAAAATATTCTATAAATACTAATAAGACCTAACCCTAACCGAAGGACTCTATTATTCATGGCGATTCTATTCATTCCTTACCCAAGCCCCTGGTTCCTTCCTCCTAGGCATGCGAGCCAAGTACAGTAGCGTAGTTCCCTCCATTCTAGGTAGCGCACGGGAGACCCGCTCGACTCCTTCCTCTCGACTCGAGCAGCCGCCCCTCTCCCAGGTCCATCCCTCTCTTCCTTTCCCCTTTTCTACCATTCTCTTATCATCATTCTCGACTTGATGCATGTGAACCAACGTTCAACTTTCTATCTGGAGATGACAAGTGCATGTCTATGCTCGCTATTGCTTCTTCTTCTTCAATGGTCAGAGTTCTTCTTCATTGATTAAGGGATGTAGGAGGAAGATAATAGGTATAGTAGTTCCTTAAAAATGGAAGGTTATGACTGCATTGAACCATAATGGCCTGCTGATAAGCCTTTAGTAAAGTATCAATATATCTCTGATTTATTCATTGCCCTTGCCTACTTCTCCATTCCACTGGAGCTCATTTATTTTGTGAAGAAGACTTCATTTTTCTTTTATATATGGGTGCTTATATAGTTTGGTGCCTTTATTACTTTTTGTGGAGCAACCCACTTGATAAACTTGTGGACATTCACAATGCACTCATGGACGCTTACTATAGTAATGATTGTAAGCAGAAGTTTATATTGTTGCTATGCTGGGAGCTTAATAAGAGTAAAAGGTGCTCCTAAAATCCCAATTGTGATGCATTTGATGTGATGGGTTACGCGCTCTTTGTAGCACGATCGAAAAAACTCATTGGCGACACTCGTGATGCGACAAGAAAATTTACATGATTTCTTTTATGCATGTATGAAGATCTCATTATGCTCAGTAGAACTGACGAGTTTGAAAGCCCCGTTATGCACAGTAGAGCTAATGGGTGGAATATCACAGCCGTAGTGTCATAATACAACACTTTGTATGCTCGATAGAGACGGAAGGCCTAATAGCCCTCGATGTAGCCTATGCGGGAGCGATCTTTGAGGCTCAAATTTGGGCGATGGAGACTTAAACAAAATTAAATAAAAGTGTTGATGAGCTTAAATTGCACTTATTTAAAAATGATAAATTAAAGAATAAACCAACATATATGCTCTTTTTATGCAGGTGTTTGAAGACCGTGTTATGCTCAGTAGAGTTAACGGATAGAAGATCACAAAGTAGTGTCATAAGACAGCATTATCTTAGTAGAGCGGCGGGAAGGTCGAATAGCCCCAATACACATCGAGGCGGTCGGAGGCTGCCGAATTTTGGATTGATAGGAGACTTAAACAAGAATAAATAAAAGTGTTGATGAGCTTAAATTAAACTTAAATGAAGATAATAAATTGAAGCTAAACCTACATATACAAAAATTCCAAAAGCCTTTAAATAAGTATGAGCTTACATGGGGATGGGGACTCGATAGCTTATTAATGAGTTGCATTACATTCTGCATCAGGTAGTTGAAAAGAATCAAAGAACTTGAACCAGATTAATGATGGACTTGCAAATTCATCAACAATCATAAGCTAAGTCCCATTGGAGTTTAAGAATTCAATGAATTTAGAACTATATGCAAAATAAATAAATATTATTTTAACATATTGAACAAGAATCAAAATGTTACACCACCGGATTCGCAACACATTGTTCAAGTGAATAGAAGGCATTAATTTAAGTTTTAAATAAACCAAGCATTCTTAATACACCCACATGGACCCCGACACTATGTTGAATGCTTAAATTTAGTGTCTGAGGATGCTGCGCGGGTTGATCCCGGTTGGATCTTAGGATCAGGTCCGGATTAATAAAACCTAAAAATTAAATGATGTTATCATAATATCTTTAATCTAATAAAATATATGTGAAGCTAATTCTATCATATGACAGTAATCTAATCTGCTATTACTAAATTAATAGAGTCAACAGGATCTGAAGTAGCTAAACAATAAACCACCCTGATAATGGTTGTGTTAAATGAAAATTTTAACCGGAGGGAATACTTCCATCAAAATATGATTACAATTTCAAAGGAAATTAACTTATATTGAATATCAATCTAAATAAAGAATTTAAGATATCGTTAAGCTATAAATGTCTAAATGAAATTTAATCTAAAAGCTTAAAGCAAACTCCATTCAATCCACTTTCCACAATAGTTTCTCGGAGGTGACAAATTAAGAAAATCCTAGATCACAAAGGAGCCAAAGTCAAATCAAGTCCACAACTATGTTTACTCTCAAATAATCTCATGCTAGCAAAGATGTGGCCCATGTCCTCTGACTGTGAGGCTTTGCCAGTAAGCTCCACACATGATGCAGTTACGGTCAGAGTCCTCTGACTGGGTAGTTGTTGCTAAATGAAACCATTATATTATGATCACAAATGTAACCCGTATGCTCCCCAATAGCTCTACCCTTTGAGTTGTGAACCACAGGATATACTTGATTGGGCCAAAAACCCTCTATTAGCTAAGATAGACTTAAGCTTGTCTCCTTAGACAAACACCACCCAAGGTCTATAAGAATTTCTTGAACGACATAACCCATGTGTTGCTGATAAAGATCCTTCGGTTAGGTTGGGTCGACTACCTCCTCTGACTAAGTAGACTAGGGACCACGACAGGCCGGGATGATAGAACCATGAGATCTAGATCCGGTGCATCATCGTTCCCCTAACCACCCGCTTTAAGCTAAATATAATGAATTTCATAAATCTCAATTCTAAAACTCCACATCTTTATTATGCCTTCGCGCAGACCTAATGACTTAATCGAAAGTTTTCTCTCAGCACTGAGAGGGGTAATTAACTATAAGTGCTTGCGCCTATAGGAAACCTGGAACCAGATTTAAAGTCCTCACAAAATGAGGGTGAAATCTCTGAGTAGTGTTTTATCTACTATTTCATCTGCCTTTTGAAAATTTCACCGATATCTAATTAACTCTTTTGATCGAGAGGTCGGTGGCAAATTTTTGGAGCCCCCTAGTCAATATACTTAGATAAATTTTGTAAGTGTTTTTCACCTCTCACTTTTTTGTTTTACTTTTGTATTCATTCTATGTTCTTTTCCCTCTCTCTTTTTTCTTGTTTGAAGTTTTTTAATTTGAATTTAGCTTTAGGTTTCCTTGCTTAACATTCTTAAGCCGGTTCTTTTTTTTTTCATTTTTTTAAGTTAAAAGATTTGACGAAGTTTTGGTAGCATTTAAACTAGGGGGAGCGACATCTAATAGATGTCAGCTTGCTCGGTACACCCTAATGAGCATAGCGAGCGGTATCTTGCAACACCGCAGTCAATTTTTTATCTTGTTGCACCTTAATGAGTACGACGAGGACTTCGAACCTGCAAAGAAATACAAGCACACAATCACATATTGATCCCACATATTTTGACTCATTTCTTCTGCGCATTTGCAATGATCGGCAAGGGGACGGAGAGGGAGATGCTGAAAATTGAGAGAAAAACCCACCCAATAATGATGTTCCTCTCGAGTTATAGAAAAAAGAAAAAGGTAATTGAAAGAGCGATGCCGAAAACTGAGAGAAGAACCTACCTAATGATGGTGTTCCTCTCTGGTTGTGATAAAATAGAAAAGGTAATGGAAAGAGCGATGCCGAAAACCAAGAAAATAACCCACCTAATGACGGTGTTCCTCTCCGGTTGCAGTAAAATAGAATTGGAAGGAGAAATGGAAAGGGCGATGCCAGAAACTGAGAGAAGAACTCGCCTAATAATGGTGTTCCTCTCCAGTTGCAGCAAAACGAAATTTTTAGAATTTGATAAAGCAGAATTTTTAGATTTTCGCAAATGAAATTTTGGTTTGGGATGCATTTTGGTGGGAGAAGAAAAAGAAGAAGGAGGAGGAGGAGGAGGAGGAGGAGGAAGTGGGAATTTGGCTAAGAGAAAGTGAGGAAGAGAGGAGTATGATTTTCGGTTTTGGCTTTTGAGAGGGAAAGAGAGAATATGAAGAAGAGAAGAAGAATGAGGAAAAAGAAGAAGGAGGGAGATGCCTACCTTAATTGCGATTTGAAGAGAGGAAGAAGTGGGAGAACTGAAAATGGAAGAGGAAGGGGGCTCTCGATTTGAAGGAGGGAGTGTAAGAGGGAAAATAGGATAGATCCCTTTCAGTTTTGCCATTTTCTTAAAGAAGAGGAAGGAGGGAATAGTTGGAGGAGGGGGAAACGGTTGTCATTCGTGGAGCGCGCGTGAAGGGGAGGAGAGACGGTGTCGGATCAAGCAAAGTGTGGGAGGAATTTGATTGCGTGGAAACCGAGCGAGCTCTCATGCATGGATTAGGTCGGACTGAATGAAGGAGGTCATGTGTGAATAGGAGAATCGGGTCAGATTTATTAGAGTGGGATTTAGGGATTTGGGTTTTTAAATTGATTTTTAAATTGATTAATAGATTTTAATGTGAATTTTTCGCTGACCTCAATTTAAGATTGTTATATATGTTAATTCAATGTTATTCTGATGTTCCGGATGCAATGGAGTAGTCCATTTTGCAAAATCATTTAGAAATAGGCATCAATTGGGTCAATTTGATTCAAAATGCAGCGTTATCATTTCGATGGCTTCGATTTTTTTGCATAGACATGCGAATTGAGTGTGAATAGTCTTACGATTGATATTTTGAAGCTACGGCGCAATTTTATGAGCAAGTCATTTGATTTATATTGGTGCCTCCTGACCTCGATATGCATGCAGGTGCGTTGACGACTCGATCGCTTAATCGGTTGATCATCAAGTTATGTAGTATTTATATTCTAACTAGTTTCAATATCCTGAACACAATGGTGAAGTTCATTTGTTAATCGGAGATTGTTTCGACCATTTTCAGTAACATCCAATGTATTTCAGTCTCGATTTGTATGTTGTCACCTCCGATCATTCAACATTTTTGCACATACTCCTCTGAATTGAGTGTGGAAAGTCTCATTTGGTAGTTTTCGATGTTTCAATGCTAACAGCATAATCAATTTTATGAATGGAGATCGTTCGGACATCATCGTAGCTTCCTGACCCCAATATTCGCATCTGCATATTGATAGCTCAATCACTTGATTGGTTAATATTTAGATTATGCAATATTTATATTCTGATCAATTTCGATATTCTGAACGTGATAGCTAACTCTGTTCATCGATCAGAGGTCATTTGGATCATTTTTGGTGATGTCTAGTGCATTTTGAGCCTCGATTTGTCCGTTGAATTCAACTTGTGGTTTGACTCGACTTATGACACATATATGGAAGTCAACACTCACATAAGAGCCAATGTCAAATCAAGTGTTCTACTATATTCACTCTCAATCAATCTCACACTAGTAAGGATGTGACCCGTGTCCTTTGACTGCATAGCTTGGCCACTAGGCTCCACATATGATGCAATTATGACCAGAGTCCTCTAATTGGGTGGTTGTCGTCAATGTTGACCTCCATATATGTGTCATAAGTCAAGTCAAGCTCACAAGTCGAATTCGATGGACTTTAGAAGTGACAGTGTGCAAATTGGGGCTCAAAACACACTATGCATCATTGAAAATGGTCAAAATGACCTTCGATAAGCGAACAGACTTCGTCATTGCGTTCAAAACATCGAAATTGATCATAATATAAATATTACAAAATCTAACGAGTAATCAATTAAGCGCTCGAGTTATCAATGTGTCAATGCGCATATCAGAGTCGAGAAGCTGCGACAATGTCTGAACGATCTTTGTTCGTGAAATTGATCATGTCATTAGCTCTGAAACATCGAAACCTATCAAATGAGACTATCCGCGCTCAATTTAGACGAGTCTGTGTGAACGTCAAGCAGTCAGAAGTAATAATGTGCATTTTTAAACTGAAAGTAACACAATTCGACGTTGAAGTCACTCAAACGCTTCAGCAAACATGCGTCGTCAGATCCTAACGCCGAAATTACGAATAGACATCTAATTTGACTAAGATTGTCGCACTTAAAATTTCATCAAAATTAGCACGCATTTCGAGATAAATCTGTCTAAATATCTTCTAATTATACCTGGTCAATGCATCAGAACTCGCAGCCGCCCATTCCAATACTTTTGCCACCCCATTCGGCCAATAAGAAGCTACCACATCATATTCAATGCTGCCACCTCTCATTTAGCCAATAAAGAGCTACCACGTCACCTTCCCCTTACTTTCCTATTTTCTAAAATCCGTCCGTTTCGACCAAAGAAAAATAAAAAAAAGGAAGACACGCAAAAAAGAACTCTTTGGGTTCCCGAGCACAGTAGCTATTCCTTCTTGGGTTGTATCTCTTCCACTCTCGCTCTTTCTCTCTGGCGATTCTCCATACAGAAGCTCCAATAGCACAAGCCAATCTCCTTGCTGCAAATCGAGCAAAGAGCACTCTATCTGTCCCTCTAGGTCATGGGAGCAACCGCTCGACTTCCCCTCTTCTCTTGGTTCGAAACATCGAACCATAGCCGAGCAGCCAAAGGGCTCGATTCCTCCTGAACCTGTGAGCAACAGTCAGCCACCTCATTTTCCTCCTCCATCTCTTATGAGTAGATCCTAGCAAACCAGCCGCTTTTTCTCCCCGACTTTGGCTACCAACTATTTGTACTTCCGCTCCCCTCAGCCCGCTCCGCAGCCAGACCGCGGCCGTCACATTCCCATGGTGCTTGACTCTTTTTTGGTGGGCCAAGCCAAAGCCTCCGGTGCGCCGAAGCGGGTTCGGCTTTTTGGCGTCAATCTAGAGCAACCGCGTGATGCTGGTGATGATACCGATGGTGCCACTGAGTTGTTTCAGCTACGGGATCCACTCCCTTCTCCAGAGCTCCAGCATGGTGGCGGCGGCGGCGGCGTTCGGTCGTCTTCTTCTTCGTCCTCGTCCCGTGGAGAAAAAGATGGGCTTATCATTAATTCCCCGTCATTGGATCTCGACATGTGACCGGCGTTAGATGGGATAATTAATTATTTCTTTCTTGCTAGTCTGCTTGCTTACAGTTTATTCACTTTCGAAAGAGATTATTACTTAATATGATTTCGAGTATTTGTTGTGGAAGAAATGAATGAATAGAAGAATGTAACTAGTTAGATCACTTTCTCTTCCATGAATACTTTATTTCAACTGGGTTGATCAAATGAGAAGAGTAAGATGGCTGACTATTATCTTCTTGAAGGAAATATATCATTTTATCTGTGATGATAAGAGCCATGAATGCTCGAAGTTGAGTCAGTCATCTACTTCCAATGTCAAGGAGAGATCAAGATCATTTTACCTGATGTGAAAGAGAAAAAACATTGTTTATAAGTTCAAGGGCATAGAATCATGGCAGTGGATGACACAAAGCCTCAAATTTAATTATCTTGGAATTCTCATGAGGTGGTTGAGGCCTTGCCAAGATCCATGCAGCCTGCTTTCTACCTGCGATCTTTGATTCTTTCGGCCGTGAAGATAAAGCTCACCAAATTATCAAAATAAGTACATGCGTTTCTGTAGGGATAAACTATCTCTTTTTTTACGCAGTGTTTGAGACTTTATGCTAAGAGGTTAGAAGACCATGATCGTAGTGTCGCATGACACTGATCGTTATGCCGCCAGAAATGACGGGAAGGTCGACACAGCCCCCATGGACAAGGATCATCGAATTTTGAACTAACGAGAGACTTAGACTAGAACAAATTAAAGTATTTACGAGCTTAAATTAAACTTATTTGAAAATGATAAGTTAAAAAATAAACTTACATATATGCTTTTTATGTGTATTTGAAGACTGTTACGCCGAAGAGCGGGGTTAGAAGACTGGTCGTATGTCGCAAAGACAGTATTCAGAAATGAAAGGTAGCCAATGCGCCTCTATACAGGGAAGACGCCGGGAAGCTATCGAAATTTAATCTGATATGAGATTTAAAGATGATTAATTAGATTTAAACTGAACATAAATTAACTTTGAACTAAACATGATAAACTTCTGAAGAATCAGAGGTTCAACAATAAGAATAAATTAAACTTCATCAAAACTAATAAATTCAATGAATTCCAAACTAAATGTGAGAAATATGGACGTTACTTCAAATGATTGAACAAGAGTTGAAACGCGTCTACGCTACGGACCAACTTTTATACGTAGGCGATCTAAATCAAAATCTATAAAAATCATAGTTTTCTACAAAAAATTAAGAAATTTCATTCTAATTATGATTTTAAAATCAAATCACTAATTATGTGAAATTATTGTTTATAAAAGACATGGGACGAGATTTAGTCAAATTATAATGCCTGAAAGGCGGGTTAAATTGAAATAAAAAAATAAAAATACAAAATTAATCTTATAATTCAAACATAAAATTACATAAAATTACTATACACCGCATGAAGACATTAATGCTTAAACTTAGTGAAAGATCTGATTCGGTTGGTCATGGACTGGGTAAGTTAACAAAACCTAATGATGTTGTTATAGTTTTCTCCGCCTGAGAAAATCTCGAGTAATTTTATTTTGACGATAACGATTATCTCCTAACTCCCATGATAACTTAGTTGATCAAGATATCAACTAGAGGTAATCATTATTAAAAATATCTAAAATATTTATATACAATATTCTCAAATTCAAAATTCTCAAAATATAAAAATGATCCTATTATTAAATTAATAAAGTCAACAAGATCAAACAATAAATTAAATAATTTAAACACCGCATGGGCCATGTGTCAATTCAGTCGGTGTTGGTCCGAATGACCAGAAATAAAGTTGACCAACCCGACTGGTTTGGAAAAGGGTCAAAACTTCAACCAACCCAATTTCAACCCAATTGACCCGAAACAACCCGAACCCGATTTCGGGTCAATTTCGAGTTGACGGATCAAAACCGGGTCAATTTTGGGTTGGAGGATCAACCCGAACCCTACCCGAAAAATTTTCGGGTCAATTTCTTCAACAACGACGAAAATTTTTCGGTCAACCCAACCAATTTTTGAGTCGGGTTCGGTCGAAGTTATCGAAGGGTCAATTTTGACACCTAATGAGCCCCACACATGTTGAATGCTTAAATTTTGTGTCGAGGATCGGTGTGATTGATGTCTTAGGACTGCACGTTAACAAACCCTAAAAATCAAATGATATTATTATAATATCTTCAATCTAACAAAATGTCGAGTAATTCGACATATGACATCGATCGATCCTCTGTATTAAATTAATAATGAGGACCAAATAAGAAAAAAATAATAAACCACCCCGATGATGACCATGTTAAATGAAAATTTTAACCGGAGGGGATACTTCAATCAAAATATGATTATAATTTCAAAATAAATTAACTTAGATTGAATATCAATCTAAATGCTTAATTTAAAATATTGTTAAGCTACAAATGTATAAATGAAATTTAATCAAAAAGCTTAAAGCAAACTCCATTCAATCCACCTTCCACAATAGTTTGTCGGAGATGACAAATTAAGAAAACCCTAGCTCATAAAGGAGCCAAAGTCAAATCAAGTACACAACTATGTTTACTTTAAAACAATCTCATGTCTGCAAGGACGTGGCCCGTGTCCTCTAACTGCGTAATTTGGACAAGACGCACACATGATGCGCTAGACTGAGTCCTTTGACGGGTTGTCGCTTAAATGACACCATTATATTCGGTCTGTGATATCATGCTCGCCTTTGAGTTGTGAACCATGCAGATACTGATTGGGCAAAAAAACCCTCTCATCTAAGGTATACTTAAGCTTGTCTGTAGACAAATACCACCTTAAGTCTGAGGATTTCTTGGATGATGTAACCCATGTGTTTGATAAGGATCCTTCTCGATGGGTTCACCGCCTCCTCGATTAAGTGGATCAGTACCGATGGGAACCATGGGATCTAGATCGGGCACGTCATCATTCCCCCAACCATCCACTTTAAGTTAAATATAATGAATTTCATAAATTCTATGTTCTGAAACTCCACATACCGCTACTATACGCTACGCACTAAGCGATATAATGACTAGCCTTAATCGAAAGTTCTCTCTCAGCATTGAGAGGGATAATTAACTATAAGTGCTTGCGCCTATAGGAAACCTGAAACCAGATCTAAAATCTTCACCAAAATGAGGACGAAATCTCTGGGTAGTGTCTTATATACTATTCCATCTGCCTTCTGAAAATTACACCGACACTTAAATCACTCTCTTCATCGAGAGGTCGGTGGTGAATTTTTGGAGCCCACAGTCAAATGGAACCATTATATTTATCAGATCAGAAACGTATGCTATCCCTCGCCTTTGAGTTGTGAATCATGGGGTACACTTGATAAAAAACCATCCGCAAGGTAGACTTAAGCATGTCTCCTGACAAACACTACTCATCTACAATGATTACTTGACGACGTAACTCATGTATTGCAGAGATCCTTCGATCGACTACCTCCTCGACAAAGTAGGACCGGACGCCAGAGATGACAACCATGGGATCTAGATCGGACACATCATCATTCCCCCAACCATCCGCTTTAAGCCAATAATGATGAATTTTAAAAACTCTAAATCTCAAATTTCAAAACTCTACATGCTGCTATTATACGCTACGCACTTAGCGATCTAATGACTAGCCCTAATCGAAAGTTTTCTCTCAACATTGAGAGTGGTAATTAACTATAGATGATTGCGCCTATAGGAAACCTAGAACCAGATCTAAAGTCCTCACCAAATGAGGGTGAAACCTCTGGGTAATGTCTTATTTATTATTTCATCTGTCTTCTGAAAATTACACTGATACTTTTAAATCATACTCTCTTCACATGTGAGAGATCGGTGGCGAATTTTCGGAGCCCACAAAACAAAATTGTGTGATTCTAGAAAACTAAATCTTTTGTCCTTCAAAACTTTAAAAAAAAAAATTTAGTCCAGTAATTTCAAAATTCTGAATTCTTTTTCACCAAAATGAACACTCCACCTGAAATTTGAAGTCATCCCATTCTACTTTTAATTCAGTGGTAGAAGTAAAATTATAGATTAGAGCCTCAATGGACACATTTTTTAAGGCATTTCAAACAAGAGGAGGTATGGCATCCGAGTGAAGGTGTTGTAGGTCGTGTGCTCGCCGAATCTGAATAAGAGGTAGTTGATTCCCTATATTTCCTCCTCCATTTTATTCCTTCTTTATACATGCCACTCTCTGTAAACTTGAGATGGAAGATTGTAGGAGAGGGATCTTAGCCACGTAGGAACTTAACTCGGGTGCATTTGAGGCTGATGTTAGATATTCAGTTGTTTGCATTTTGTTTGCGTGGAATTATTATTAAATGATGTGATGAACAAGAACCATTATTTAGTCTATTTAATTATTTCTTAAAGATTTATGCATTTCATAAAACCAAGCTGAATCATTCTTCTGCGCGTAAATGGAAAGATAATTTCCTTCTCTGTATATGTACGAGTTGTGTAGTTCAGCATTTAGCTCCATTGCTATGACAAGAGTCTCAGAGCCTTTTGTTCTACCTTTAGATACACAGAACATTATAGGGATTCCTAGCAATAACCATCTTATTCTTTGCAGTACCACATAAATAGAATGAAGGGATTTCAATTAAAACATTGTATGAATACCTGCATGCATGAGCTTTTAGTTCCTTATAGGTTATTTGCTCATCAAATTTGCTCTACAATTCATGTAGCCTTTTCTTTGTATTGCGAAGTTGAATGTGTACAGAACTTTGCAAAACCTCAATAATAAACAATGTTTTCTGTGGGGGGGGCGGGGCACGGTTAGCGGATACCCTTTTCATTAGTATTAATAAATAAATAAATATAAACGTAAAAAACTCTATGGGAAGCATCAAGAACCTTCCCCTTGCAATACTACACAACACTTTAACCTTCACTTATTACATAAGTGCATTTGTTATGGAAACATGCTAGACTGCCCAGGTTATACAACCCAAAAAATGTGTTGGCGGATCTTACTAACATGTAGTAATGGCTTCCAATTCATCAAAAATATATTTAGCTTTTCACTTTAGTTAAAATAGCAGAATTCCTTGCAATGAGCTCAAAACCCTGAACGTGGATGTTGACAAGCTGCCTAATGCTCAGCTCAGTAATCAGAAGAGAGATAAACTGAAATATAGTTTCTAGGAACGACCATTAATCATTCTCTCTATCTCTGCTGGAAATTCAAGGTTCGGATACCGTAAGTGTACGTGAATGCGAACAAGGCTGTGAAGCTGAGAAGTACCATAACCATGATGCCCACGTAGTCATCCCTGTAGCCATAATGATTCATAACGATGTCTCTTATGCTCTGGTCTGCCTCACCTGGCACCTTGACCAATTCATGTAAGTCACTGTATTGTGTTACAATTAGCCCGTATAATGTCCATGCCACAGGGCAGCACCAGGAGTACCAGACCCACCATTTTGGAATTAGCTGCAAATCCAAACATCTATAGTACTAGAGTAGAAGGTACCTGCGAAAGAGCGTAGGGTAGATCCGAGTACATGCCGGCAGCCTTCTCCCGATAGAAAACTGACCTTTCCGTTGTGATGGTTGGCTGGACGGTGGAGCAATTGCCAAAACCAACGAATATAACTGCAAGGTACATTGCTCCAATGACAACAGTAATGTCAGTGGAGTTATCCCTGGTTCGAGATAGGAGGGAAATTGTTAGCCCACTCATCAAACATATATATTAAAAGCTCACTTAAGGATAGTAGGATAGTAGCATTGTAGTTGTCATCCTTTGATACCTCTTCTTGCCAATCTTCCAGAAAATGGTTCCAAGAAGCAGAGCAGTGAAAATCGTAACACCTATTCTGGTGAGGTTATACTCTGGGCTTCTCCAATATACTGACCGGTTCTTCCACAAGCAGATTTTGAACTGCCCAAAACTGGATTGGGGGAATGGAGCTGGGAAGTAGAGATCACTTGTACCAGGAACTGGTTTGCTCAGCTCTCTAACCAATGCTGAGTTGCGCCTAGAGAAGTCATGCAGATTGGAGGTTCAAATGAAATAACTATGGAACAAAGGCATAATGACTAAATAATATAGAATTTTATTCGCCCTTGACTTACATATATAAACCCGAGGACTTGTATATCTCTGCAAAATCAATTTGCAATTTTGCCACAGAGGAAATAGAACTTGCTTCCAGCATCCAATCTGCAGGGTTGCGTTCATTCTTTATCTTTGGAACTCCTGGAATTTCCTATTGATGATTTACGAATGACTATTAGATCAAAGCAATCTTCACAACCCATACAAGAGTAACAAATGTAAAGTCGCTACTTAAAACTAAAAATTGCTCCGCCCAGAGTCAAAAGTTTCCAATCTAGTTAATTCATTATAAAATTTTCATTTATTATACTTGCTTTGGATCTCATCCAGACTTAGGTTGAAGGAGAGCTCAAGCCAAGTCTGGCTTGTTAATGGGCTATATTCGAGCCAAAAAACAATCTAATTTTATAGTGGTATTCTATTTCTGTTGATTAAAATCCACAACTTAGGTACGTGACATTTCAAACATCCCATGTTGAATGCCTAAACACTAATAAAGTGATGAGCAGTAACAAATAGGAGCTAAATTATCAAAATGAAGCTAATTTTAGGAGCACAGACCTCAAAATAGCTAATCAATTTCTGAGAATTCTGGCCCAAAGGTCCATAGTAAATTACTTGCCCTCCTCTTTTCAATAGAAGCAGCTGTTTGAGAAAACTCTATTAGCCGAGGTTGATAGAATTGAATAGCAATACACGTGTATGTATATCAAACCATCTCACCTCATCAAAAGACTCAAATATGTCAATGCTTGGCTGATGGATGGTACAAACAACAGTTCTTCCTGTGTCAACAGTGTTTCTTACTGTTCTCATCACAATAGCAGCTGCTCTTGCATCAAGACCTGATGTAGGTTCATCCATGAAGATGATTGAAGGATTAGCGACAAGCTCTACAGCTATAGTCAATCTCTTCCTTTGCTCTGTGGATAGACCAGAAATTCCTGGTAGCCCTACTAATGCATCCTTGAGGTTATCAAGCTCAACCAGATCGATCACTTCATCAACAAATCTCTGAAGAGTAAATGCAGATAAATCGCAAGTTAGTCTTTGTAGCAACTGAAGCACTCCACTTCAACTGTTTAACCATATCACATCTCTAACCAATTAGTATCAATTTTCATTTTATAGTTTCATTTTTTAGCTCACATAACATAATTAGTTATCAAGATTTTCACCAACCCAGCCACAAACAGTAGAAACTAGACTTGATGAAGAGGGGATAGAAGCTATATATACTCACCATTTTTTCTTCTTTGCTTACTTCATTGCTGAGGCGTAATAATGCTGAGAATATCAATGATTCTTGGATGGTAAGTTGAGGAGAGTGAATATCAAACTGTTCACAGTAGCCTGAAATCCTTGCAAATGTTGTCTGATTCTTGGCGTAGCCTGAAATTCGGATATCACCTTCAATGTAGCCGCCTGTCTTTCTGCCTGCCAAGACATCCATAAGGGTTGTCTTCCCAGCTCCACTCACTCCCATAAGGGCAGTAAGAATCCCTGGACGAAAAGCGCCAGTAATCCCTCTCAACAACTGAAGCCTATCCTCAGTAACTCCTTGCTCTTTCATTTCCTATCAAATGAAAAGCCTCTTATTATTTCGTAGCTGCAATTGAGTTTTTTAGTACTATTGATTTCAAATTCACACGCAATTAATCAAGAAAAAAAGAGAAGCTCACAGGAGGCGTGTCGACGTAGTAGTTCACATCATTAAAAGACATGGCAAGGGGTGTAAATGGAAGAACCATTCCTGCATTAGAGACGGCTTTTTTGGCTTCATTCTTGTAGTCTTCATAATCACGCCAATCAGGTGAAGCATCACTGTTACGAACTCTTGAACCTTGGGCTTTCATTTCAACTACATGAACAATAAATGCCATAGTGTTCTCAGAAGAAGACGTATAATCTTTCTAGAAATTCTATAAATTTGAGCACATCTTGTATTAATTAAACATAACACACCCTTGTTATTTCTTTTATCAACTGACATAGACCGAGAAAAATACTTTGTAGATGATAGAACTCTTCTAATTCGCGGATACTCTTTTGCCTCAACTTCGCCAGCTTCCATGATCTCTACTGCCTTGTCTTCTGATATGACAGGATTTGGCCTTCCCAGAGCTATCATTACCCAAAAAAAACAGAGGAAGAATGATTGAACTTCATTAGTAATGCTAATCATTCTTGTGTGAAGCCTATTGTTCAGTAAAAATTCAATGACTTACGATTTAGATACATGAGGGACAGAGTGAACAAAGCATTGAAGAAAACAGCATATAGAAAAAGGATGAAGGCTGACTTCCAATACCAGCTCTCATCAGTGGAGATATTACTATTCTGTAGGACTGCCACCCCCAATTTCCTGCCATCAGGCGCCTGCCAGTTTTACCAGTTTGATCAGTTGGAAGGCTCAAGTAATAAAAGATGCTTTTCATCTTATAGATCAAATAGAACAAGTAAATGACCATAAGATATTTTATTCGCAGTGCCATGCTACTGTGCGGGAAGCAAATGTACTATTATAGAGTCAAAGTTGATGAGTATGGCTCTGATTAAAACTTACAATTTTGTCCATCCATCTAGGAGAAAACATCTCATTTATTGTAAGAGCAGTAAATGCATATGTTGTTGGTGAAATTTTGTAACCCCATTTCCACCATTTTGGTATCATCCCTGTGAAAAGCATCATAATATTTTTTGTTTAGAATCCTGCACATATCTTTTAAGGCTCTTAAGGAATATCACATCATTCACACAACATTATTAGTTCCAATGACATTTTGAACATGTGTTTAATGTTACAAGGATGAGAACCTTTGGGTAGAATGAAGCCGCTAACACAAAACATGGATAGTGTAATGAGACATGCCATGGTGTTTGCGGTAGTCAAATCTCTAGCTACTCCTGCCACAACCCTGAAGAGACCTGCCCCCATCTGCTGGATGAGGAAGAAGATGATCCACTGCTTAAAGAATCTGCTCAAGGAAAATTGAAGTTAGAAAATATTCTTGTGTTCACAAGGAGATTACTCAAGAGAAAATCTCTGGTTTGCAAGCTACAAAGCCAATGCCGGTATGAATTATGTACAGCATCAAAAGAAATAAATAACGTGTAAATGCTGTAAAGCAATTTTAGAGAGTGTGTGTGTGTGAGAGAGAGAGAGAGAGAGAAAGAGAGAGAGATCAGTGGAGCACAATGCATGGGCGTCAAGCTTGTGATATATTTTCTTAGCTATAAATTTAACCGCAGAATCATCGTCACATTAGTAAAGGCCAAGTTCAAATGAAAATATGTAAGAAGGTTTGATAAGTATTAGATTCAAGCGTGCAGCTTTTTGAAAATTTAAGGATTGAGGAATAGCTAAGAGGTAGGTAGGAAACTCGCCTATCAGCTTCTGGGGCAAATCCTATTGTGAAGTATGTCACCATCACCCAAACAGCTGACTCTATAACAGATATGGGAATCCTAATAATGCAGTTTGGAACGCTGAAGATCCACGGTGGGTAGAAGAGGAGCTCCCTTTGCTTGTAAAACACTGGAAGCCTCAAGAGAGCCAGAGCTAATTCAGCAAACCCATTGAACATGTTTACAATGATGCTATAGAGGATTGCTCCAATGTAGACTGACCCATCAGCTTCATTTCTTGTATGCATGTTTGTCCTCAAGAAAACGGTTGAGGCAAACAATGCCAATAAGGTGAGCTTAAAAAAAAAAAGACATATTAATTAAGAAATTATGAGTATATGCTGAGTAAAATTGTTAGATTTGGTTTATTTGAGAAAACCTGGACAGCTTTGAAGACATAAATAAAGGAGTTCCTTTTGATCAAAAGCCATTCCTTTGAAATGGAAGCATTGAGGAGCTCCTTCACTGGCACAGAATGCTTGGTGAACACCAAGGCTGCTCCATGACTCTTCCTCTTGTCAAAAGGGTATGATAGCTTATTTTGCAAACTTCTGCCAATATGAAAGCGTTTGAAATGTCTAACAAATTCGGTCGCAGAAATGTATCGATAAGGTTTAGTCTTTTCTACCCAATATTGTTCCTGATCCTTCCTTGAGGTAACCTGTAAAGAAAACCCACCCAACACATAGTTACAGTTTTATATTAGGAGGTCTTCAAAAAACTAGCTCCTAATATATGTTAGCAGCTGAGCATCCCTATGTTCATGAAAGTATAATTGTATCACTGGAAATCTTACCTCCTGTAAAAAGTCAGCAGCACCCTTCCTTTCAGGGCATTTAAACCCACAACTCTCAAAGAACTCAAGCGCATGCACTCGTGGACCTTGGTATACTATTTGTCCATCAGCTAGTAGGATGATGTCATCAAAAAGTTCGAAGGTCTCAGGTGCCGGTTGAAGGAGGGACATAAGTATAGTTGCTTCACCTAAGTGCACAATTTGTTGGAGACACTTCACAACCTGATATGTTGTTGAGCTGTCCAACCCTGTTGATATCTCATCCATAAACAATGTCTTTGTTGGCCCTATAATCATCTCACCTGAGAAAGATTTGTCCATTTATTCCCAAACTATTTTCACATAGTAAAGCTATAATGTTATGAAACCATGTCTTAAAAAAAATTTTGCATGAGATTTTTTTTTTTTCATGGCATGGCATTCACATCAAGATGTCATTAGCATATGCACACGCTTCTTTCCCCAAGTTTTTCTATAGTTACCAAGCTTCTCCGGACAAAAAAGTAAATTGAAGTATTCAATTTATTATTTATTTGTTAATTTTCATATGAAAAATATGATGATGAGCAGCTTTAAGCACCTGTAGTGAGGCGTTTCTTTTGTCCTCCTGATATTCCTCTCCTCATCTCATCTCCGACAACAGTATCAGCGCATATATCCAGTCCCAGAATCTGCATTTCTCAGAGTGGCACGTAAATGAATATTCAGATAGTTTCAACTGTGAAGCAAATGTAACTAAGCTAGCTTACCCTCAATGTGTAATCTCTTTGGAGAGTGTTCTTCCCACCTCCAATAGAAGTGGCCTAAAAAATAAACAATTACTATATTTATATAAGTCTTTCTACAAATATAATATATATATATACCTTTTTCTGTGAAGCAAAAGAAATCACTGTATGGATTTATACCTTCATGAACAAATCGACCTCTGGGTCAGGTACTATGCCCTCAGCCTTCTCCCTCCTAGTCAACTCAGTTAGAAGGTCTGTAAATATATGCTTTCTGTTTAATAATTGCCATTGTTATTCATGCAGAGAAATGTACTTGCAAATATGAGTACCATTTCTATCTCCCACGCCCTGGCATTTGGAAGAGAAGTCCAGCGTCTCAGTCACAGTCATCTCACCAGCATGTACGTCATTCTGGCTGATGTATGCCGCTGTCTTTTGAGGCACAAACTCATGCAGCTTATATCCATTGTATGTTATCTCACCTCCCTTCTGCATTATTATTATTATTATTACTATTAGTTATATGTGTGAGTGAAATGAATATTTAATTACTGAAATTCTGCACGAACCTCCAGAGACGGATCAAGTTTTCCTGCTAATGCACACAAAAGTGTAGTCTTTCCTGAGGATGGAGGCCCTAAGAGTAATGTCATTCTGCAAGAAATATAAGTAAATGATTACTTATACATTTGAACTGTTTTCTTCTTAAGGGGGGAGAGAGAGAGAGAGAGGATTACTTAGATGATCTTATAATTCCAGAGATATCCTTAAGGATGTTTAGAGTGGTCATTTGGGTAAATTTTACGCCTAACAAACCCAAGATTGACTCGGCAATATTTATGGTCGCGTTAAGGAGAGTTGGCAAAGCCCTCGTACCCACGTGGCATTTAGCCTCCACCGATAGATTCTCAAATCTGATCTCCACAGTTGGCAGATCGATACCAACCCTACAGGAACAAAAAACATAATAACAAATCACTACTTTAATTTCATCAAATTAGTCCATATCTAATTTCAGCTGATGATTAATATAATTAAAATTAAAACAAATGATATACGAAAAGGAAAAAAATAAAAATGATTCGTTCTTTCAACTATTTTAATTGCAGTATATATTAAAAGAATTTCTTTCTCATCTTATAAGATGATTATTCTGTTGATTATATGTAAACATCTCAATGATCTATCATAAATTTTATAAAAAATATTTTTATTATTCTTATATTATTATAAAATCAAAATTACATGCTTTCATATCATTTAAATGCAATGAAAATTTTAAATTATATCCTGATAAAAATTCGGTAAGAATATTGCGACCCTACTTTCTTCCAAAAATAAATAAATAAAGCACACCCTAATGTTGCAGCGGTGAGAGGGATGTAAAATTTTGGCTACACTTAAATTATGCAACACTGCTCATAGATTCCATTAGGCATTTCGTAATTGCTGAATTCTTCTTATTTTATTTTAAGTCCTATTGAGAGAGACATAGTTTTTGAAGTACTGTGGCAGAAATGTTCCATGCAAGACCGGAGATATTATTATGTGTGGTCCAGTTGTAGTTTTATATCCGAATTTTAGCATTATATCTCACTCAATCAATATATTATTTCTATGTATTGAATATTGATATAATATTAATTACACTATAATATATAATATTAATATACAACAATAAATAATATTTTATAATTAATAAATAATAATTATATATTAATTGAGTGATATCTAATATTATGTTATTAGAATACAGATATAAAAATTATATTTGCACAATAATTTTTCTGCAACATAGATAATGACTTCATCTGTGAAGGCAGTTAAAAAAAATACAACTGTAATGAAGCTAATTTAATTTGCCGGCCGGCATGTAAAAACAAATTAATCAATAGAAGATTTTAAAATACGGCACTTTAGAGCTTAATTTGTCTTTCATGGTGTTTTATGCAATTAGAAGACATCAAGCCCTTCATTCTATTTTATTAATTTTCTGTAAAAAATGAAACAGATTTTATGAATAACCGACCAATTTACTGCACATCTTTTGCTATGTCAACGTTAGCTTTGGAGATTTTGTTTTGTTGTGTTTTGTTTTTTGTTTTTTTTTTTTTTTTTCGTGAGGGTTCATCATAATTTTTGATTTATAGAATAATAGTTCTGATTGCTTAAAAAATATTTCAAGGTAAACACTAGTTAGCTAGTTGTTATAATTAATCAATATTAATTTCTTTTAGATTTTACATAATTACATTCATTATTTTGATAATTAAATTGTTAATAATGACAATTAAATTAATTATTTTAATAATCATATTGATCAAAATAATAGTAATCATATTCATTTCTTGTTCTTCTGAAAAATTAAATGGAATTAAGTCCTTCCATGCCGGAACGTTACTCTCTAGCTTACAATTGCATGTAATTTAAAACAGGATATATATATATATATATACTTCGTCAGAGTAAAGTCTAATATAATTTCTCTCTGATTTTCTCTGCTAAATCATATTTAGTTACAGATGCCACTATATATAAATTTGCGTGCCTGCAGTCCTCCTTTTGATAGTAAATATAAACTTCTCCTCACAAAACATCAACCAACCCTTACTTACAAGTTCTATATCATTGAAAAAATATAGAATACGAATCTGATAAAATCTTTAAAAAAAAACTAAATCAAAAGGGGGGGAAGTTAATATATAGTACTTATCAATCCGATTGCGCAGCTTCTTGAGGAAAGTGTCGTTATCCTCCTCAGCCTCCTTGAAGATCCTGGCAATGAACTCCTGGCGCTCGGCCAGTCCCATGTTCGCAACGTCCACCGCCTGGTACATGTAATATCTCCTCGCATCCTCGCTTGCGTCATAGCTGTCGAGCGCCCGCCGGATGAAACCAGTCCGCAGCCGGTCGTATGTCGGCAGCCTCTCCAGCGCCGCCCATCGCAGAGCCTCGTCCTCCATAGCTCTCGTCTCGTTCGCCCTCGAACGCGAGAACACCCCATCGAAGCTCGCCGACGGCATTCCCATCATGTGGGAAGCCCTCTGGCCGATGCTCATGCTCTGGTTGCCACTCCAGCTGTAGTCCATGCTATTCATCTTTCTAGCTTGCTATTCTTTCACTGATACTGCTTCGCTTCCCAATTAATTCTAGTCCCTCGACTCATCAATTAGGCCTGTGCGTGCCCTTGCCTCTTCTTCCTTCTCTAACGCAGCAGGCGCGGAGATATGGAGGGATACAATGCAAGATGTAGAGTTTATATACCCCATGTGATGAAGTCGAGAGCTACTCGGTCAACGACCGGGTCAAATTATCTTCTCTTCTGAAGACATTTAGTGAGTCCGATATTGAAACAAGTGATAATAATGAAATAAGAAAGAAAATATTCATAAGGTTATAAGAATATAATTTATAGAAAGAAGACTGAAATTTTATTTTCAATGTTAGTCGGTGCAATATTTATTATGATCAAATAATATTCGAATCAAATGATATTGATATATTAAAATTTTAAGCATCTTAAATTTATTATGCAAAATAATTATGATATAGATAAGTATCTAACTTATAAAAATGAAGTTTATATTAAAATGAGAAATTATCCAAGGAATATTTTGAGATAAGATGATGTGTAAATATAATAAGAGAATAAGAGATAGATGGAATTAAAGAATAAGAGAAGATTAATAATAATAATAATAAAAGAGAATATAAAGAAAAAAAATAGTGGAATGAGAGGTGATATCATATCACAACCCAATGAAACCTTTTTAGGTTCAGAGCATAAAATGATGAGAACCTTAGTTTATTGGTTATACATATAACAAATTTATTTGATTTATCTAAAACTTTTTTATACTTGATGGGACTTAACCTTAAACCATTAACATATTTATCATAAACTTAATTGGACCTGACTCATCAATGAAAAAGCCCCATAGGGATACAATGAGTCAACCATAGCTCATAAATGACCAAACTTTAGTTAGGCTAACTCAAACTAGCACAATTTCATATTAGACCACTTTTTAAGCTAATTAATTAGTAGTAAACCTTATATTTTTTTTTTTCTTGAGCCCTTCAAATATATCCAAGTATATTTCATATATCCATTGAACCAACCATGACCCAACTCAAATCTTAGTATGACTAAATCAGCATAAACCTAACTTAAGCCAAGCTTTACCATGAGTTAACATAAATTGAGCCAATGGTTTGATCATGAATCCCTATTGATCAAAACTCATTTCATATAGAGTAAGCATACCTTAATTAACCTAAAATATCTATTTGATCAATCTAGTGTAACCTTGATCATATGTAACACCAAATAAATTTCTATTAATATGAATGAACCAAATCTTGAAAATATCTAACCTCAAATGTGCTTGACAAAGAATTAAATAGGGGTCCCTTAGATCTAGCATAACTTTGTATCTCTATTGGACTTAACCCAAAATGGTTAAACCTCAATGAACTCAATAAAATTAGAATAACATAATAAAAATAATCATTAAAGACAAGGCCCCATGATTCCATTATAAGACTTTAGTATAGTTGTCCAAATTTTATGTTATTAAATAGACCCTTTTCACTACAAGGAAATACTAATTTTCTGACTGAAAATTCCATCAAAAATATATAAATATCATAAATATTTGTAATTAGTGGTGTAAATAAGTTGAGTTAAACTTGAGGCACTCTCAACTCGAATTTGACTAATTAATCTAGCTCAAAATTTTATTTTATTCTACAAATTCAAATCGATTCATGAGCCAAATCATTTGCAATGAAATATAAAAGTTGATTTCTATTCAAATATATGTTATAAGAAAATGATAAAAGGAATGAATGATAAATAAAAAAAAAAAAAAAAACAAGTGACAAGAAATAAAAATATACTTTATAAATATTTTCAACAAATTAATATTTAACTAATTTTTTAGAAATATATTTTATTTACATCAATTTTTGTATAACTAAACTAACCAGCTCAGAAACTAAGGAGTCCATTAGATTGCAAATGACTTAAAATGAAATTCAATGCAAGCTACTACCTCATAGGCTGATTCTTATATAAGGAATTCTCGATATGAGTTTTGTCCATTTGTTAGCGTTTCGTTCATCAGGCATCTCAAAGCATCTCTTTTACAAATTATAATATGATAATTAAATATAGTTATTTAATAAAAATTGGAAATTGCGGTTATGTTGCTAGCCGGCTGAACCGTGCTCGCGGCATGTGTCGATATTTTTTTGGATCGGTAAGCCAAGTTTTTTTTTTTTTTTTGGAATCTCCTTTAACGATCTATTGATAGATTATTTAAATTTTTTAGGGGTTGACCTCCAATCCAATGAGGCCCCGCCATTCATTATCGTGTGTAGTTGTATTATTCTAAAGCGCGTGACGAAATAATCCATGTATTTTATTTTATTAACTCCAGAGTTTTCTTCGAACTAAATTTGAATAGCATTCTTACTGTTACCCTAAACCCTAAACTATATGGCATTCATGAAACAGATTTACTACATCACACAAAAGGTATTTATGTCATTTGTTTAGATATTCGACTAATTTATTCAATTATTTGTAAAAAAGCTTAGGGTTTAAATTATTTATACCCCATTCTTACTTTATAGGGAAAGCATCTTGATTATGGATAATAGCATAATTATAAGAGATGCATCACAAGATCATAGAATTTGCAAAAAAAAAATCTTGAATGATGAAATGCATTGACATGGGTAGATTGATGCCTTCATCCATAAGTTTATTAATATTATAATATATATTTTAATGTTAATTCCTCCTTGAACATATTGTTAAGATTAAATTCATGCCTCCATAAATACTAAATAATAAATAAAACACTTAGCCACCTTGTCAAGATTTATCCACAAAAGGTTTCATTAAGGTTGTTGGCCTTCTCTTATCCTATTTGGGATTTCTTATGCAATTCAAAGCATGAATAATATATGCATCTATAAGATCAATTTAAATTCAATGAAATTGGTAAGAAAATTTTATACATCTCTGTTATTATTATTTATTAGTAGCTCCTGCTATTGCTTGCAGTATAGTCTGAGTCAAGTTTTAGGGTTTGGCTGTAATATGAAAACGTCTTCTCTTAGAAAAACATGACATGAAAATTTTGGGAATCTCCAAGAAGCTCAGTATTTCCTTTAATTGCTCGCCAATTGTCACCATTTAGGGTTTTGAATTATAAACTATATATATATATATATAAACTGACAAAGAAGCTTAAATATTTTTTGTCCCTTCT
Source organism: Cymbidium sinense (assembly GCA_021442155.1). Lineage (NCBI taxonomy): Eukaryota > Viridiplantae > Streptophyta > Magnoliopsida > Asparagales > Orchidaceae > Cymbidium > Cymbidium sinense. The sequence goes on from CM038230.1 coordinate 924,100, forward strand.
TCCTCTCATATGCTTATGCTTAATTGTCAACTGGTGGATGATGATGAGGGCTCTATTTCTATTTCAACGAAACCTCTCAAATTACTCATCTTGGCCTATTTTAACTAGAGCTTAGAATAAAATAAAACTAGAGGCTTGACTTGTGACGATTCTTATTTTCTTTTGTTTTTTATTTGTTAGAATTATTAACAAGTTATTTCTTTGCCATGTTTTCTATTACATTTTCTCCAAAATTATTTTTTTTAAATTAAATTCTGTAAAAAAAAAGAGAAAAAAAACACTTGCCCAAACTTTTTATCTAAACAAACATTATTATTACCTATTAAAAAACAACCAAAAAGCCGCCCTAAGGTAAACGCTCCAAATGTAATTCGTAATAAGTCTACACGTTTATTCAACTTGCCATCATATACATACATATATATATGCTAATTATATGAATATCATTATGCAATTTTTTTCACATACTTTATTACCGTTAGAAAAATTTAACTTTTGTACCATTCACATAATAATATTAAGTTAATTAATAAATAGGGATTTATATACATATCACACAATTCTTATATATAACACTCTAACATTCAATATTACATCAAAATATTATTATTACTCATTTTTTAAAAATAAAATGCACCTTTTTGAGCACAAAAAAGTATTAAATAAATAAATATCTAACTTTAAGTATTAGATATATAAATGCATAAGAATTGTGTGATATGCACGTAAATCTTCCTTAATAAAATGATATCTAATGCAGATGGCATCAGAATCAGTATAACAACCCTTAAATTTATGCTGAGATTGATGTATCACTTCAGCAATAATTTTAAAACAAATCTAAGCCCATCTAATATCATTTGGATTAGGATTCCTGGTGCTTTTTTTTTTTTTAAAAGAGATAATTTGCATCAGAAGCAATGGAAAAGGTAAGCCTGCTACATGTGGGCCTTTTTATTTTTGTGGATTTCCCAAAAGTAAACGAATAAAGCAAAAGATCCAAATACTTCTACATTAGCATCTAGGACTAAAAGGGTTATTGAGATGCTTTTTCTTCTCGCTACGATTGAATAATTGATTTTGATAATATCTGCACAAGCACATAAGTCACTACTACTGCACTTATATTAATTGTAATAATAACTGAATTTATATTAATTTTGATGATATAAAATACTCAAATGATTCTAACTCTTGACGTCTCTTGATATGAAAGCTGCAACTCACTCATTTGTCGACATTGATTATTAAAATTGTTAAAAAAATAGATGAAAATTATGCAAATAATTTTGAAAAAAAAAAAATAAGACAGCGCAATAAATTTATATAGATTCCTTGAATTGATAGATACAATCAATTATGATATCCATGGAATGGCACCCCAACCCCCTCTTTATATATAGATAATAATACCTAAAACAACTGAAAATTATAATAACGTTTTCAAATTACCTGAACTCATTATCTATTGGATTGGCTAAAAATCTAAAACTGAGTTTCTGCCTCTTTTTTTTTTTCCTTTTCTGGCTCTATCTGTCTTACTTTTTAACAGATATTAAATATAGCTCGACAAACTAAAACTTTAGATTGTGCCGAAAAGCTAAAACAAAACAAAATAATAATCATATATTAAATTTTTTAGCGTCCATTACCTGCTATAGAAGATCACCATCACCAATCACTCGAACTTGTTCAGTGCTTCAGCCAGTAATTTCTAAGCTGGGCAATGTGGAGAAGGATCTCATCTCGTCCCATATTTGTCACGCTGCTTGCCATGATCCAAGGTGGCGCTGCTTGGAAATATTCATGAATTAAGCTGAGGAAGTCTTCAGCATTCTCCTCGGGCATCTTCACGCCATTTTTCTTTTTTTTGCGTTTGTCGCACTTTGTGAAGATTAGAGTCATCGGAATCTGTAGATTTATGTATGTATGTATGTATCACAGGTTCAGAAAATGTTTAGGGAATGATGATTTGCAGAACCATCGCTGAGGTGAAATCACTAATTCTGAGGAACAATTTTTCTCAACTACAATTTGGAGAGTCATTAACGATTTTAGAACTGAGACTGAAATGCCTCATTTTAGAAAATTCACTTACTACTACTAATATAAAATCATACCGCGAGCAGTCATGGGTAATCATAACATGGAATAAGAATTGATGCTTAATCACAAGGTATATTGGGCACACGTATGGGGGCGTACAGGCTTCGAGTTTGCCTAAAAAATTTCTCATTTGACAACTCTGACATTCCATCCTACATGACCAGTTAATCTCCCTTTATATGACTCACAAAAAAGAAATTCTCACAAGCACAAGGAATGCATACTTTTGATCCTTTCAAGGTGAAACCATTACAAAATATGTAATATAAAGTCCATAAACTTTTAGTATATTTCAGATCAAGATAGACCAAATGATAGTCAAAGCATACAAGGTGCGCATTTTTATTATCTCAGTTCCTAATACTTTCAAAAGCATTATACTAAGCAAGATAAAAAAATTGATTCAGTGCATCAATTGTCTAAAAAACTTGATTCATAATAATCATTAAAGAACTAAGCATATTGACAAATGACATCGCTAGCCAATTATATAGACCATCAGATGTCATAAAAGCCATCTTCCTCTCATCTCCGAGACAAATTTGAATAAGAACAATTTTTGAGAAGAACAAGGATCCCAAAATTAAAACATCCAAACTGAGAATTGAGATCATACATTGAACTATAATTTTGTTGATGGCTTTGCATCATCTATTGGATGGAGATTAGACAAATTGAAGTCCGACCTTGAGCAACGATATCAATAGCAGCAATAGTTAGGAAGTCGATGCTACCAAATTAGATGGTAGTATTAACCTCATTTTTGAATGAGGTTGATATCATTTCAATCTTAGTAATTAGGATATCTAATCTTAATTTAAAAGCTTCCTAATTAGACACTTAGAACACTACACTTAGTGATCAGGTGTATCTCCAAACAAAAATCAAACAACAAATTAAATCAAACTCAATATCCTAAAATGAAAGCCTAGGTCATCCTAGTGATTCCTTCTAGGACTTGACCTAACCAAAATGGATTAGGTGAACCCAATAAACCCAAAATTCAATAGAAGCCTAAATTAAACACATATAAATTGAAATCCAAAACTCAATTGAGCTTAGATAGGAATAATTGGTTTCATTGACCAAATTGATTTATTTAGACTCAAAATTGCTCAGACCCATAAAAATCAAATAAAATCAAAATAAATTAAAATCAAATCAAATAAAAAGCATAGAATCAATGCAAAAATATAAATAGACCCAAAAATAAATTCAGATGAGATTCAAAATGGTCAATTAGATCATTTTGACATAGAGTTGACCGCCCTACAAAGCCAAAGGTTAATCAATCAAAATTTGGCCAAATTGAGTTATCCCAAAGACTAAAAATTATTAAATGAACACTTTCAAATATAAAACTAAATAAATCTAAATTCAACAGGGATTTAAGAGGATTGATTTGGCCACTTACTCCAAATAGACCTAAATGGATCTTATTGAACCTAAATTCAAATTAAATTGAAAATAATTTAAAGGAAATATCCAAAATCATTTAAAATTTATAATCAAACATAATTCAATGAATCATTAGATTTGATTTGACTAATTTGTTCACTTAACCCAAATGAACCATATTAACTTGTTAAAGCTAATTTGGGTCAAAATAGGTCTAAATCAAAATCAACTTCAAATTAATTACAATTAATTGATTTAAATCATTACAAACACTTAATGGAATAAAATTGAAACCCAAATTTATTTCAATTTGAGTCAAATTGATTGTTTAATTCAAATTAATTCACCTCAACCCAATTGAATTAAAGATGTGTTAAAGTGAGTTCTAACAAAAATTGAACTTGAAATAATTGAGAATAATCACTCTTTAACATCTTGGATGATCAATTACACATATATGAATAAAAATCCAACCCCTAAAATGGCTACTTAAGCTAAATAACTCACTTTGACTCATTTGAGTCAAATTGATAAAATTAGGCCTAACCATGCCAATTTATATGAAACATGAATCAATTGATCCATGAATCATGTGGTAGGCAATTAACAAGGATTGAAACCTAAAATTAAATCCAAATAATTGAATTTAATGCAATCAAACAAATCTCAATTAATCCAAATCTAAATGGTATACCATAAAGCACTTAACTCTAAATCAAATTCAAATGAGTTCAAACCCAACTCATAGCCCCCTTCATTTGACATGGGCAGTCAACAACCAACCCAAAGAGGGTGATGAGGTGGAGTTAAGGGGGTGAGGAGATGCCATGGGAGAAAAAGTCCAAACCATATGCACATAAAGCTAAATAATCTCACATCTTCCTCATCTCTCAATCTATTTGACTTAAGTACAATCTATGGCACCTAAAACTTGATTTAAGCAATAGGCAGCAACCTAAAAGTCATGTGATGATTGAGGTGGCAAAATGGGTGAGGTGGAGCTCATGGAGAGCAAGCATGGCCGATCCACCCTATCAGCTCAAAAGCTTACCCATGTTTGACCTTTCACTTCCCTAATCCATTCAAACATCATCTCTGACCTTCCAACCGCCTTCTCCATCATGATGGGATTCCAATTCCCATGTTTGGCCACCTCCACATCAAACCAATGAAGATGCTCTCAGCCAACTATAAAGGGAGGGTTTGAAGCATCGATTCCACCATTAGATCATTCTTACACCTTCCTCAAATCAAAACAAACTCAAGCGAACTTTCCCTCTCCTCTCTAATCACTCCATACATCAAACTCAGGCGAGTGGCATCCGTGCATAATCTCCACATCAAACCAGAGGAAGGCAGAGCACCAATTCGTTCCCAGAGCCTTGTTTCTGTCGAGGTATGCCATCTCACCAACCCCTCCTTTAATTTCAGTTGATCCTTTGTAAAGTAAACTTGATCTTTGATAAGATCAAGCCAATTGGATCCCTCATAAATTGTCCCTTGATCATTTTGCAATCAAAAATGAAGAATCGTGACCTAGAACGTTGGAAATCATTCCCCAAAGGCGGACAGTTCTCGATTCTTCGACGGAAAATCAGAGACGAAATCACTGTTGTCCGTTCTTTTTGATTGGAACTGACGACCGTGATTTAGAAGCACAAATCTAATTTATCTCCTTAAAAAATCGTTGGTTAATCTTTGGACCATTCGATCTTTTGATCGGACGATCCTAATCGATCCCGCGTCCTTGTCGCCATCCCTTGCAGAGTTCATGTGGATTTGTAATCGCCTGGACTATGCGAGTAATCAAGTCTTTCAAAATTTTCTATGTGATTAATTGTTGCATATTGGGCCCTATAGCAACCGAGTTGTCTCGTGTTGATAGTTGGGCACCTGGCTTCTTGTCCACAACATCTTACATGGTCACTGCACCAAAAAAATGTTGAATCCAAATTTGTCCATGATGCAAGATCTTCCTTAAGCACGTAGAGAGTAGAGCTAGATAAAAATAATGAAAAATGTAAGAATTTTCACTATATTAGAAAATGAGTACAAATGGAGGATCAAAGTACAAGAATTAATTCTTTTCCTCTCAAGACCAATAAAAAGCCAAAAAATGTCCCCAACCCCTCAAAATTCTCACTTTTTATAGAATCCAGAGCAGTTAAAGAAGGAAACTATATGTCAGCTACAATACAGAATAATTTGTCCATACTTATGAAGGTTAGGTGAGTGTTATATGCTGAGTGGCAAGTCCCATGTTGTGGCCACTCGTGCAAGTCAAGTTCGACATTACCAATTCTCTTATGATCACCTGCGCGAGGTGAGTTCTCTAAGAGGGCCAATGAGTGAATTCTTGCATGGGCTCTAATACTCATCAATAAGTATTGTTTGCCCTAGTCTATCTGCAAGCTCCTTGTGCACCTGTTGTGGGTACATAAGATATTTAGGTAATATCTTCAATTCCAATTCATGTACTTCTATGATAGATGGCTTCATATATGTGGTATAAAGATGTATCTAATGTTTTAATTTTTCTTTAAAAATATTGGGTGCAACTTAAAAATAAGAAAAAAACTCATTTACATTTGTATTATTTTTTCATTTATTAAAGCTTATACTAACAGGTCAACACTTAAATTATTGTGAATTTCTTCTTGCATACACTCATTTATCACATCAATTCTATAACAATCATTACTACTATCATTAGAGAATTTCATGAATTTGAATACATTAAAAGTTACTTCTTGATCTTAAACTCACATTAATAATTTCGCTTTTTGCATATCAATCATAGGCCTTCTTGTAGCCAAACATGATTTTCATAAAATGATTAGAAGCTATTTATCTTCTTCTATGTCAAGCACTATAAAATCTATGAGAAGATAAATTATTTGCCTTTACCAATACATCTTCTATTACTGCCCTTAGATAAGTCAATAATCTATCAACTAATTGAAGAGTTATAGATGTAGATTGAGCATTTCCTAATCCTATTTTTTTAAAAATTGACAACTTTATTAAATTTAAACTTGCTCCAAAATCACAAAGCTTTTTCAAAAAATCTATCACCAATTGTGCATGAAATTGCAAAACTTCTTGAATCTTTTAATTTTTATGATAGTTTTCTTTGAATTAATGCATTGCATTCCTTAATAAGAGCTACAGTTTCAAATTCTCCTTTGTTCTTTTTGATAAAATGTCTCTCATGAACTTCACATAACTTGGCATTTGTTGAAATGCTTCAGCAATAAAGTATTGATAGTGACGTTCTGAAGGACTTCTAAAAATCTGGAGAATTATTTATCTAATTTTTATTTTTGAAGCCTTTGAGAAAAATATAATAGAGATCTTACAAACATCTTCTTGTTTGTTTCCTTATTAATAACCTCATTTCTTTTTCTTCGTTATCTTCATTTTTATCATTTTGTTTACTTGTATTTTTTTCTTTACTTTTGATTCCATTTTTTCTCTAGTCACTTCTTTTAATTCTTTTTCACTCGTTAATTAATTACTTAGCATTGTTCCTTATTACTTTTCTCATGAATCACTTCAATATTACTAGGCAAAATTTCTTGCAATCTATTGGCTAATGAATTAGCAATTTCTTCTAATTGCACCTCAATGTTTGTAATGACTGTTGCTTGACTTTATAATTAAGTATCCATTTGTAACACTACTCCTTCTAAAGATAATTTCTTCTCTTTTAGTTGTCCTTGAGAATGATATTCTGATGGATAATTTGATCTAGAATTTATAATATTATGAGTTTGATTATTCCAATTACCTACAATAGCATTTTGATTATTATTATTATTCCAATTTGTAACTTATGTATATTGAGTATTATTTCATGGAAAGTTTGGATGATTTCTTCAACTAGGATTATAAGCGTTTGAGTATGAGTTATTTTGTTTATTAGCAACATAATTAAATCATTCCATATTTTGAGAACTATGTTTACTCCAGTAAGCAACATCACCACTCTCATAATCAGTAGATTATCCTTGAACTGAATTCAATCCTAAATTATCTAATTTCTTAGATATTACTACCATTTGTTAAGTCAACATAGACAAGACATCATGTTCATGCTTCTTGTCCACACTTGCTACTTTCTAGATGGCCATTGGAAATTATCATTTGTTATTTATTCGATCAAAGCATATCTTCTTCAAATGGCTTAGATATCAATGATCTTCCTCTTGCATCATCTATAATTGTCCTTAATGAACAAACACATTATAAAATGTTTAAACTATTAACCAATCAAATAAGACATGATAAGAACATGTACTTAATAAATCTTTATACTTTTTACAAGCCTCATGAAAGATGTCATTTCTAAGCTCAGCAATTTTAAATGGAGAAAAATACTTTGCCAAACTTTTGTGTCAAGTCATTCCAAGTTGTTATAGATCCTTATGCAAATAAGTTTAACTAAATTTTAGCTTTATATCTTAAAGAAAATGGGAACAATTTGAGTCTTATAGTATCATCAAAAACTTTATTTTATTTAAAAGTTGCACAAATCTCTAAGAAACTAGCTATATAAAGATTAAGATCTTCTAAAGGTGAACCCCAAACTGAGAATTTTGAACAATTTGAATGATTGATGGTTTAAATTCAAAATTATTAGCAAGAATATTTAGTCTATTAATATTTGGTGATTTTCATCTGCAAGAGTAGTAGCATAGTCTCTTAGTAATCTAGAGAATTTTTTCATTAGGGTGGTTTGTCATATTTTGATATTGCAATTGATTACATCTCTCTTTCCTATTCTTCCTATAAGTTCTTTCTATTTTTGGATTATATGAAACTATTGATGACTCACCAGCACTATGCATGCACTAACACAACATCTTAATTAAAAACATGTAAATCAACAAAACAAGTACAATAAATGTAGACAATATATTACAAAAAGTTGAATTAAAATCACCAATGATTAGATATAATTAATTATTTCAGAAAAATATTGATCATAATTTTCACCGTATTATGCAAGTGCACATAATACTACTCAAGTAATATAGAATGAGTTGAATAACATTTCCATGAAGATAGATTTGTATTTTTAAAATTAATTAATTACTAATTTATATATTAATGAAATTATTTAGTTAGTGGATGATTAAACTAGATTAAACTAAATTCTACTACGGAAACCACCTAAACTTTAAGCAAATTTCTGAGAAAATCTATATTCATGGTTTCATCATGACTAACTTTAATCAAAATAATAATTTGATATTGCAATACTAATTATAATTGTTAATAAAAAAAATCTAAATATCTTCTAGTCTCTTCCAATAACTAGAAGTTCTAATCTCATGGATTAATTCATTATATTCTTATATCAACCAATCCAAAAAAATTGCATAAAGTTATGTCCTTACATGAATGCAGGTTATAGTTGAGTATATTCCAATTTAAACTAGTATCTTATTGATTTATCACATTAAGTATTAAATAACTCTTTCAATATTATAAAATACTTTTAACTTTTAAATTAAAAACTAGTTGCATAATCAACTAAATGAAGCATAAGATAAATCAAACAATTATGAATTAATATTATCACAAACAAACGATTTCACTAATTTAAGTAGTCATGATTACATAACAAACCTAGAAAAAAAACTACATAATATTTTCACACATGAAAGCAATGGAAAACATAAATTTCAAATTACAAGTGAATAAAAAAAGAAAAAAAAAAAAGAAATGACCAAAGATGAATTTTGTTCTCAAAAATTGCCTTGGATTTTCTTCGTGCTCTTGTCCTCCAAAAGCCCCCTTTTCTCCTCTAAAAAGCCCTATTTAACACACCCCCACCCCCCACCCCCCCCAAAAAAAAAAAAATTTCCCTCTCAAAAGCCGTGGCCTAACTTCCTAAAATTGCCCAAAACTCCTTCAATTTTTGATCAAAAAATGCTTTTGTTTGTGTTGTTTTGCTTTGGAGCGCCTCAACAAACGCCTTGGAACTACTATAGTATTTTTTTAGACTGGGGGCAATGCCTAGGCACTGTGGACCAATGCCATAGTGCGATCTTCACTGAATTTTCAGTGCCAAATAGTGATTTATGTAGCGCCTTAGTGTTTTATTCAATTTTTTGTAACTTCTTTCTCTTGAGTCATGAATCGATTTTTATGACCAATTACTCTTTAGTTCTTATCATCTTCACATGTACAAGCAAATATCATAAATTTGGCAGTACTTTATTAATTTTTTTAAACTCACTTAAATTATAAGGATATTTTTATGACAAACCCATTAATGAATATTTTTAGATATTAAAACCAAGAATTCGTATTTTAAATATAAATTTTCTTAATAAGATCCATGAAGACTATATGCAAATGTAAAAATAAAAATTTCCTCTTTAATGAGGTGAATGCTTGGTTTCCAATAAATCATGTTGACTCTAATCCTTAGGAAGAGAGGATCGAACTAATCAAATGAATCTTACGGTCTTATCTAATGGAAACGATAATTTGTTCAAGAGCATGTATATATGTCAATTTTAAAAGATAAAAAAAAAACATTTATATTTTCAAAATAGTTGTTTATCTTTAAAATATTTGCATCTTTTCAAAGAAGTGGAATGCTTTTGATATGGTGTATTTGTACTGATTTCATCTTCAGCCCATGCAATATTCCCCGACCGAGTAAGAAAAACATTAGTCGAAGTACATTTAAGTATTCAATCTTGTGATGAGCATGAATCCTGATTTTTGAATCAGACCGGGCTACTTTGAAATCCGATGGTGTTTTTCATAGTAGTTCAAGGGGTTGGTTCACTTTTGGTCATGCTACGTTTGCTTTGCTTTGCTTTTCTTATTCGGACAAATTTGGCACGGCGCCAGAACCTTGTTCAGAGATGTTTTTGCCGGTATTGATCCAGATTTGGATGCTCAAGTGGAATTTGGAGCATTCCAAAAACTGGTTCACCAGCATGATAAAAGTATACATTATATTTGCACAATATTAGATGCATTTGCACTTTTTTTAAGAAATTTTGGTTGGACTTAGAGTTATCTCGTGATTCACGAACATTTCTGAAAAATATTTGATTTTGTTATTCGTAAGAATATTTTCATTCCAAATACATGCAAATATTTCATTTTGTCATTTCTGGAAAATGCCTTCTATATGGTTACATTTGTAAATTATGAATATAGTGGTGTTATGGAAATCTAAGCTTTTTCATTATGACTTAAAATGATGACATCCTCATTTACAATTGATTTTTAGTTTCTTTGAGTTAACCTCATTATGCTTATGGACGTGTTGTCAAGCTCATCGTATGTCCATCTAACTTCTTATTCAAATTATATTCTTATTCAAAATTAAGTATTCAGGTATGCTACAAGTCCCTTGTAATTCAATTTCATATTCAATTGTGATCATTTTCGATTCATTTAGAGTGAGAAGAAATAGTGTTCCAAATTCCATTGAAATGTCACAATCGTGCTCTTTGGAAAGCAATCAAGTTATGTTTTTGCTCATGGACGAGCTATTAGATCCAAACCAACTTTATTTTTAATTTTAATATGAGTTCTATTTTTTTTTCTTTGAAAGTTATTAGTTATATCATGAATTTTTGACAAGTTTTATGTTGGTTGTCAATTACCTAATGCAACCCTCCGCTTTTCTCATTAGTGACTTAAGTCCCAACAACGATAGTGTTGGTTCCTATATTTAAGAATAAAAGTGATGCACAAGAGTGTGCAAATTATAGAGGAATTAAATTAATTGTCATACTTCAAAATTATGAGAATAGTAATTGAACATAAATTACGACATGATACAAAAATTCCTCAAAACCAGTTTGGTTTCATGCTTGGTAGGTATGCTATGGATACTATACTATTGTTTAAAAGGTTTGGTAGAGAAGCATAGAGAAAATATGGAGGATCTGTATATGATATTTGTTAATTTAGAGAAAGCATATGATAAAGTTTCAAGAGAAGTGCTTTGGAGAGTTTTAGAAAAAAAGAGAGTTAATATTGCTTATATTTAAGTTATTTAAGGATATGTATACTAGAGTTGTTATTTGTGTTCAAACACAAGAAAGATTGACCAAGTATTTTCAATTTCAGTTGGATTACATCAAGGATCGGCTTTAAGCATATACTTTTTTGATTTAGTTATGAATGTTCTTACTAAACATTTTACAAGAGGATGTACCTTGGTGTATGCTTTTTGTTGATTATATTTTTCTTGTTGATAAGACTAAAGAGAGAGTTCAAGAGAAACTTAAATTATGTAGATCAACCTAAGAGTAAAAGCTTTCGTTTGAGTATATTTAAACCCGAATACATACAACAACAACAACAAGCCTTTATCCCACTAAGTGGGGTCGGCTATATGAATCATTCGTCTCCATTGTGTCCTGTTATGTGTCAAATTCTCATTTACTTCAAGCATACTCATTTTTTATACATCTTAACCAAGTTTTAGTGCCTACTCTACCTTTCTTAACATAAGGCAAATCTAATGATCTACTCTCCTAACCGTCATTGGACTACCGACGCTTTATGTGGCCAAACCATCTAAGGCGACTCTCTCTAATCTTATCCGCCACCGTGAGCTACTTCAACTTTTCCTAACATACACATTTTCGATTTTATCTCTAAGAGTAAAGCCACTCATCCACTTGAGCATCCTCATCTCAGAACACTTAACTTAGTCTTATGCTTCACTTTATTGGCCAACATTCTCGCACCATAAGTCATCATATGCCTTACCACCATCTTATAAAATTTTCCTTAAGCTTTAAACGAAACTTTTCTATACACAACAGGATGCATTCCTCCACTTCAACCATCCAACTTGAATTCTACTAATAACATCTCCATCTATTTCACAATCATTTTGAACAATAGAGCCTAAATATCTCGCTTCATTAATGACTTGTTCTAATGTCACAACACTACTACTAGAACTTCTAAAACTAAAATTACACTCCATATATTCGCTTTAGATCTACTTAATAAAACCTTTAGACTCTAATGTTGACCTCCATAATTCAAGTTTCTCTTGGACTCCTCTAGTCTTATCAACAAGAAGAATGTCATCGAAAAGCATACACCAAGGTACATCTTCCTGTAAATGCCTAGTAAGAACATCCATAACTAAAGCAAAAAAATAAGGGCTTAAAGCTGATCCTTGATGTAATCCAATTGAAATGGGAAAATATTTTGTCAATCCTCCTTGTGTTTGGACACAAGTAACAGCTCTAGTATATATATCCTTAATGACTTGAATATATCCAATATTAACTCCTTTCTATTCTAGAACTCTCCAAAGAACATATCTTGAAACTTTATCATAAGTTTTCTCTAAATCAATAAATATCATATGTAAATCCTCCTTCCTTTCTTTATACTTCTCCATCAAACCTCTTAACAAATGTATAGCATCCATAGTAGATCTACCTGGCATGAAACCAAATTGATTGTGAGAAACTTTTCTATCACATCGTAACCTATGCTCAATTACTCTCTCCCATAATTTTAATGTATGACACATTAACTTAATTCCTCTATAATTTGCACTCTTGTGCATCACTTTTATTCTTAAATATAGACCAAACTCTTTCTCATCCGCATCTTTTAGTCTTTAAAATAACATTAAAAGATTTGTAAGCCAAGAAATTCCTTGATCTCCTAAACATTTCCACTTCTATTGGAATATCATCGTCCTACTCTTTTCCACATTTCATTTTATTTAAAGCTTCTAACTTGATTTAATACAACGATAAAAATAAAATTCTCTATTTTTGTTTAGGGTATTAAGGTTGCTAAAATCAATCGTATATTCAGATCCTTTATTGAAAAGTTTATCAAAATAACTCATCCACCTATTTTCAATATCCTTTTCTAAGAAAAACACTTTATTATCTTCATCATTAATACACCTCACTTGGCCTTAATACCCGAATACATAAGAGTGAAAATTTAGTTGCTAAAGATTTAGTGAACGTTTAGATATCTCAGGTCAAAATTTGGGGTTGTGACAATGGATGATCAAATCATTAAAAAGAGTGAACGTTTAGATATCTCAGGTCTATTGGTCAAAGTAATGGTGAAATATATGAGAATTTTATTAGTAGAATTTAAGTTGATTGTTTGAAGCGGAGGAATGCATCGAACTTATTGTGTGATAGAAAAATACCACTTAAACTTAAGGGAAAAGTTTATAAGATGGTGGTGAGGCCTGCAACGCTTGATGGAGAAGAATGTTGGCCAGTAAAAGAGTGCATAAAATTAAGTAAAGTGTTACAGAGATGAGGATGCTTGGTTGGATGAGTAACTATATACTTAGAGATAAAATGTGAAATAAATATATACGTGAAAAGGTTAGAATAGCTCTAGTGGTAGATAAGATAAGAGAGAGTCATCTTAGATGATTTGGTCACATAAAGCGTCAGTCATTCAATGACCTCGTTGAAAAAGTAGATGTATTAAATTTGGCCTATATTAAAAAAGATAGAGGTAGACTTAAAAAAGTTTGGTTATGAAGTATAAAAAATGACCTTATTTTATTAGAATTAAATGACAATTTGTACTTAATAGAACACAATTGAGAAGAAGGATTAATATAGATGACCCCACGTAGCAGAAAAAAGGCTTGTTGTTGTTGTTGTTGAAAGTTATTATTCAAATCAATTATAGAGCTGTCCGAATGTTTATCACAATATAAGAAAGTTAATCACTAGAATAGGTGTTTAGTATTCTACTGCAAAAATCTACAAAGATATTTTATCTTTTATTTGCATAAGAACTTCATGGCTGCTTACAAATAAAATCCTTTTCTTTTTATAAAATGGTAACTCTTGGTGTTATACTTGTATAGAATAATCATAAATCTTAATAAAAAATTTGGTCCTCTATAAACTAGGAAAGAGTTGATAAGATCTATAATGCATTAATTTTAGATTTCCTCTCCCATCACAATATAAGCAAGTTAGTCACTAGAATGAATGGGACTCCAATATTCTATTGCAAAAATCTACAAAGATGTTGTCTTTTATTTGCATAAGAACTTCATGGCTGCTTACAAATAAAATCCTTTTCTTTTTATAAAATGCTAACTCTTGGTGCTATGCTTATATGGAATAATCATAAATCTTAATCTTTTGATAAAATCTTAAACTCTAAACCCCACGTAGTGGGAAAAAGGCTTGTTATTGTTGTTGTTGTTGAAAGCTATTATCCAAATCAATTGTAAATCCCTTATGAGTCTAACAAGATCCTCCAATTTCATTTGTGTTCAACTTTAGTCATTTTCATTATTTCCAATGCAACTTGTAAAGCAATCCAAATGTTCATCGAAAGTTTTCATTTATGCTCATTGGTGAGAGTCTAGTTCATTGTAAGTCCATTCAGGTTCAAATTTTAGCTAGTCTGTTTGTCTCATAACTGTGTATAATTACACATTCAATTTAATTTCTAAAAAATCGTTTAATTTTGTTTTGTTTGTGAAATTCGGTAGCACTTCATTAGCATCTCGATATCGTCCTTGCGTAGAGGGTTGTTTAGAGAATACTGGGCTTGCCCATGACGCCAAGAAAAATATGTATGAGTAGTTAAATACTACAGCCTAGTCTATCATCACACTACACTAAAAAAAGTGCATATGGGTTTTTAAACCTGCAAAAAAACTATAAAATTGTCAATCTCACCAGGAAAGACATATGAATACTTTGACGATTCAAAGGCCTTCCCACACGCCAAGGATGGGGGACTTTACCTACATGAAAAATTTGCAAATGTAGAATTTTCCAACGGCAACAAGTGTATACAAGTACTTAAATTTGATAATTTAGTGGGTTTGCCCTTGTACTTTATACCTTTTTGCGAGCCGAGATCGACAACGATGAGATGAAACAAGAACTTTTGAGAGGGAGCAAAGTAAAACACAAGGTAAAGAAAGGCTGAGAGATTTCTCTTTCTCTTCCTTCTACTTTTTTCATTCTTAGATTTTTTTTAAAAGGAAAAAAATATTCTCTATTTTAAAGAGAGAGAAAG
Organism: Cymbidium sinense; assembly: GCA_021442155.1. Classification (NCBI taxonomy): domain Eukaryota; kingdom Viridiplantae; phylum Streptophyta; class Magnoliopsida; order Asparagales; family Orchidaceae; genus Cymbidium; species Cymbidium sinense. Next base: position 939,646 of record CM038230.1, read on the forward strand.
AGAAAGGAAATGTGAAGGAGGGAAGTAGAGATGTGTTGGTTTGGGAAGATGAGTAGTGTACGGGTGAGCTGGGAGAAAGTGAGGATATTTGTTGTTGGAGGTGAGGGAGAGTTGGGGTGATTGTCTGGTGGTTGGTCACTAGTGAAAAATAATTAATAATGGATGAAGTGTATATTAACTCCTCACATGCTTGTTGTTTGTATGACTCAAAATCCATGTAAATTCTGATGACTTCCCTTAAGCGACAACTCAAAATCAGGAGAGTAGATGCATTAGATTTGCCTTATGTTAAGAAAGGTAGGGGTAGACCTAAAAAGACTTGGTTAAGATGTATAAAAAATGACCTTAGTATACTTGAATTAAATGAGAATTTGACACATAATAGGACCTGATAGGCGAAGGAAATTAGCCGACACCTAGTGGGATTAAGGCTTGTTGTTGTTGTTGTTGTTGTTGTCAATGTTCTAGATGTATTGATGACATTTGTTTTATGATCATATGTCATTTAAGCAACTTCGACGATGCTTGAACTGATTTCAGCCCGATTCATGTGAAGTTGCATTTATGACTTGTCATTTTGCACCATGTTGAGCGAATTGATTGCCGAGGGACCCATTTAGATAATTTTGATGTTTCAATGGCATCGACATAATCTATTTGTGAATAAAGACATTTAAATAATGTCAAGGCCCCTCGACTCTAATATGTGTGAAGCTACATCTACGACTAGTCTTCTTTGTCGGTCAACATTTAGAACTATGAGGAGCCTATTCTAGACAATTTTAGCATTCTAAACAAATAGGTGTAGTTTATTTCATGAGTAGACATTGTTTTGATCAATTTTAAATAATATAATGGCATGGGACTCCTGCATGTGCTTTTGAATAGGTTTAATCACAAATGAACCATTTTGTTGATTTTACGATGTCTACCCAATTCAACTTATAGAATATATAGAAAAATCAACACAAATTTGGTGAATATTGTGGGCTCTAAAAATTCGCCACCGACCTCTCAACAATATTGAATTGAAGAGAGTTTGATTTTAGAATGTCGGTGTAATTTTGGAAGAGATGAGATAGTAAATAAGACTACCAGATTTAGGCTCATTTGGTGAGGACTTTAGATCTGTTCCGTGTTTCTATAAGCTCATAGTTAATTACCCCTCCCAATAAGTGAGAGAGAACTTTCGATTAAGGCTAGTCGTTAGGTTGCTAAATGCGTAGCGTATAGTAGCAGCATATGGAGTTTTAAAAAATTTAGATATATGAAATTCATCATTTCAGTTTAAACCGGATGGTTGGGAGAATGATGGTTCTGTCATCCCGGTGCGTCGCTTGTCTACTTAGTCGGATGGTAGTCGGCAACTTGACGAAGGATTCTTATCAACAACATGGGTTACGTCGTCCAAGAAATCCTGTAGACTGGGTGGTGTTTGTCAGGAGCGATCTTAAGTTTATCTTAGCTGACAGAGGGTTGTTTGCCCTATCACATATACCCCATGATTCATAACTCAAAAGGCATAGTCATTAGGGAGCATGCGGGTTACGGTCGTGATCGTAATATAACGTAATCTACCCGTCAGCGTCGAGGACTCATGGTACTCCGTCACAGCCTCTTGGTCAATATGATTAGGACACCCACGTCCTTGCTTGAGATTGATTGAGAGTGAAATAGTAGACACTGATTTGGCGTGGCTCCAGTATTTGAAGTTTTCTTAATTTGTTACTCCCAACAAACAATTATGAAAGATAGATAGATTGAGTTTGTTTTAAGCTTTTAATGATTAGATTTCATTTGAGCAGATTATTTTTTTAGATTGATATTTAATTTGAGTTAATTTGATTAATTTGAATATGTTTAAGTCTTTTGATCGCCAACTATTTAAATTTGTTAATAGAGGATTAGATCTCACTATTGATAAAATCAGTTTACCGATATTTCTTGAGTTGAAATTTTATAATAGATTTTAGGTTTTGTTAACTTAACCCATTCCTAAGACTAAACTTGGTAACAATCATGCACGTCCCGACACAATTTATGTCACGGCCCCGAGCTTGGAATCTACGACAGACGATCGGACGGATAAAAGAAAAACTTACATAACAATTTCGATCTTAAATAAAATCTTCAATCATACAAGAGTCACTACAATCCACAATGATTTAACAATTTGTCTATATATATATATATACTAACAAAGTTTATGAGAAATACACTTTAAACATAATACAACATGACTGACATAAATACCCATCTCCTGAAATCCCTCTACGGCGATAAACATGATAGTAGATCTAATCCTCTATTATCACCCTAAACCCTAAATAGGATGGTTACTTGAAAAAAATTTAAGCAACTAACAAATGAATATAATTCGATGGGTCAATTATGCTGTTACACTATAGTAAACAAGAAGATAGAAGTAGTATGCATGTCAGTTTTTGTTGTCACATATACATAAAAGAAATTTGCTCAAACAATCAAACATATGTGAGGTAGGTATACATAAATTTTTCATATGAACTTTTATTTTTACATTTATCACCCGTCTTGGAGTCACCGTCAAAACCTTTAACAATACTCATCCAAAAGATAAATAGTCATTACCATTACCATTTGCCAAATTATTGGCCCTTTTTCATCATTTTGTGCAGTGCATATCGCGTCCCCGCGTCTGGGGTGAACTTCATTTTCAACATCATTCATCATGATACAATCGTACATTAATTCATAACTAATCATCGTTAACTTTATAACGTGATGATGTACGATATGATCTAACATTCAAGTTATTATCCAAAGCGATAAACTATATCACAATTTATGAAGAAGCAAAATGTCACAACTTGAGTGAAAAAAGTCAAAATCATATAACATGCATTTCATCACAAGAAATTAAAGACATTTTTACCATAAATGTAAGAACATAATTACTCACTTTAACTTACAGTTTCCTCTTAAATCTCCTTTCCTTTAATGCTTCCTTCCTTAATTGAAATTCCTATAGAATAAAATATTAAAGTGACTTAATATATTTCATTAAATGTTTATCATACCCCTTAAAATGATTCTAATTTAATTAACGTACTATAGATAAATTTTATTTTCATTTAGTGTTTAGCATTTCCCTTAAAATGATTTTAATCTAAGTAACGATAATATTACTTAACATAGGTTCAACATTTTATTAAAATTACAATCATATTTCATATGTGAGGGTTTAATACTTAAATTACTTATCTTTGGTTCATCATACATATTCCTAATTTATATTTCTTGTTGAAATTTATAAACCCTAAGTCAAAATTATGAACCCTAAGTTAAAAATTATAAACCCTAAATTAAACTTGAAATAACATTAAAATCAAATTTAAATTAAACATATACTTATATAATTTAATTATTTACTTACCTTTCCTCTCGGTTTTGCCCTAATACACGCACGGCTCGGCTTCTTCACTCACGCACGCACGCGGGATTTGGCTCCTACCCGTCGGCTTCGACGCATCGTGATCCCCTCTCTGCTCGATCCCTCCTCACAAGAGCTTTCCTTCCTTCTTCCTCGAGACGACACGGTCTCCTCTTCTCCTTGGTGGATCGTGCGTGGCAGTAAACACAAGTGAGTCACTTCAATCTCCTTCTCTCTTTCTTCCTCTCTCCTCTCTCTCGAGAGTTCTATTTTGGTTTGTCGAACCGACTCCCCTCAATTTCTTTTTTTCTTTTGACCGCCAGCGATTTTTTTCTCTTTTTTTTTTTTTTTTTTGTGTCTTTCGGTTATTACAATTTAAGCATTCAACATAGTGTCGGAGCCCATGTGAGTATTTAGTAATTTATGTAATTTTTCTTCTAAATTATGAGATTGATTTTGTATTTTCATTTAATTCCAATTCGCGACACTTTCATTAAAATTTGACTTTAAATTTACGTAAGCACAGTATTTATAGCTTAGATAATTTTATCTAATTAATGAAATCGTTGACATTAAAAATCATAATTAGAATAAAATTTCTATTATTTTTGGATTGAAGGAAAGTTCATTCATTCGTGCAACATTTAATTTAGTGTCGTCTTCTGTCTGTTTGTACAAAGAATTACAAATCCATTGGCGTTTTGATTTAGATTGTAATTTAAAATATTGCTCCCACTTAGTTTACTTGTTGAATTTTTCAATTCTCTTATCTTGATTATGTTCAATTTAAACCATTTTTAATAAGTTATACAAATTTCGATTTATTTACCTACTCATGCTTATTACAGCATTATAATCATCTTCATATTCATATAAGAGTTATTAAACCCAATTTAGATTCATCCTTAACTCTACATCAAGCTCCATATTTATTTGAAAATTAGACGTTAAGTTTATTGCAATTTTGTTATGAGTTTAATATTAATCTCCCCAAATTTTAACCAAAATTTGTTTAATTTTGAGAAGTTTACAAGAGAAAAAAACTCACTTTACCGCTTCAATTTAAGCCATAGAGAATTGCAGTTTAAAACTTGTGAGTTTAATATTAGTCTCCCCAAGTTTCAATTAAAGATTTAATTTTGAGGAATTTACAAGAAAAGAGAACTCACTTATTACTTCTTCAAATCCCTTTAAATAAGGCTAAGAGAGAGCACTTGCTTGAGTTTAGAGTACTTGATAAAGAGGGGGAAGGATTTTAATTCGCACTTCGGGAAAGCATTCAACTTGCTTAAATAAGTTTTGTAAGTGATTTTTCTCTTTTTTTTATTTGATGTTCATTTTAATAATTATCGTGTATTTTCGTATTTAATTTAAGCTTAGACGATTTCAGTTTGAATTTGTGTAAGTTCTGAATTTTAGTTGAAAATTTTGGCGACCTCGGCATCTCTACATGGGGTGCGTGAGAGTGTTTTGGCTTTCGATGCATACAATGGCATAGAAGTGTCTTCTGACACCACGCCGTCTTCACGCGTCTTCTGCATACATGGGCGTGAGTCTTGAAAAAGAAATACAGTGCATATATATTCATTCTTTTTTTTTCTAAGTCTAGAATTTTGTTAAAATTTCAGCAGCATTTCCACTAGAGGGAGTGACATCTAACATATGTTGGCTTGCTCGGTACGTCCTATTGAGCATAGCGAATGGTGTCTTACGACACCACAGCCGTCTTCACACCCGCTAATGATCTTGAAACATGCAAAAAGAAATACAAGTATATATGTACTTTCACATTCACTTTTTCTCGCACCCGCTACGTCATATGGGGCATTAGCCAGGTATTGGAACCTGCAAAGAAAGATACAAACACAATAATTCCATTCACAAGGTTCATAGGGTAGGCAATAGATCTCCTCATTCCAATAGAGTCAAGGTATCACATCACTACAATCGCACATTAATTCCAAGGGTTATTGTCTCTAAAACGAGGACCATATAAGCATAGAACTGTCATACTCAAGCCCTCCAAGAATAAATATAACCAAAATATTATCGCAAGATCTGAAGTCAAATATCCAACAGAAATCCAATAAAAATCTGAGAATCGGAAGAGGAGGATGAGAAAATTAGATGTAATCCTCTATAACACCACGCAAAAATCTCCAGCGGCGTCGAAGGGTGCGGTTTGAGGCTTGATTAGAAATAAGAAGAACGGAGAGTGAGGTGGTCGACAAGGGATAGAAAGGTGGGGTTCTCGTAGAAAACGAAAGAGGAGGGAAAGGGTAGAACGAGAGGTGAGTGATGGTTGCTCGTGAGAGTCGTTTATTGGAATCGGAAGAAGGGTATGGATTTAAGCAGATGGGAGATCCTTCATTTGTTGTTTTGAGAATGAACGAGCAGAGAGAAGAAGAAAGAAGAGTGGAAGAAGAGGAAAGAAATCACCTTTTTTGGTTTAGCCTTGGGAAATCGAGAGAGTTTCCTTGCGGTTTTGGACAATGAAGCGAAGCTTCATGGGTTTGGAGAAGGAAGAGGGAAGTCCCGTGGGAATGGTTGGCGATTCGATGGAAGGCTTCATGAGAAAGGGGAGTTCGCTGAGGGTTTCTTTGTGTGAAGGATGTCTTAGTTCACTTAGGGCTAGGATTAGATTTAGGTTATTAAATTGATTTTTTTTATTGCTTAATCGACTTTAATGTGAATTTTATGCCGACACGATTAGATAATCAATATATATATCATTTCAAGGTTATTAGATATTCGAATGCAATGGTCAACTCAGGCGGTTTGCTCAAGTCGGTCAAAATTCAATTTCAACTCAAAAATGCGTCTCCACCAAAGACTGATATTCATGGAGACTCGTCCGAATTAAGTGCAAACAGTCATACTCAAGCCCTCCAAGAATAAATATAACCAAAATATTATCGTAAGATCAGAGGTCAAATATCCAATAGAAATCCAATAAAAATCTGAGAATCAGAAGCGGAGGATGAAAAAATTAGATGGAATCCTCTGTAACACCACTCAAAAATCTCCAGCGGCGTCGAAGGGTGCGGTTTGAGGATTGATTAGAAACGAGAAGAACGGAGAGTGAGGTGGGACAAGGGATAGGGAAGGTCCGTTCTGTCAAAAACGAAGAGGATAGGGAAGAAACGGAGAGGTCGGAGTGATGGTTGCTCGTGAGAGTCGTTTGTTGGAATCGGGAAGAAGGGTATGGGTTTAGCGGAGAAGTATGAGAGATCCTTCATTTGTTGTTTTTGGGAGAATGAACGAGAGCAGCCAAGAGAAGAAGGGCCAAAGAAGAGTGAAAGAAGAGGAAAGGGAAATCACCTTTTTAGTTTGGAAGCTCAGGGGAAATCGAGAGAGTTTCCTTGCGATTTTGGAGAACGAAGAGGGAAGTCCGCTGCCTTGCGAATTGGAGAAGGAAGAGGGAAGTTCTTGCGTGGGAACGATTGGCCGTTCAGTTGCGTGAAGGCTTCGTGCGAAAGGGGGGAGTTTGCTCGAAAGAGGAGTTCGGGTTTGCTGTGTGAAGAAGGATAGGGCCGGCTGGTTCACTTAGGGCTAGGATTAGATTTAGGTTATTAAATTGATTTTTTTATTGCTTAATCGACTTTAATGTGAATTTTACGTCGACACGATTAGATAATCAATATATATATCATTTCAAGGTTATTCTGATGTTCTGGATGCAACGGCGCAGTCCGTTTCGCAATCGGATGCTATTTGGCTCAAGTCGGCGTCAAATTGGGTCAATTTCAACTCAAAATGTGCGTCTCCGCTTCCGACCGCTCGATATTCGTGCAATCTCGTCCGAATTGAGTGCAAACAGTCATACTCAAGCCCTCCAAGAATAAATATAACCAAAATACTATCGCAAGATCAAAGGTCAAATATCCAACAGAAATCCATTAAAAAATCTGAGAATCGGAAGCGGAGGATGAGAAAATTAGATGGAATCCTCTATAACACCACTCAAAAATCTACAGCGGCGTCGAAGGGTGCAGTTTGAGGCTTGATTAGAAACGAGAAGAACAGAGAGTGAGGTGGTCGACAAGGGATAGGAAGGTCGGCTTGGGGTTACTGCTATCGTAAGAAAATTAAACGAAAGAGAACAGGGGAAAGGGGTAGAACGGAGAGGTCGGAGTGATGGTTGCTCGTGAGAGTCATTTGTTGGACTCGGGAAGAAGGGTATGGGTTTAGAGGAGTATGGGAGATCCTTCATTTGTTGTTTTTGGGAGAATGAACGAGAGCAGCCAAGAGAAGAAGGGCCAAAGAAGAGTGGAAGAAGAGGAAAGGGAAATCACCTTTTCGGTTTGGAATCCCAGGAGAAATCAAGAGAGTTTCCTTGCGGTTTTGGAGAATGAAGAGGAAGTCCATGCGGTTTGGAGAAGAGGGAAGTCCTGGGAAGCGGTTGGCGTTGGTTCGTGAAGGCTTCGTCACGAAGGGGGAGTTCGCTCAAAAGAGGGGTTCGGGTTTGCTGTGTGAAGCAGGATAAGGCCGGCCGGTTCACTTAGGGCTAAGATTAGATTTAGGTTATTAAATTGATTTCTTTTATTGCTTAATCAACTTTAATGTGAATTTTACACCAACACGATTAGATAATCAATATATATATCATTTCAAGGTTATTAGATGTTTGACGCAGCGGTCTCCATTTTCGAAGGCGTTTGGCTCAGTCGGTATCAATGGGTCAATTTCAACTCAAAATGTGTGTCTCCCCCGGCCGCTTCGGTATTGATGCGACTGTCCTGAGTCGAGCGATCTTCTTGATAGATTTCGACATTTAAGCCGGTCTGCAATTTAACTGAGCGGAAGTCGTTTAGCTTGCGTCGATGCCTCCTGACATCGATATGCATGCAGGCATGTTGACAACTCGATCATTGATCGGTTGATCATCAAGTTGTGCAATATTTATATTTTGACCAGTTTTGATGTTCTGAATGCGATGGCGAAATACGTTCGTCGATCGGAGGTCATTTGAGTTGATTTTGGCGGCGTCCGGATTTCACCGATTTACGTCGTCACCCGATTATTCGACATTTGCACAGACTCGTCCAAATTAAGTGTAAACAGTCTCATTTGATAGTTTTCGATGTTTCGAAACTAACAGCGCGATCAATTTCATGAACGAAGGTCGTTCGAACATCGTCGCAGCTTCCTGACTCCGATATGCACGCCGACACATTGATATCTCAATCGCTTAATCAGTTGATCGTTAGATTGTGCAATATTTATATTCCGATCAATTTCGATGTTCTGAACGCGACGGCGAAGTCCGCTCATCGATCGAAGGTCGTTTCAATTTTTCGATGGCGATAGTGCATTTTAGCCCGATTTGTGCCTGTCGCTTCGAAGTTATCTTCGACTTGTGGGCTTGACTTGACTTATGACACATATATGGAGGTCAACAAATACATAATACACTACTATCACAATCTCATGGTTTGTGCAATGCTAATTCGGCCCAGTGACAACCTATGCGACTTTGTGCGATGCTAATGATCTACTTGACACTACCTGACTACACGACAATCTCCATGCTACGTAACAACTTAGTAAGACCTATGCAACATTCACAACCCATATCCTCCACATTGTGCAACCCACCCTAACTGTCAATGTTATCCACGACAACTCCTCTAGCGTCAATAACCTTGCAAAACCAGATTACTACACCCCGCAACATGTAACATTCCCTAACCACAAAAAGTTGATTTTGATTGCAAGAAACCAAACACCATTAAAATTAAACTAATTAATTGATGTTATAAGCAACCAAACACCACAAAGTAATTCAAATGCATTAATTTTACGTTATATTATATTTAAAGTAAATCTTATTTTTAAATTCTTACAAGCAAACAACCCCTAAATCTTTTCCTGTAAAAGGAAGTTTCAGCTTACAAAAATTATTAACTAAAATACAACTTATAGCAGTACATGGCCCTATCACACAGAAAGTGATATTATATTGTATTTACTATAAGGACCAAGTTATGCAGTCTCCACTCTGAATTACCAATTCATCCTCACAAAAATGTTGTGCTATAATTATGCGTTTCAAGCTTATCAAGAAGAGGACATTGATAGCAACAATAGATTGACAGAATAAAAAAATGCTTACCTGATTCTGACTTAGCCAACTGGCATGTTCAAGATCAATTTTTTTTGGAGGGATACTCGCATCTATAAGGAGAAATACACATACTAGCGTCTCCCTCTTCAAAAAATATCCTTTGGTGAATTCATCCCAATTAGTTCTAAGTTTTTGTGGCGCAGATGCATACCTGCACGATCCATATTTTAAATGAAGTTACAATAATACAATGAGAGAACAAGCTTATGTACTAAAAAGTAAGCAAATTAAAAAATATGCATAGCTTAATGACAACATAAAACAATAATTCAAAATATGTCTAAATGTGTCAAAATTAGGGATATTCTAATGAAAGCAAGTTCCAAAAATAAAATTTTTGATGTAGATACCCGTAAGAGCATAGATAGATTTAAGGGAGAGTTAGGGGGGCACGTGCCCCCTAAAATTTTGAGATGTTCTGGGATGCTTCTAATTTTACTTTCATGCACAAAGAATTTCATATTGTGCCCCTTCTAAAATTTTAGAATTTATTTGTAAAACTTATTAAAATAAATAATTTTTCTTTATTTATTATTTTTATTTATCTTTTATATTTTTTATTCATAATAAACAAATAAACATATTTTATTTTTCTCAAAATTTCAAGTTAAATTTATTTTTATAAATAAATCAGATATTAGAAACTTATAATAAATAGAATGAGAATGACATAAACCTAATTCTTACTTATATTATAAACTTAATGCTTTTATCTAAAAAAATGTACATCAGTAAAACTATGATTATGGATAATCAATTGAAAACTTATTTTTTAGATATTTGACTTAATAAACAATTTTTATTCGTTGAAGATATTGAAATATTTACAATTTTTTTTATTTTCATATTATTAAAACTAGTATTAACTCTACAGTTGTTATAGAAAGTGTTGAAAAAGTTTATATTATGAATATTAAAAAAATTGACAAAAAAATAAAATTAGAGATCATTGGATCAATAATCTTTTGGCCACTTATATGAAAAATACATTGAATATACACTGAATAAAATCAACAATGATATAATTATTTAATAACTTTCAAAATATGAATAATAAATATTATCAAATTTAAGTTTTTTATTCATATATATTTAATTTTTTTATAAATATATTCTAACTAAAAAAAATTTAAAATCATCAATGCCAATCTTAAGTGTGAATGAAGAAGGTTGATGGTACTTTTTAAAATGCGGAATGGTGCCCCCTCTAAAAAAATTTTTAGCTCCATGACTGCATAAGTGCATCTCAATAATCACTTTTGATGGATTTGGAATAATGTAAAAAAATTGTAGGAGATAATGAGTAGTAAAAACCAAGATTAAATTAATGCATGCAGCTTTAGTTGACATGAAAAGGATAATTATCAATAAATATTAATATAGAATGAATTGATTCATAGAGGTGATAGGTTCTAGTATATTTAGAATACTATGCAACGAAAGAATTAATAAAGAAATAAAATAAAATTTTATAAAACTATAACAAAACTAATTCATATAAATGAGTGTAAAAGAATAAAGAAGAGGTTATTGGCCAAATTGAGAATAGAAAAAGAAAAGATAATCATAATACAATAAAAGTAGTAAGGATAGAGATAGAAATGCAATATAAGAAAGGTGATTCTTTTAAAGAAATGATATAGTGGAATATTAAGGAGAAATTAAAATAAATTATATAACATTGTAACAAAATTATATTATACTAATGCGCATTATAAAATTTTATTAAATGCTATCGTTGTCAGGTCTCAATCCCTAAATGAGAAAAGAGGAGAGTTGAATTGGATAGTCGAAAGCCAGACATGAATCCTCTAATATATTGTGCCAATGCTAGGGCGTTTCCCGAAAGCAACGTGTTGTATGACCTAAATACAACGAAAAGTATGCAAAGACCACTGGATCAGCGTCCGGATGCAGTGTTAAATAAGCAAGGATTTCCACATTATGAATGGTTATGAGTAAAGAAACTGGTCCATGAAGCAAAACTTAGGATATGAACTTGGAATATAGATATTTTTATAGATAAATTAATATATATTATGGTTCATGTGAATATAAATATTTTATGTATTTAAGAAACTAAATATGATGGAGAAGGTCAATGAGATTAATAGTTTAGGTTTTAAACTTTAGTATTCAGGTAGGAGTCGCACTAAAAATAATGTAGGTGTAATTAAAAATAAAATTTTAAATGATAATATTGTTGAAATTCATAGGATGAGAGATAGAATTATAGCTTTAAAAATTATTTTTGATGCTAAGATTATTAATGTTATAGATTTTATTCCCTTCAACTAGATTTGAATGTATGCTCAAAGAAAAAATTTTAAAATGATCTGAAAGGATTAATATAAAGAATAGCTCTTTAAAAAAAAGAATTTTTAAATGAACATGTTGGTAAAGAGGTGGATGATTTTAAAAGCATTCATGGTGGCTATAAATTTAAAGTGACTAATGAAAAAGATAGAATCATATTAGATTTTATTTTAACTTGAGATTTTGTGATTGTTAATACTTTATTTAAGGGTTTAAAGTTTAGAGATGAGCATATTTAACTTAAAAAAAGATAGTATAATGCAGATTGATTATTTTTTTAATTAGAAAAATATCATTTAGATTATAAAGATTATAAGGTCACTTTGAGTGAGTTTAAGTACGAAGCATCGATTACTAATTTTACATTTTAAAATAAAAAGTTAGAAGATGAAAAATAAATCGAAATATTATCTCAAGATTAAATGGGTGTACTTAAAAAATGCTAATAAAAATAATTTTAAAAATAAACTACAAGATCTTAGAATTAAAGATATTTATAAGGAAGCTAATGTTATCTGAGAAAAAAATACTAAGTGAGATTAAACAAGTTGTAAAAAAAATATGTTTGGAGAATTAGAAAGAAAAGCTCATATTAGAAAAAATAATTAGTGATGGAATCAAAATAAACAAAAAAGATCAAAATTAAGAATTTTTTTATAAAAAATTAATTTAGATGTAAAAGGTTAGATAATTGAGAAATATTGAGTAGCACATTGGTATTCTAAGAATACAATATGTAATAGAAAGAATTCAGCAATTAATGATTTATATAATAGATTGAATACTAAAAATGGTAAAAATGTATGTATAAATTAGCAAATAAAGAAATAAAAATAAAGATTTAGTTCAAGTAAAGTGCATATAAAGATCAAAAAATGATTTTCTTAAAAAGGATATTCAACATAGGTAGATAAGATATTTTGAAAAAAATTTTGAAGAAGATTGTGGTGAGACTTGAATGTTTTATGGCATACAATGTTGCCAAGTAAAAGAGAAGTATAAAATTAAGTATTGCAAAAATAAGAATGCTCGGGTGGATGAGTGACTTTACTCTTCAAATACAAAATGTGAAACGAATATATACGTGAAAAGGTTGGAGTAGCTCCAGTGGTACATAAGATTAGAGAAAATCATCTTAGATGGTTGGGTCATATAAAACATCAATGGTCCGATGACCCAATTAAGAGAGTAAATGTAGTAGACACCTATTAGCCTCTTGGATGCCACAAAATGTTGTCCATCTCAGTAGCCACCCTCTTCTTTTTCTCCTTGTGAAGATCCAGCTACAACTTGGCATTGTTGACATCACCTATTGGCTCCTAGATGCCATCTCACTCTATGATGAAACTCAACAAGGCTAGAGGAAGGATAGTGAGGTTCAACAGCTTCACCGATTACCTTATTTATAGGCACGAATCAATTGAACAATGAAGCTAGCGGTCAAATTAGAAGGCGATTGCAGCACAATTTTTCAAAATTCCAATCAAATGGTCAAACATCTCAATTATTGGTATTTACTTATCTCTAATAATCTCATTATTTTATAAGTCACCTCTACAAGGAGCGAGAGAATCTAGAAACTAAAAGTATAACTAAGATCTATTCCAAAATGAGCTGGCCTAGAAAAGCCAAACCTGAACCATGCAAATTCACCTAAGAAAGACAAATCGTCAATCCTCCACTCGACTCGCTCAAACACCAACCCATCAATTCACCAACATGCTGGCCTAAGTGAAGTTTTTGATTGCTACCTGTTGGACTCAGTAGACGACAAGTCCAACTCCAGCATCGTGATAGGAAACTTGCTACTCGCTCGAACGCTTACCCTAGGGAACTCTTGAACTCGCCCAATACTACCGACAGGTGACCTCCAACAAACAGCTTGCCAAGGACTTACAGCACAAATTCACCATGCAACAATCACCCCGCCTTCAAGTGTGGGCAAGCGATCCAAAACGACGGTTCACGTCACTCAATGATTGTGTTCTAGCCACACCTCAAAGAAGTACATGTATCAGCTTGTTGTTGCTCCTAGAATTTATATATTACCTTATTTTTCTCCAAGCTTTCTATAGCCATATGTGTAGCCCTCTACTCTTATAAATATCAAGTCAAGAGGCATCCTTAAAAATACTTTTTTGGATCTTTTGCTTGGACTCTAATTTCTTGGATTCTCACTGGCCTTTGTGCTTAAACTAGATTTATGATCTCAGAGTGTACTTCTTTGAACTATTAAGTGGTTTCTATAATATACACTAATTCGACAAATTTCTTAAATGCCTTAAGATTCTACAATCTATTCATTCATGTGCGCTCTATATATTCAGCTTATATACTGCTCCCAACGTCACCCCACTCCTACTTCACGTTGCTAGACTCGGCAGTAAAGTCTGGTGTCACTCCATAGACAAATATGGATTCAACAACATTATCTTCAATAAAAGTTGCGTTAACTATTTATTAAATTATCATCCTTATTTTTGCCACAAATCCACCATAACAATCTCATTTTTATATATGCAACTTAGATATCAATGACTTTTAATAGCCAATATTCAGATCCAAATAGCATAACAATCTAATCATAGTTTTATAAAATTTAAATTTAAGCCTTAGGATCCATTTGGGCGGCGATGGTGGTGCGGTCTACACTGCACTACAATGTTGTTTTAGGCGCTCTGTTCTGACAGCATTTTAGATGCATTTTGAGAAATCTATGGTGGGAAAGCTATGCTTTCTAATATGATCTTGCTTCATGTGGTGACAGTTAGAAAACTACGGTTTGACTTTTATAAAATAAAAAAAAAAATTGTATACTCACAGCAGCTCTTTAAATAACAATTTCTTCTGCAGCACATCCATCACTGCTTTTTCATACAATCGCATCTGTCATAAACATACCCTTAATGGTATCATCATATTGCACAAAACTCTTGAAACACTTCATCATTTTAACCATATAACCTTAACTTTAGTAGTTATATCATCATTAATCTATGTATTCTTCAGCATAATTGATCTAACTAAATATCTAAAATATGTATCACCTTATATTCTAATAACATTGAATGAAAATTACTAACATCATGCCTATTAAAAACTATATATTATAGATTCAATATTTATTCTAGTAATTTAAATGGTTGGATCTTTTAAATATTTCATCCATTTGTGTAAATTTAAACTTTAACAAATTAGAACTATATCACATACAAAAAGCATGTGCCAGGATATCTCATTTTTAAAACCTTTTGTAAATATTTTGATAACTAATAAAAAAGATATGAACTTTGATGTGAATCTATAACTGAAAACTATGGATCACTCCACAATAACTTCTATTACTAGTTAGAGATTCCATTAAACATATCTTTAATAACATTAATTATTAACTGTAACATAATTATGTCCTAATTGCCTTAAAAAATAAACTAAATTTTCAAGTACATCAACATAAATGACAAAAAATAGCATTGCCATGATAACAAGGAGTGAATGAACAACATTGTGTTCTCATGTAGGAGCTTCATAATGTTCGCATCAAGAAAGCATTTTTCAGCATATCTAATGCACATCACCCCCTTGTCCTGATATAATTTTCACTGCAAATAAGTCAAATGGTGTAGTTAATCAATATTATCCATGTATCTATATTTGATACCTTATAGAAACTGATGTGTTGGGTTATAGAAAGCAGATGAAATTCATAGTGTTTCAGGATAATTTCAAATTTCTTTAAACTATTCAACAATATAAAATAATTGGCTGGAAAACATGGAAAGAAGGATTAAGAAAAGTAAACAAGCAAGCTGGGTTAGAAGGAAAAAAGCAAATTAAAAGTGATAGTTGATATTATAACAGGAAATCTTCCCTGATGGAATAAATGGCTCTGAATAGGTAAGACTGGGTCAATTGACAAAATTATCATTTGATATTTCTCAAAGTTTTAAGTACTTGTATGTGGGATGTCAAATGCATTTTGTGCTTGTTAGCTGCATACATGGTTTCGGTTTTGCAATAAGTCGTGAAAGTACATATTTGTTTTTTACAATAATTTTAAGTACATAAGGGCACTGAATTGCTCATGATAGTTAGGCAATGAAACTCTGTTATTTTTAGCAGGTTCCTTAAACAATGCGTGATGTACTTCACAGAGACTTCACTCACATTGAGAAATTGTTTACTAATCTGAGGATTTCCACAGGCGTAAGTCTGATGGTTAATCACACATCGAGCTTATAGGAGAATGCACTTGATTAAATAGGTCACAAGGCTCTATATTAATTTTGCAGATAACACCTTATTTTCGGAATAAATTGATGCTTTCTTAGTGGAGACAGAGAGAATAGTAGTAAATTCAATCAAATTCTATGATTTTATCTCCAGAGTTTAACTGGATGAACCCCAATCTAAAAAATGCAGTAAGTCTTGACTATGAGAATGTAGCTTCAGGCAAGGAAATTATGAGAAGTAATAATAGGCATTTGTTCAAGGAGCAGGATGTAACCATCATCACTAAGTTAGGGGGATTGTTTTGTTGCTTTGAGTCAATGAACCATGGGTATAAATGTTAATCTCCTTATTAAGAGCCCTAGGTTTCCTCATCTAAGGCAATCCCCTGATGATTGAAAGTGATACTGTATCAAAAGCCCAATTATCATGGTAAACTTTGGTTCTCTTTATTGGCAAATGGCTTAATAAAATGATTAGACTAATTGGCTCATCGGCACAAGGCATGGCATAATGTGGTTCACATGAAAAAAGAAATAACTGTTCAAAAGCAAGGTGTGACAGGCCAATGTCAGCTTACCCCATAAATGATGCTTTTATGGGTTATTTATGCATGATTTGATTGATGATAGCATGGAACCTATGTGACCTAATTCGAGATTGAGAAGAGTGACTAATGAACATTGTCCCAACCATGGATGTTAATGAGGATATAGCTTTTAAACTATAATATTAGGATAATATAATAAATACTACATAGATATGTAGGTCTCTTAGGATGTAAGACTTGGGTTTGATGGTATCTTACATGCTTCAACCTAAAATGAGTGTTCTTATAGATTTCAACCATGATAGACTTAGGATAGATGTTGAGGGTTCTTCGATGAGTACTATGCTACAAGAACAACAACAACAACATCACACGAATCCTTTAATGCATTGTCCCAAGCTGCTTGCTTTAGATTAATATAAGTTTACTTTAGATGTTGAATGATAGTTTCCTCCTCTAGGGCCACTTCACCTTTTTCATACTATATCTAGTTCTCTTCTTCTCTTTCCTTCTTATCAATTGAAATCATTTTCCCATTCCTTAATGTCACAACAACAACAACAAGAAGAAGCATTTCCTTAATGTCACGCGTAGAAAGAAAATGAAAGAAGAGAGAAAGAAAAGTAAGAAAACAAGAGAGGCAACAACAAGGGCCTCAATGGAGAGAGTTCATGTAGAGAAAATATTAAATTTCCATTAAAATCCCATTGAAAAGATTATAAATAATGATTCTATTTATAAATTCAAAGGAAGAAGAAAACAACACAAATTCTAACTAACTGTAATCATGGAAAAAAGAATTATCCTAAAAAAGCTAATCTCCTAATTAACCTGCTAATTATCCTCATTTTGTCTACTCTTTAATATTTTCTTAACATAATTTTAATAAAATATTCATTTTGGGTATGACTAGCCTCCATTATTTTAATAATAAAATCATATTATTGTACTACAGATCATCCACAAAGACAACAACAACAACAAGCCTTTATCCCACCACATGGGTCGACTATATGAATTATTCTTCTCCATTGTGTCATATTAAGTGTCAAATTCTCATTTAATTCTAATAAAATAAGGTCATTGTTTATACTTCCTAACTATGCCTTTTTAGGCTTACCTCTATCTTTCTTAACATATGTCGAATCTACTACATCTACTCTCCTAACTAGATCATCAGACATCCGATGTTTTATGTGACCAAATCATCTAAGATGACTCTCTAATCTTATCTACCATTGGAACTACTCCCACATTTTCACGTATATATTTGTTTCGCATTTTGTCTCTAAATTTAAAGCCACTCATCCACCTAAGCATCTTCATCTATACAACACTTAACTTAATTTTATGCTTCTCTTTTACCAGCTAACATTCTGCACCATAAAGCATTGCAGGACTCACCATCATCTTATAAAATTTTCTCGTTAAGTCTAAGCGATAATTTTCAACCACACAATAGGCCCGATGCATTCCTCCACTTCAATCATCCAACTTAAATTCTACTAATAACATCCCCCTCTATTTCACCATCACTTTGAACAATAAACTTGAGATATCTAAAACGTTCACTCTTTTTAATGACTTTATCACACATTGTCACAACCCCACCACTAGATCTTCTACAACTAAAATTACACTTCATGTATTTGGTTGCAGATTTACTTAAACGAAAGCCTTTAGACTCTAGGGTTGACCGTCATAATTTAAGTTTCTCTTGAACTCCCTTTCTAGTCTTATCAAATAAGAAGAATATCATCAGCAAGAAGCATAGACCAAGGTACATTCTCCTATAAATGTCTAGTGAGAACATCCATAACTAAAACAAAAAGAAATGGGCTTAAAGTCGCTCCTTGATGTAATCCAACTGAAATAAGAAAATACTTAGCCAATCTTTCTTGTGTTTGATTACAAGAAACAACTCCAATATACCTATCCTAAATGACTTGAATATAAGTAATATTAACTCTCTTTTTTTAACTCTCTAAAGCACTTCTTTTAAAACTTTATCATATGTTTTCTCTAAATTAACAAATATCATATGCAAATCCTCCTTACTCTCCTTATGCTTCTCCATCAAACCTCTCAACAAATGTATAGCATTTAGACTTACATGGCATGAAACCAAACTAATTTGAGAAACTTTTGTATCATGTCGTAACCTATGCTCAATTACTCTCTCTTATAATTTTAATATATGACAAATTAACTTAATTCATCTATACTTTGTGTACTCTTGTGCATCACCTTTATTCTTAAAAATAAGAATCAACAAACTCTTTCTAAATTCATTTGACATCGTTTCATTGTTTAAAATAATATTAAAAAAATTAGAAGCAACAAAATTTCTTAATCTCCTAAGCATTTTCACACTTTTATTAGATTATCACTAGGTCCTATTGCTTTTCTATATTTTATTTTCTTCAAAGTCTCTTCAACTTTAATTTTACTATTTTTATTTAGGGTACTAAGATCACTAAAGTCAATCGTATTCTCACAATCTTCATTAGATAGTTTATCAAAATATCTCCGCCTATATTGAATACTCTTTTAAGAAAAGCACTTTTTACTTTCATCTTTAAAGCACTTCACTTAAACTAAATCTTTAGTTCTCTTATCTCTTTATTTGGGTAATTTATCTTTACTTATCTCTTTTTGATCTTCTAAACATTTTTACACTTCTATTGGAATATCACTAGGTCCTACTATTTTTTCACATTTTATTTTCTTTAAAGTCTCTTCAACTTCAATTTTACTAATACAATGATAAAAATAAAAATCACTATTTTCATTTAGGGTACTAAAGTCACTAAAGTCAATCGTATTCTCACAACCTTTTATCAAAATATCTCATACATCTATGTTGAATATGCTCTTCTAAGAAAAGTACTTTTTGATCTTCATCTTTAATGCACTTTAGTTGAACTAAATCTTTACTTTTCCTCTCTCTTTGTTTAGCTAACTTATACATACATTTTTCTCTCTTAGTATCCAATCTACAATATAAATTACTAAATGCTGACTTCTATGCATCATCCGTAATGAGAGGAGGAAAAAATGAGAAAATCTCTTGTATAGCTTCTTTTGTAGCTTGTTAAGCTCTAATGCAATATTCAATGCAATCACCATATAAATAATATCAACCCAACTTGGTTTGCCTCCTTGTAAGCTTATTCTCATGCCTAAATATGGCTAAACAGCCATTAATGTACTGATATGATTTAGTTTTAACCCTTAAGTACAACTTTATTTAGTTTACCAAATCTCTTAGTTTCTTCCATATCCTAGTATTTTATTTCTTTGGTCAACCATAAAAATTCAAAGTTAAGGTTCCCTACTGTGAGAGGTAAAATCCTATGAAGATGATTTCATATTCTCACTCCACAAACAAAATGTAAATCAAGACTATCCTTATAAAGTATCCTTAATATCAATTGGTGTCAAATGAATCATAGCCAATCTTAACTATGATTATTGGAGCATACTAGCCCCTGCTACCTTTAGAATTTGATAAAACAGGTTGTCCCACTTATTCACTTCAATCGTGGATCTAGCATCTAAGTTAGATAAAATAATTAGTTCATTACTAGTGTTTTCCTTTTAATCACATATCACTGATCTACCACAGCCCTCACCCTCTTGGTAATTTGCAGCAACCACTCTTGAAGTAGCTGCTAGTTCTGACCTAAAAAACATCAAATGTAATTTGAAGTCAAGACCATTGACGTCTAGGCCAACATTATATTTAAGTTTAATTGGGAAAAGCCAAATTACATTCCACTTTTTGAAATGTTCATCTAAAATATTATGTCACAATTGAAATTAAAAATAGCTACGACAAATGAAATCAATCATCTCTTTCCCAGCTCAAGTTCTTGCACACAGTAACAAAAAATTTTGGAGAAGAAAAGCAGTACAAAAGGATGAAAATCACTAGGAAAAAAACCATATATCCTTCCAACACTCTGTCACTAATATTTTCTGTTTTAAAAAATTTCAGAAGACATAAAACATGTAAAGATTGAATTTTGAATAGTACCCGTATCCAGGTAAATCCACGAGATACCAGCTATCGTTTATCCTGAAATGATTGATGCATTGTGTTTTACCTGCAGATCAAGAATGTAGTTGACGATTCAAGCGGAAATTCTAGTAGGTAAGAAAACCCGTGACTGGGAGTTGGGTAGAGAGAGATATGAGAGATCGGCGAATCCACCAGGTTTCTTGGAGGTGAGAGCTAGGCGCTTGCGGCGGACGAGTGAGTTGAGGAGGGAGGATTTCCCAACGTTGGAGCGCCCGACGAGAGCGAAGTCCGGGAGGGAGTCGGCGGGGCAGTCCTCAGAGCAAGTGCTGCTCTTCACAAACTCCGCAGTGCATACCTGTGCATCACTTGAGTATGATCCCAGTACGATGTTGGAACCCTTAAGAATCCTGCCCCTCGCCACCGACGTCGACGCTGTGGGTAGCTCAACCTCCGGCGGTACGAAGAGCTTAGCGAGAGGTATCTCGATCAGAGTTTCGTCGGGGATCAGCGGGCGACGAGGCGTGTCGAGCTGAAGTAGTTTGGGGACAGCGGCAAGGTGGGATTTGTTCGCAACTGCGGCGGCGAGGGTTGCGTCGGAGGAGGAAGAAATGGAGGAGAAGGAGAGATGGAATCGGAAGGAAGGCAAGCTGGAGGAGGAGATGGACAAGAAGCGAGGGAGGATGCGCTGGTGATAGTGGAGCACCATCCTCCTCACGCCTATGATCTTTTTTGGGCGTCTAATTTATTTATTTATTTAGAAAATTTATTTTAAATTAAAGTATTCTTACATATTAAATTTTGAGTCATAACCTTCAACTAAAATCTTACAATAACTTTCAAATAAGAGAACTCCATGAAAGTCTCTTCATATCAAAATCTTTTCTCTAACTTTGTAAATCTTAAAACTTCTATGATCATTCTGAACTAATCTTAAAATATTTATGAGCAATTTACACCAAGACTTCTCACAACAAATTTTTCATTCTAATAATGTTTTTTTAAAGTTAGTGATGCTACATGTTTGATTAGTCTAATTTTATCATATTCATTGATAGTTGTAGTTATCATAAAAAAGAGATTAGAGGAGTATCCTAGGTTCAAAAAAATAAACAAAATTTAAACTTATAAATAGGGTTTCAAATGTTATTTATCTTATTTCTTCATTAAATCTTAAACATTGGTTGACATCATCTTTGAAGAATGATGATGAATGACAAAAAAAGTCAAAGTTAATGACTCTAAGTCAAATATGAAATTAACTCAAAATTAAATTATTATCACATAACAAATGAATTCTATGTCTACATAACCTAATCTTATCTTTAGATCTTTCTAGTTAGATCCGAAGTATTTTAGTAACTGTAGGTGACCTACTAGCTTATTTTTAAATTTCTTAAATTATCATAGATTTTTTTTTCTTATATTCAAAAGCATGTTTTGAGATAAATGAACTCCATCAAAGCGATCTAGTGCATATACTTATTTAGAGTAGAGAAATGAATTTGTTTAAATTTGTAGATCAAATGAAGACTTTCGAACAAAAAATGAAGATTTATCTATATTAGTTGTGAACATACAATATTTTTATGCAAATCAAAAGTAAGATTAGTAATTAAAAAAATGCAGAATAACTCTTATACCTGCATTGATATATTTGCATGTTATGTAAAATTTATTTTAAAAATTTGAGTAAATGATACTAATTATTTAATAAAAAAATATTTTTGAAACATCAAATTGAGTTAAAGTTTAAAAATCAATAATTATAAAAAATATTATATGCAAAAATATTGAGTTATATTTTTTATTTTTAAAATATAAGTATTTTAATTATATACTAAAAATTCAAAATATTGAATAATAATTTAAATTAAGAGTAGCTTACTCCATAATTTATCCATAACAGTCCATTGAACCTCACTTTCTATCCATTGACTTCATTCATTCTTTTTAGGTAAGAATTTGAAACAAAGAATTCCAAAATAAATTGAAATAAAATAAACTTCCCCTCATCTATCCTTTTCTCATTCCTTATGACTCTCATCTCTCTTCCCCTCTCATGTGATCTAGCCTTGATGAAGAAGTTGGACAAAACCCATCACTTTTGGGTGATCAACCCTAATGAGAAACATTATATAAAAGCTCTATCTCTCTCTCTCTCTCTCTCTCTCTCTCTCACTCACTCACTTCTCTTATGAGTATGCTAGGATTTCCACATTCCATCCTTCCCCCATAACTCATGACTATGAGTGCTTTATGGTCTTAATTTCTAGGTTGTAATCTTATGGTATAAGACTTACTTGGTTCTAATCACTATTATATTATTATTGATTTAAAGTCTCTAGGTTGTATTTTTCAAAGAAATGTAAATCAACATATGTTATTCCTTGAAGATTTTAAGATTGACAAACTATTTGAGATTTTTAAGTTTTGCAATGAAATACATCAATGTGTAAATATTCTTTTATTTATTTAATGTGTCCTTGCTTAGGTTTTATAAGGTATTTATGGTGTCATTTGAACTTTTATCTAAGAAGAATTTTTGGGTATTCCAAATGAAGATGACATGTTTAAGAACCAAAGATTTGCGTTAATATAAATCCGCTTTAATTTCTAAAGTTGCTTTCAAAGGTGTTATGCTAAATATTATATGTCTAATGACTTGTAAACATTTTTTCTTCTAGAGTATTAATAATGCAACATTTTTAGTTATATAGTAGTATGTCAATTTCATTTAAAAAAGATTGAAGTTACATATGAAATGGAAGTTGTTCAGTTGTTTGGCCAGCTCATATAGTTTTGTCTTAAGTGATCACATACGAGGTGTAGTATATTAAAATATATTATATTAGAGCATGTTATAATATAGCATTTAACAACATAATATAGTATCGTTTATTATAGCATGTCATGGTGTGTTATTACATCTTATAGAACCTTTTAGAATGCTTTATATTTTATAGTATAATGTGGCACAGTTTGCAAAAATGCAAGTCGCAAAAATTCTAACTTGAAGGCTAAGATGATTGATTTTGGACAAATTCAAGGTAAGCAAGAGGGCATAATGTTGGAGGTGTGCTATAGCATGATGCTTCTAGTTAAAAAAGCATGATTTTATATCCAAAACGGGCATTGTTCATTTTTTTAGTTGAAATTTATAAACTTTTATCATAAATGATCTCTTATGAGATGCAATATAAGATAATATAATGTATTATAGCATATTGAAATTTAAAACACTATAACATAGTGTTGTATCATACATTATATCATATCATGTTGTTCTACTACATGTTATACCATGTTTTAGTTCATTATATATCAAAAATATGCAAATTTGAAGGTTGAGATGGTAAATTTTGGTCAAATTCATGGCAAACTCTAGAGTGTAGCATCGATGGTATGTTATAGTATGTTAGTTTTAGTTATAAATGTTAGTTTTCATGTCTAAAATTGATATTAACCATTTTTTGGATTAGTTTTATAGTTTTCTATTGTATGTGATCTTTATGAGGTGCAATATAAGATAATATAATACATTAAATCATATTATAATACAAGATATTATAGTATAATGTAGCACCATATATTTGAGCATGTAGTGATGTGTTTTTGGATGTTATAAGATATTTTGAAATGTTTAAGTATATTATGGTATTGTACCTTATAGTATATATTAATAGAAATCATAAAAATATTAATTTAATGAATCAAATGATGAAATTTGTTTAATTTGAAGTGGGAATTAGGTTGTAGTTCCAAAGGTGTGCTATGCCACTTGTAGTCTAAAAAGTAAGATTTTATATTCAAAATAAATATTGTATGATGCAGCATAGTATAACATCATATATCATAATATATTGTTGTGTGTTATTATATATTATAACGCTTTTTAATTTTTTTTGTATTTTACAGTTAATGCAGTTGAGCTTGCACTAGTATTATTTATAAAAAAGTTGATTTAGACTTTAAAATGGTGGAATTTGGCCAAATTCATAATAGGCTCTAGAGCTTGGCATCATAATATATTGTTTCAATTTAAATTATTTAAGTGATTGTGGTGTTTATTTTTAGAATGTGGGGGACATCACGTAGATCGTACGGGATACTTATTGAGGTGATTAGGTACGATATTGATGTATGATGTACTACCTCGAAAGATAGAGATATCACCCTTTAAAGGATCTAATCACCTAATAAGGACTCCTAAGGCATGTTGGCACTTGTCATCCCACTTGAACTTGACGTCCTTTTTGATAAGTACTGAGAATGGCTAGCATCTTCCCGATAGGTTGGATATAAAGCGTCTTAGATACACTAACTGCCCTTAGAATGATCTGAGTTGAGTTAAACTCTTTGGGGGTGGCATTTTTAATATTGTTTTGATCTTCTTTGGATTGATTTTGATTCCCCCGTGTCGGACAACAAACCCAAGGAAATTCCTTGAAGTTACTCCGAATGCACACTTCAAGGGGTTCATTTTGAGGTTAAATTGTCTTAACCGTTCGGAAAATACTCTCAAGTCATAGAGATGGTCTTCCTTTTTTTTACTTTTGACTATGAGATCATCGACATAACACTCGACTTGATGATGGATAAGTTCATCGAAGATTCGATTCATGGCCTGATGGTATGTAGCTCCGCCTTTTTAAGGTCAAAAGGCATGATCTTATAGCAATAGATTTTGATCGAGGTTCTAAAGGCAGTGTTTCTTTCATCTTCGGGGGCCATCTTTATTTGATTATATGAGATGAGGCGATTTCCACCATTAGCTCTAGTATTTGTAGTAAAAATTCATCTTTTGGACATGCCTTTCTCTTCATAACTCCATGCAAAGCAATCTTTAAACTCAATGAGAAGTTTAACTAAGTCATTGGTTTAAGTTTCATTCAACAAGGAATGATGTATGTCGGACGTGGATTATCTTAAGTTCTTAAGTTGATTTCTTTGAGCTCGTCGATGATCGACTTTATCTCTTCTTCGAACTCTGGCAGTGCATTTTTGACTTCAAAATCATATGGATCATCTAAGTTTCTAAGCACATCTCCTCATATGATTTGATGTGGTTTAAAAAAAAACCTATCAGATTCCAAGTGATTGGTGATGACTAAGCAGTAATGGTCATCATCGACCGGACCTATTGTGTCGAATCCTAGTCCTGTTCTTGATTGAGAGTTCTTGCATTTATTGTTCCATATTCTTTCGAAGTAGTCTGACCTGTGCTTAGACTAAGTATGTGGGATTAACCCTTTCTTTGCTAAATTTAGAATACAAGGCGAGTACCAATCAAAATGTAATTTTATTAAATCTTTATATGAATCATACTCAAGTTCTACATCAACTTCTTAACTTGAGGATGATGCTCCCAAAAAGAACCTCTAAGTCTTCACATCTATGGATGACTTAGGGGCTTCCTTAACTACAAAACACTCAACTTTTTGAGAGGAAAGTGGGTGCTGACCTCACTTTTGGACTGAGTTCTCAATATCCTCATTTAGACTTAGGATTCTTTTAGACACTAAGACTTCTCTAGTCATAAGACACTTCTAGTAATTAGGTAGACATCTAATCTAAGCCTAGAAACTTAGAAGGGTTAACCATAGGATTAGGTTATGCCTTAGGACTTAGGGAGATCCACCTACCCTATAATCCAAATCCAATCCATGTTCACCTTCTCAAACCAAACCTCAAGTTTAATTCAAACACCAAATTCAAACCCAAATCTAAATCCAAATTCCAAGCCAAATGAATGAAGCTCATGATCAAATCCAAATTCAAAATCAACTTAAGCCCTATGATTTTATCTTATGGATTTAGCCTTAGCCAAATTCAAATCAATCCAAAGTCAAGTGATTTTCTCACATATCAATTCAACCCTTCAATCAATCTATCAAACTTACAATCAAACTCAATCCAAAATCCAATTTGCCAAAATCTGTAATCATACCAAATCCTACATAAGTCATTTGAATTACTTTCATGAACTTAGCCAAAATCCCATCTAAATCAATCCAAAATCAATTAATTTTTTATAATCAATTTATATCTTCAATCATCTTCCTAAATATAAATCAAGGCTACATTCAAATGATCAAAACTAAGTCAAACTAAATCAAGATCCAAATATAAGCCCTATGACTTACCTTCATGAGCTTAGCCAATATTTGCATTCAAATCACTTCAAACTCAATTGATTTTCGCATGATAAATTCATGTCTTCAATCACCTTCATAAATATAAATGAAATATACATTTGAATCATCAAAACTAAATCAAAATCCAAACCTAAACCACTTGACCCAACTCCATGGACTTAGCCAAATTCCTTAATTCAAAAACCCAAAATCAATTGATTTTCTCATGAATCAATTATTCCTTCAATTAACATCCCAAATATAAATGAAATCTACAATAATCAAGCCAAATCAAAATCAACTCAAGTCAAACCCAATCTAGCCCTTTTGACTTGAGATTTTCAAGTGAACCAAAACTCATTTGAACCCAAACTGATTAAAATTAGATTTATATATCAATCTCAAATCCATATATAAACTCAACTAAATCAAACTCAACCCAAAATCAAATCAACTAAACCCAATTGGTCCACTTGACCCAAAGTGGCCAATTTAACCTATTTGAGCTAAGTTCCAATCCTACCCAAATTGGATTGAACTAAGCCCATCAAAATCTCCCATCATGATTGTTGATCACCCTAAGTTGATAAATTATGATAAATTAGATTAAATAAAAATATAAATCAAATTGATTGCAACCAATGGCTCATGTTCATTCCAAATTGACTATTGAACTTGACCAAAGCCTCAATTGAGCCCAATTGACTCACTAGACCCAAATGACCTATTGAACCCAACTTGACCTAAAGGGTCAAACCAATCTACAACTCAAGGAAATCCAAATTAAACTCAACCAAAGCCTATAACATACTCCAAATGATCAACCAAACCCAAACTAAGCCATGACCCAAGCCAATTTAGCTAATTGGGTCAAATTAGTCAACTTGACCCATTTGACCCAAATGAACTCAAATGAGCTAAAATCAAATCTAAGCTAAATAAAACTAAACCAATAACACCAATACACTCCAACTGATCATATGAACTTGACCCAACCCTTGGTTTGATCCAATTTGACTAATTGGTCAACCTAAACTGAATGGGTCAAATTGAGTCAAATTGAACCAAATAACATAAAATTTGGCCAAACCTACTTTTGACTCATTTCAAATCGGCCCAAATCAAATCCAATGCTAAATGACCATCCTACCCTTGGGCTAGGGGTATCACATGAGACAAACCACCCATGTAAGTGGTCATTTCTATTCCATGGACACTTGTCACTCTCCTATTGGTCCACCTAGGCTCCTAGGACACTGCCCAACCTGACCCAAAGGTGGTTCGTTCGGCCATGACTCATGGGGAAGTGAAATCACCTCACCTCCCCCATTGGTGCTTTTGGAAAGCTCAAGGACACCCACTACCCTCCTTGGCACCCACCTCCACACCTCCACCCAGCAAAATTGAGCCACATCATCCCCTCCCTACCACCCATGACCCCCTGAGATGGCTGGAAGATCACAATAAACCCAACCAACCTAAGTCATCAGATCAAATGGAGAAAGGGTATACCCCCATCACTCCAACTCCAAACACACACTTTCACTCCCTTAGAGCTAGAAAACCCTAAGACGAGCCACTACCATTCTCGTTAGCCCCAAAATAGGGCACTCCTCCATTCAATCCCATTTACTCAAACCACAACCGAAGTGCAATTAACTTTACACGCACTATTCTTGGAGCTAGTTGGGCAAGAACAAATCATTTCCCAAGCTTCTCAATGACCGAAGGGTGGATTTCAATCAATGCCAACCTGCCAAGCTTCAGTTTATGGCCTCCTGAGCAAACCACCTCAAATTAGAGCTCGTGCTAATTAGTAGATCTTTGTCTCCATTAGACGAAGCTTCCTTAATCAGATTTGCCACTGGTCTTGAGCTTCGGTGAAGTATGTCATTGAAATCGACCTTGGGTAAAAATTTTGTTATAGCTTTTTGAAGAAAACTTGCACGTCGAGTGATCTTAGTCGTTGGATCCCTTTGGATCCTTCACTCAAAGGTGTGGGATCTGTTTGGAATTGATCTAAGCTCAGGTGAGCTCGGATCACGCGAGCAATGGCAAACGAACTCCGTTCTTCCACGCTTGCATGATGATAGATCACACACCGTCCATTCCGCATGATCGAAATGGATGATTATGATTAGATCTGATTTAATCATATTAAGCCACAAGATTAATCATGATCGGATTGGACGACGCATGAGAAAACGCATTATGCCTCTCGTGACACCATGTGGAAAGCACGCAGTATCAGCGCACCACGTGGCGCCGACGGGATTAAGGGTTATTTAGGCTTAATTAATGTGTTTTATTGGATGAAATTTGTAAAAATTATAACTAATTATAGAAAAATATAAAATATAAATAAATACTCATTTAAAAGATATTTTAGAGAAGAAATTATTAAAAATATTCTTAATTAATTTTGAACAGTAATTAAGGCTGAATTAAGGTTTGATTACAAAATTAATTAGCTTAATAATTACTTAATTACTTAAGTAATTAACTCCAAATTTTATGGCTTAATTTATCGTGATGACCTCTGCCTCCCATGATTTTCTTAGGATTTATTGCTTAATTAATTAGGAAAATTGACTAATTAAACTTTAATTGCTCTCTAAAGTTAATTAATCCTTAATTAATCCCATGAACAACAACAAATTAATTAATCAAGTTTATTAATCATGATTCAATAGTGAATGAACCCATGGGATAAGATTGAGGCCTCCCTCCTAATCTATTTCCTTAAGTTCATTTCATTAATTAAATCAATCAAGGCTTAATTAATTAATTAAACAACTTAATTAATTAAATTAAAATCATAATCATATCAAATTTTAATCAAGTAAATCTTGGGTAGACCTTTAGATGTTCAATAACCTAAAGAGGTCTTAAGGAAATTATGGTTAACCTACATGTGTGAGAAAACCATAAGAGTACTTAATTAAATTTCTTAGTTTAATTAATCTTTAATCATGTGCCAATTGCATTAGGTCCCTTTCATTTCTTAGGATCATTACTAATTTAATTTCTAATGTCTGTGCATATCATGTTGGCTCATAATTATTTGGATAATTATGTTAAGGTAACATAGCAAATGGTTAATTAATAGATTTAATGCATACCACAACTTAATTAACTCATAAAATTAATTTAATTACATTTTATTAAACCAAATTAATTAAAAATATGAGAATGGGTTAGGATCAGCAAACCTTTTCTCACATCCTTAAATCAAATCAAAACATGAAATTTAAAAAAATGATACTAAGAAAGCTTTGGTTTATTTTAAATAGTTTTATTTAATATGATTGTCCTTAGAAATTATTTTGATTGAATGAATCACATGTTTGTATTTGATTATTCCTTTTCAATCATGTTAAATGTTGTATGTCATTTGAAATCATACATTTATCTTTTCAAAATTAATTAAATCAAATGATTTTCCTTTTTTATGTAAGCTTGCATGTGTTGGATTAATTTATAATATGTATGGCTATTATCACCAATAAATTCAAATTATTTTTTTAAAGTCTATAAATAAATTACATTGATTAGAGTGATAATAATTATGAATATATATAGGCTTTGCATGTACTTATAGCTTAGGTATGTAAAGTAAAGCTTTATATTCCTTAATTCATATGTGGTTTCACATGTATTTGAATGTTAATAAGTATATAGTCTGGACATCCCGAGAATACGAGGCTTTAGCTAGCCCTAAAGAGGTCATTTGATTACCTCATTTCCCTGGTTAATAATGACACATACTTATTTGATTTCATTCATATGTGTTTCTACATTAGAATTTGGGTGGAACTTTGTTTCACATACATAAATATTTTAATCAAATAAAAAAATAATTTTTGCATAATTTTCTTCCCCTTATTTGCATATACATCCATGTGTAATAAGATAACAAAGTATATAGTTTAAACATCTCAGGAATATGAGGTTTTAGCTAGCCCCAAGGAGGTCATTTGATTACCTCACTTCCATGGTTAACAAAGGCATGTACTTGCTCCTTTCTCTTTACATGTGTATGTATGTGTGGCTAAAGGATGAAAACCCCTCTTTTTGTATTAAAAAGAATATATGCATCCATAATTAACTAGGTGATTGAATTAATTATTCATGTGACTTAGAGTTGTTCTTTCTTATGTTCATGTGTACAAGGTTACATAGATTTGAATGTAAGTGGGTATATAATCTGGACATTGTGGTGTTTATTTTTGGATGTATGGAGGGACACCACACAGATCATAGGGAGTACTTATTGAGGTGGTCGTGTATGATATTGAGGTATGATGTACTATCTCAAAAGATAGAGGCGTCACCCTTCAATGGATCTAATCACCTAATAAGGACTCCTAAGGCATGATGAGTTTTCAAATACACCAGAGATTTTTCCCTTGCTTTACATGGATGAATAAAGTAGGGTTTATATTAAACCGAATTTTAAAGTTCTTTATAGAGGTAAGCCTCCATATTTAATTACATCCTAAAGAAAGTGAATTTCTTAGGAATACTCTCAATTAAAGTAAACAATCATTATCTGCAAAGATTTCAAAGTTAGACTATCAGAGGATTATCTATATTTAAAAAATTAATCGGGATAGATCAAATGGAGAGACTTATTTTAGAAGCTGAAGGAGATGAGTAAATAATGCTCATGATACTAGGAATCCTAATGAGCATTTCAATCTATCTATGATTAGGCTTTATGTATTTAAAATTGAAGAGACTTATTTATTTGAGTTAGAATTTTATTAGATTACTAAGGCTTATAATCCAACAACACAAGATTGTGAAAATGCCTAAGAGGTGAGGATTTATGCTTGTAGCCTGAAAGAAATAGCTACCTCAGATCCTAAATATATGGAGCTTTAGTACGAAGTAAAGCATGACCTAAATCTAAGCGACAGGTGGACATAATGGTTTACCTCCATAAGAGAGGATAAACCACTCGACTTATGGGCTTACAACTGTCTGGACTGGCCATCAACTAATTCCTCATATGTTTTAAATTCATGTGATCCGGTCATATGAATTTGCAAGATAGTTGGGATAGTTATTTATTTAGAAAGAGACTAAAATCCTAAACCCACTCCCTAAGAGACTAGAGCATGAGTGGTATGAACAATGACTTAATCTACAAATACAAAATCTTTTCATATTTTATTTAAATTTTGACACTTCATTTGGACAAAAGCTTTAGGATTTTGATGCCTACATGCATGATGAAATGGATTATTGGCCAAATCAGTGAGAAGAGGGTGCTCTCCACCACAAGGGATGCCTTCACAGGTCAAGCATTCCCCTATCATGCAAGGATGGAGATCCCCTGATTTCAAGAAAGAAATAATATGCATGCATGATGTGAGACATACAACATTCAGGTAAGGGGTTCATAAATATTTTAATTATCTTATTTAAGACCTAGACTTTATAATGAGGTTATGAATTATTTAAAATTTAGTTATGAGTGATTAATTGGGGTAGAAAAAATTAATTTTATCCTAAGAGCTTAATCACATCCAGCCACATTTAAAGCATCATTCATTTAAAAAACTAAAAAAAACATGTTATTCTTAATGCATGAAGAATAAGAGGTCGGTGCGGTTGAGTACCGGTGTACAACCCGAAAAGAAAGAGATGGGTAGCCGAGTTCTACCCTTATACAATCCGCTATATAAAAGAATAATTATAATATGTGAATGCTATGGGGGTCTTTATTCTTCATTCTTCATATCTTCATTTCTTTCCTCCTTAATTCTTTGATTTGGTGGGTTTCAAGGCATCACAGGGCACCCCAAGACAAAGTCTTTTGACCACTACTCATCCTAATCCTCCATAGAATTAATCCTAATTCCTAATGCAAAATTATATTGAAAATAAGAAAAGAAAATTTAACTACACCTGCAAAATAAGTGTTTGCTAAACATATATACAACCTAAGTAGTTATGTTTATAATTTGGACTTAACATCCTATATATAGGTAACCAAGCCCATCTTTCCTAACTTGGATTATATTTAAGGGGTTAAGCAACCTGTAAAGAGAGCATTTATATTTATTATTAAGCATCCCCATAAGCATAATCCCCTATAAAAAATATGATTAGGCTAATATCGACCTACCATCCAGTCTACAAAGCATATACTCTAACATCTAATCTAAAATAATACATCATAAAATAAAACATACATCACATCTTGCACTGTCCTAACTTAGAACTAGAAGTGATAACTTGATTCTAATATGTGTGTTAAGGCTTGTGTGGTATGTCTTACTAAGCATTACAATTATATTTTCTAAGTGTAGAAGAATTTAATTTAACATAATGAGTTGGTTTCACTTTAAATTGTTTAGTTTATTTGAGAATTTTAATTTATGTTTTCTTTTATTTCATTTGATTACACTTATCAACTAAGTGTTATGAAGATAAGAAAAAAGATTTCTCTTTCTCATCCCTACCTTAAGCCACTTTCTAAAGCATATTAATTTTATTTAGTTCTCTTTAGTGAATGGATTATTACACATTTTAAATTAATCCTAAGTTTAGGTTCACTTTAAATAATTCTATTCAATGTGAAAGACATTTTAAGATTAATCTAATTGGACTACTATCACATGACAGATGCTAAATAATTCCTTTCCATCACATGTAACATACATATGATTTAATCCTAAGTGTATCTATACATGCGACATATTTTAGCACACTTATATGATGAATGTAGATATGTATTTGAAGTTTATATTTTTCATTTGATTGAATTATTTAATCATATTAATTTAAAGCATTATCCTAATTCTTATACAAAAATACATAGGGATGAAATTAAAAAGGTATGTGTCATTGTTAACTAGAGAAGTGAGGTAATCAAATGACCTCATTGGGGCTAACTAAAGCCTCGCATTCCCAGGATGTCTAGACTAAACACTTGCTTTTCTCAATACATATGGATTTATACATAAATAAAAGAAGGAAAACCATGCAAAAATTGTATTTTTATTTGATTGAAATATTTATGCATGTGGAGTAAAGTTCTATCCAAATTATAATATACGAACACATATAAATGAAATAAAATAAGTATGTGTCACTGTTAACCAGGGAAGTGAGGTAATCAAATGACCTCCTTGGGGCTAACTAAAGCCTCGTATTCCTAGGATGTTTGGACTATAAACTTATTAACATTCAAATACATGTGAAACTACATATGAGTTAAGGAAAATAAAGCTTTACTTCATATATCTAAGCTATAAGCACATACAAACCTATATGTATCCATAACTACTATCACTCTAATCAATGCAATTGATTTATAAATTTTTGGAAAAGTAATTTGAATTTATCAGTGATAATAATCACACATATTATAAATTAATCTAACACATGCAAGCTAGCATAAAGGAAAACCATTTGATTTAATTTAACTTTGAAAAGATGAATGCATGATTTCAAATGATATACAACACTTAACATGATTGGAAAGAAATAAATAAACATAAACACATAATTTCATTCAATTAAATTAACTCTTAAAGACAACCATATCAAATAAAATCATTTAGGGTAAACCAAAGCTTCTTTAATGTCATTTTTAATTTCATGTTTTGATTTGATTTAAGGATGTGAGAAGAGATTTGGTGATCCTAACTCATTCCAATGTTTTTTAATTGATTTAGTTTAATGAAAAAAAAATTAAGTTGATTTTATGGATTAATTAGGTTGTAATATGCATTAAATTCATTAATTAACCCTTTCCTATATTGCCTTAGCATAATTAGGCAAATAATTATGAGCCAATATGATATACACATACATAAGAAATTAAATTAGTAATGATCCTAAGAAATGAAAGGGCCTAATACAATTGGCTCACAATTTATGGTTAATTAAGTTAAGAAACTTAATTAAATACTTTTATAATTCCCCCACACATGTGGGTTAACTATAATTTCCTTAAGTTATTAAACACCTAAAGGTCTACCCACGATTTCATTAATTAATTTATGATGTAATTATGATTTCAATTTTAATTAATTAATTCATTTTGTTAGTTAATTAATTAAGCCTTAATTAATTTGATATTAATTAAAAAGAGAAATGAACTTAAGGGAAATAGGTTATGAAAGAGGTCCCAACCCTATCCTTTAGTTCATTTACTATTGAATAATGATTAAAAAATTTAATTAATTAATTTATTAATGTTCATGGGATTAATTAATGATTAATTAACTTAGGATGGTAATAAAAACTTAATTAGTCAATTTGCCTAATTAATTAAGCAACAAATCCCAAGAAAATTATGGGAGGTATACGTCATCCTATTGAATTAACCCACAAAGTTTGGGATTAATTACTTAAGTAATTAAAGAGTAATTAAGCTAATTAATTTCTTAATTAAATCTTAATTAAGCTCTAATTACTATTCAAAATTAATTAAAAATATTTTAAATGAATTCTCCTATGAAATATCTTTAAAATGAGTATTTATTTATATTTTATAATTTTTTTACAATTAGTTATGATTTTTACAAGTTTTAGCCATTAAAACACATTAATTAGGCCTAATTAACCCTTAATCCCGTTGGTGCCACATGGCGCGCTGACACGGCGTTGCGGAATTAGTTATTTTAACTTATCTTAGTAAGTGCTTGTGTGGCGATGACATACACACTTTCTCGTGCGCCATCCCATCTAAGATTTTACATCCACGATTAATCTCACGGCGCTAAAAGATAAAATCAAATAGTGTCCTGGGAATACGAGGCCTTATTTAGCTTAGGATACACTTAGGATTAAATAGACATCCTGGGAATATGAGGCTTTAGTTAGCTCCAAGGAGGTCATTTGATTACCTGACTTTCCTGGTTTAACAATGACATGTACCTTTTTAATTTCATTTATATGTGTTTTTTGTATCAGAATTTGGATAGAGTTTTAAATTAATATGATTAAATAATTCAATTGAATGAAAAGTATACAATCCAAACATGCAAATACATTCATCATATAAGTATGCTAAAACATATTGCATGTATAGATACACTTAGGATTAAATCATATGCATTTTACATGTGATGGAAGAGAATGATTTGATATATGTGATATGATAGTAATTGAATCAAATTAATCCTAAGATGCTTTTCATATTGAATGAAGTTATTTAAACTAAACTCAAACTTTGGATTAATTTAAAATGTGTAATAAGCCATTCACTAAAGAGGACCAAATCAAATTAATGTACTGTTGACCTCACTTTTGGAGTGAGTTCTCAATCTCCCCATCTTAAATTTAGGAGTCTTCTAGACACTAGGACTTTCTTAGTCATAAGACACTTCTAGCACTTAGGTGAACACTTAACCCATGCCTAAAGGCTTAGAATGGTTAATTATAGGATTAGGTTATGCCTTAGGGCTTAGGGAGATCTACCTACCCAATAACCTAAATCCAATCCATGTTCACCTTCTCAAACCAAACCTCAAGTTCAATTCAAACACCAAATTCAAACCTAAATAAAAATTCAAATTCCAAGTTAAATGATTGAAGCTCATGATCAAATCCAAATTCAAAATCAACCTAAGTCCTATGATTTTATCTTATGGACTTAGCCTTAGCCAAATTCAAGCCATTCTAAACTTCATGACATGATTTTTGATCATCTTAGGTTGATCAATTATCATAAATTAGGTCAAACTAAGTCAACCTAGCCCTTTGACCAAGTCAACCCCTTAACCCATATGAACCCAAATTAGCCAAATTATACCCTAAGCCAAATTCATTGAAACCAAATGACCATCCTACCCTTAGGCTAGGGGTATCACATGAGGCAAATCACCCATGTAAGTGGTCATTTCCATTCCTTGGCCACTTGGCACTCTCCCATTGGCCCACCTAAGCTCCTGGGACACTGCCCAACCTAACTCAAAGGTGGCTGGGTCGGCCATGACCTATGGGGAGGTGAAATCACCTCACCTCCTCAATTGGAGCACTTGAAACACCAAGGACTCCCACTACTCTCCTTGGCAGCCACCTCCACACCTTCTCCCAACCAAATCGAGCCATCTCATCCACTCAAGGACACCCACAACCCTTTGAGGTGGCTGGATGATCACATTGATCCAAATCAAGCTCGTTTGTCCGATCCAAGGAAGGGTGGGTATACACCCCCTCATTTCCACTCAATCCCACAGAAATTCATTCCCTAAAGCAAGAGAGCCCTAAGACGAGCCGCTAAGAGCTTCTAAAGAGTTCCGAAGCTTCCCCAAGTTCCCCATTCTCAAATTTCTTCAAACCAAAAAAGGGCAACATTCCCTTTGATCCCATATGCTACAAACTCAACCAGAGTGTAATTAACTTTGCACACACCAAATTAATATGCTTTAGAAAGTGGCTTAAGGTAGGGATGAAAGAGAGCAACCCTCTTTATTCTCTTTACAATAACTAGTTGCTAAGTGTAATCATATGAAATAAAAGAAAACATAAATTAAAATTCTTTAATCAATTAAATAACTTCAAGTGAAACCAACCTTTCATGTTAAATTGAACCATTCCAAACTTAGGAAAATACAACTCTAATACTTAATAAGACACACCACACAAGCCTTAACACACACATTAGAATTAAGTTATCACTTCTAGCTCTATGTTAGGGTGGTGTATGATTTGATGTGTGTTTTATTTTTTGATGCATTATTTTAGAATGGATGTTAGAGTGTATGCTTCGTAGACTAGATGTTAAGCCGATGTTAGCATAATTATATTTTTTGCAGGGGATTGTGCTTAATGGGTGCTTAAAAGTAAATATAAATACTTTATTTACAGGTTGCTTAAGCCCCTAAGCATAATACAAGTTAGGACATGTAGGCTTGGTTACCCATGTGTAGGGTGTTAAGTCCAAATCATTAATATAACTGCTTGGGAATGTATGTATGTTTACCTAACCCTTATTTTACAGGTGTAGTTAGATTTACTTTTTCTATTTTTAATGTAATTTTATATTAGGAATTAGGATTAGGCTATGGGGGATTAGGATGAGTAGTGGTCAGAAGGCTTTGTCCTAGGGTGCCCTGTGATGCCTTGAAGCAAGCACCATCCAAATAAAAGAAGGAGATATGAAGAAATGAAGAATGAAGACCCCCACATCATCTATTTATTATAAATTATAATTATTCTTTCATATACTGGGTTGTATAAGGGTAGAACTTGGCTACTCATCTTTTTCATTTAGGGTTATACTGCGGTAGCCAACTGCACCGACCTGTTATTCTTTTGTGTTAGCTTATATGTGATTTGTTTAGTTTACACATTATAAATGACATATTTTTCATAGTTTCTTATGAGTGATGCTTTAATGTGTGGCTTGGATACGATTAGGCTCTTCAAAAAATTAATTTTTCTACCCCAGTTAAGCACTTATAGCTAAATTTTAAATAATTCATAACCTCACCATAAAGCTAGGTTTTAAATAAAATAATTAAAAGATTTAGCAACCCCTTAGCTAAATGATTGAATGTTTCACAACATGCATATCTATTGTCCTCACTTCTGGAGTGAGTCCTTAATCTTTCTCTTAGACCTAGGAGCCTTCTAGACATTAAGACTTCCTTAGTCATAAGACCCTTCTAGTGATTAGGTGAACACTTAACATAAACCTAGAGACTTAGAAGGGTTAGTCATAAGATTAGGCTATGCCTAATGGATAAGGACAATCCACATATCCTACAACCTAAATCCATGTTCACCTTCTCAAACCAAATCTTAAAATCAATTCAAATACCAAGTCCAAATCTAAATCCAAATCCAAATCAAATGATTGAAATCTATAACCAATTCTATACCAAATCAAATCAAAGCAACCTAAGCTTTATGATTTTATCCTATGGACTTAGCCTTAGCCAAATTCAAATTAATCCAAACTCAATTAATTTTCTCAAATATCAATTCAACCCTTCAATCATTCTACCAATTTGTGGGCTTATAAATTTCTATATGGAGGGGTCGCCTTCAAATTTGTTGGTTAGAAATGAAAGAGGCAAGCATATAGAAGGTCATCTTTTTAGGATGCTACGCAGATCCGTAGATGTACTTATTCAAGTGATCGAGTATGTCATCAAGGAATAGTGTACTATCTTGAAAGACATAAGTCACTACCCTTTAATGGACACCTCAATAAAGACTCCTAAGGATGATAGGTCTGCATATGTACCAACGATTCTTCCCCTACTTCA
Organism: Cymbidium sinense; assembly: GCA_021442155.1. Lineage (NCBI taxonomy): Eukaryota > Viridiplantae > Streptophyta > Magnoliopsida > Asparagales > Orchidaceae > Cymbidium > Cymbidium sinense. Next base: position 978,678 of record CM038230.1, read on the forward strand.
TATGGAAAAGTAAAGCAGGGTTTATTTTAAACTATGTTCATTAAGTTTTCTATAGGAGTAAGCCCCCATATTTAATTACATCCTAAGGAATGGAGATTCCTTAGGAAAACTATTGATTAAGGTAAATGATCATTATCTTCAAAGATTTTAATAGGAAATGACTATCAATCGATTGGTTCATTTTTGAAGATCAAATGGAAAAGATCAAAGAGATGGAGTTATTATTGAAGCCAAAAATGGAAGATAAGTAGGAGATGCCTATGATGCTAGGAAACCTAGTGAGCATCTCAAACTATCCTATGATTGGGCTTTACATTTTTGAAGTTGATTTAGTTTGTTTGAGTTGAATTTTTCATTAGAAATTTATGACTTATGATTCCTTAACACAAGATTAAGAAAATGCCTAAGAGATGAGGAATTATTCTTATAACCCATAAAGGGGAGAAGTAATCTCAGAACCTAAATCTAGGGAGCTTTGGTGAGGGCCGAAAGCACAACCTAAATCTAAGGCAAAAATGGGTAATTGGTTTGTCTCCACAAGAGAGGACAAACCACCCAACAACTTAGACTTACAACCACCTGGGGGTGACCGCCAACTAACTCCTCTTATGATTTTAAATATATGTAGACAAGTCTTTATGCTTATGCAAGATAGCTAAGCTGTTGTTCATTTAGAAAGAGACTAAGTCCTTAGACTCACTCCCTAAAGAGACTAGATCATGTGAGGACATGCTTCAAATGACCTAAATCTATTGCAATTCAAATTTCATTTTATTTTCATTTTTGGACAATTATTTTGACTCAAGATAATAGGATTCATATGCCTAATGCATGAGAAATAAAGTTATTGGCAAAAATCAACAAGAAGGGAGGAGGTGTATTTCCACTATGGCTCTCAAAGGTCAAGCCAAGTTTCTCTGGCAAAGGTGAAAGCCCTCTAATCAAGAGTGAAATAAGATGTTACTGTACATGATATTATGAAATAAATACTCATCCAACTAAGGTGTTGCTAATTCTTTTTTCTTGATTTTAAACTTAAACTTTAGGTGAGGTTATGAGTTCTTTATTTTTAATTTGAGTTGTTAAGTTTAGTAAAAGATTTATTTTTCCCTAAAGTGCCTAATCCACATCAAGACCATACATAAAGAAAGAAATAAATTAGGAAAAGATGACACTTAATGCAAAAGCTAAACAAATCATCAATCAATTTATAAAACTAATTGCAAAAATAATAAAAAGCCATTGTGGTGAGGCACCACCGCACAAGCCCGAGAAGACAAATATGGGTAGTCGAGTTGTACCTTTATACAACCCGGATTACAAATGAATTAAATTACAATTAACCAAGGAATTTATTGTTATGGGGGTCTTCAAGCTTTATTCATCCTTCTTCTTCTTTTTTTTCTTGTTTTCTTCTTTCTTCTTTGGTTCTTTCTTTTGAATGGTTGGAAGGTAGGTGCTCCAAGGTTTCACATGGTACATAAGATAGGATCTTATGACTAATGCTCATCTTAATCCCCATAACAAAGATTCCAAAATCCTAATTACACAAATTTAGATAGAAAGAAAAAGAATGGAAATCTAACTAATACCTGTAAAATAGAGATTAGCTAAAATAAACCACACAAATCCTAAGCATGTATATTGGACTTATCACCTCACACATAGGTGACTAAGTCCACCTGGCCTATTGGATTATGCTTAGGGGTATAAAGCACCTGCATGCAAATGCATTTGTATTTTTATTTATGATAACGCTCCTTAAACACAATCCCCTGTTGAAAATAATGATTAGACTAACAGCGTTCTACCATTCATTCTACGAGCATACACCTTAACATCCAGTCTAAAACATATATCACAAAATAAAACAAAATATCAAATCACGCACCACCCTAACCTAAAGCTAGAAGTGATGACTCCTGTGACTGTGCTTTGGAAGGTCGTGGTATGCTTGAAGTATGGCTTTTAGGGTTCAAATTCTCTAAGTATGAAAACATGTTCAGCTTAGAGGAGGATTTCATTTACATTGTTTAATTATTTTGGGTTGATTTTATTTCACATTTTGATTTAGTTCAAGTGAATCCTACAATTAATTACTAAGTTACAAAGAGAGGGAAAGAGAAGAGAACTTCTCTTTCCTTCCCTAACCTAAGTAATTTTTAAAGTAGGTTCATATTTTAGTTTTGTTTAGTAAATATTTTGATTTAGTATTTTAATTAATCCTAAGTTTAGATGAACTCTAAATAAACTTATTCAAAAAGAAAGGCATTTTAAGATTAAATAAAATGAACCAAATTTACATAACACACATTATTGTATTTCTTTCCCAACATGTATAACATGCATATGAATGAGTCCTAAGCATATATATACATACAAATGAGAATATTTAACAAAATTTATGATGCATGCTAAGTAATTCATTTAAGAAAATTTAGAAGTTTAAGATGCATGATTTTTCTTAAGTAGAAAAGGGTTTCTTTATCCAAATTTTCACACATATATATATATATATATATGAAAGTAAGAAAGGCATAAGTGAGTACAACGTCATTGTTAACCAGAGGTATAATGTACAAGATCTACTTAGGGCTACTTAAAGCCTCGTAATCTCGGGGTTGTCCAGACTAATATACCACTCTCCTTAAATATGAAAATATGTACAAAAGAAATGAAATGGAAAAGAAGAATGTAAAAGTTATATTAATTGATTCATTTCATTTATGCAATTTATGTGTGCAAGTATAGGCAACTCTTCTTAAATGATAGCATAGGAATGAATATGATATGGAATTAGATAAGTGTTAGGTTCTTTTCAAATGAACCATGCATCTTACCAACTCCTATTCAAAACAGTACTAACATAAGAGAGAAGGGAAACCTATACTTAGCACACCCTTATATCCTCCACATGCAAGCTTATAATTAGGATATAAGTAGCATACTTTCAAATTTGATAATTTATTTATATGTTTTAAAAATAATTTGGATTTAGTAGTGATAATAAACACTCAAATTTCTACTTTAGCCAACACATGCAAATTTAACATAAAGTAGACAATTTCATTTTTAGATTTGAGTTTGAAAAATATGAATGCATGAAACCACATGACATACAAATTTAACATGTTGGGGAAAGATTCAATACAATAAAAGCATGTAAACAAATTCACTTTAATTAAATCCTAAAGACATTCTTATGGAATAAGAAGGTTTAAAATAAATCAACGTTTATTCAATATGATCTTTGTTTAGTTTTAAGTTTAATTTAATTTTAAAAAGGTGAGTTGAGTTTGCTATTCCTAACCCATTCCCACATGTGTTTGACATTTTTGTTTAATTTTTTTGATGATTAGATATATTTTTATGTATTAATTAAGTTAAGGTATGAATTAAGCAAATTAATTAACCCTTACCTACACTAACCAAATAATTATGAGCCAATGAGATGACATAAAAACTCATAAGGAATTTAAACTTGTAATGCACCTAGGAAGAAAAGACCTAATGTAATTTGACTCATGATTAATAGTTAATTAAGCTAAGCGATTTAACTTAAGAAATTTCAAAACACTCCTCACATATATGAATTGGGTTTTGATTTCCTTAATTGAACTTAGGCTCTTAAATACCTAAGCATCTACCCAAGGTAGATTAATTAAGTTCTGAATTTTTTTAAATTTTTAGAAATTAATTAAGGGGATAATTATGAATTAACCATTAATTAAGAGAGGATTAAGGAAAGAAAATGAGGTTTAGGGAATAGCTTAAGGGAAATACCCCAAAATTATTCCCTAAACCTCTATCTACTAGTTTTGACCTTAATCAATCCTAATAATAGATTAAAACCACTAATCATATCTTAATTATCTTTAATTATAAGGAGGGTAATTAAAAAATACATTTACAATTCCCCCAATTAAAACTTCAATAAATCCCAAAAAAAATAGAGGTGGCAAAAGTCATCCCCTAAAACATAACTAAGAAGTTTGGGATTAATTAAAGATTTGATTAAAAGGTAATTAGCAAAATGAAATTTTTAATAAAACTTAAAATCAAAGAAAAGCATAATTCAAAATCCATTGAAATTATTTTTAAAATATTTTAGGTTGAATTATCTTCCCATATAAATTTATTTCATATTTTTCTGAATTTTATTGAAGGAGATATGATTTTTAGAAGATTAGAAGATTAATTAGCATTTAATTAAAATCCTAACTAATCCTTCAGCTCACTACGCGATGCGTGGTGGTGGCGGTCAGTGCGCTTTACACATGTCACGCGATGAGCATCCCACTGAAACATCACATCAAGAGGCAGCACAGCGGTGGGATGCGCTTTGATCTCTGCCATCCGATCAAAGATCGGACAACCAAGGATCTCCCTGCGATTTTAAAAGAGATAAAAGAATTTCAAAATGTGGGAATAATCTTGGCCGTCCATCCAAAATGCATGGATGGACGACCAAGATCTCCTATTCTTTCTCAGGCTCAATAGACCGGCCCATGATCTAGGGAAGATGCGGATTGAGCTCAGATTGGATCAAAACTATACCCACACCATCTAAAGGCAATAAGGAACACATCCAATGGTGTAATTTGCATGAATTGAAAATTCCTTTAATAAAAGACCAACACCTCCTATGCTAGGTGGTCAAAAAATTCCATGCCTCACCGGAGGTGATCACCAGTGCTCGAGATGGATGAGGTAGCTTCGTCTAGTGGTGAAGAAGCCCTATTGAAATTCTTAGGCCTTGGGGTTGAGTGGTTTGCTCTATGGACCAACACCACTTCAAGTCTCTTGTGACTTTGATCTAATGGCTTCTCTCCTTGTTGTGGAACTCAAATGAAAGCTTGAGTGTGCTCAGATTGGTACTTAGAGAAAATGTGCAAGAAGAATTGGAGTTCTTTTCAATGTGGAGAAAGTTGGAAGTTTAAGTGAGCTCCCCTATTTTCTAATGGAGAAAATTGAGAAATCTCAAATTCAATTCCCTCTTAGAATGCTTATGAAGGCTCTCTGATCTCTCCTAACACTCTTTAGGGCTTTATTGAATTGAGGAATGAATGATTTGAGTTGAATTAGGGGGCATATATCTCCCCCTTGAAGGATCGGACGACCACAAGTAATTTTACCATTTTGATCCAATTGATCACAATAGAGAGTTTGTTTAGGCTATTAGATGTTTGCACATGGTCAGTTCGAGGCCTTGAGTGGATTGCCAACCTCTGATATGCTTGAAATTAAGTGGAAGAGGGATTTGAAATGAGCCAATTTGACCCATGGGGTATGGTTTGGCCTTGGGTCAATTTGGGCTGACCCAAAGCTGTTAGGTTGGGTGCACCACTCTTCAGTAGGTCCCCTTGAGGTATTAGGATGGTATCAAGTGGATATGAAGAGGGCATGATCAAATTACACATGGATTAGTCGATAATTTGTTCTATGGCTTAAGGGTAGAATGGTCATTTGGCTGATTTTTCAATTTGAATATGTTGGGCATGTGCAAAAACTAGGTTTGGCCAAGTTTCATGAGATTTGGAATTCATTTAATAAGGTTTGGCTCATGTTGACCCATTTAAGTCAAAATGGGTCAACTTCGGTCAAGTTGACCAATTGGTCAAATTGGGTCAAACTAAGGGTTGGGTCAAGTTCATATAACCATTTGAAATATTTTGGTGGCTTTGATTTGATTCAATTTGGTATAGTTTTGAATTTGGCTCATATGACTTCAAGGGTGAAATGGTTGACCTATTTGACCCATTTGACCTATTTGGGCTGGGTCAAGGTAGGATTAGGTTTGGTTAGTCATATGGAGTGGATTGGTATCTTTATTTCCAATCAATTTTGGCGATGTTCAAATTTGGCTCAACATGATCCCTTTAGGTCAAGTTAGGTCTAAGATTAATTGGGCTAGGTTAGGTCTAGTTAGCCAATTGAGGCTTTGGTCAAGTTTCACAAGTGATTTGGAATTAACTTGACCCATTGGTTTCAATCAATTTGGCTTAGATCATTTTTGACCCTTTAGGTCAACTTGGGTCAACCAAGCTAGGTTAGGCTCAAATGTTGGCTTGGTCATGTTCAATCATAGGTCATGAATGAACTTAGATCAATGGTTTTAATCAATTTGAGGCTGGCCAACTGAAGTTTGAGGGATATGAGATTTGTCAATCCAAAGTTTGGATTGATGAATAAAACTTTTAGGTTAAGTGAGCCTAAGTGGGTCAAATGGCTTGGTCAAAGTTTGATTTGAGCTTGATTGATCTTGTATATGGACTTATGATTGAAATATAAATCCATTTACAAGTGGTTTGAAGTCAAATGGGTTTTGATTTATTTAATAATTTCATATTCAAAGAGTGAACATGAAAGGATTTGGGGTTTAATTTTTGAATTGGATTTTGATTGTTTGATTGAAGTTTGCATTTATATATGGATTCATGATTGAAGGGTTGATTGAATCATGAGGGAAAATCAAGAGTTTGGCTTGATTTGAAATTGATTTGGCTAAGTTCAAGATTTTGACATGAAAAGCTTAGATTGGATTTTGAGTGGATTTAAGTTTGACTTTTGGAATTGGTTTTGATTGGTTGAATTTATATTTCATTTATATATGTGAATATAAATGAGAATATAAATGGATCATGAGAAAATTTCACGGGTTTGAAGTGATTTGGTCATGATTTGGGCTAAGTCCATTAAGAGGGATCTTTAAAAGACTTAGAAAAATTTTGGAGTTTGGAGTTGAATTTTTTTGAACTTAGTTTGATTGATTTATATTTATATTTCATTTATATATGTGAATATAAATGAGGGTATAAATGACTTTTGAGAAAATCCCAAGAGTTTGAATTGATTTGATCATGATTTAGGTTAAGTCCTTAAGGGAAAATTAAGGACTTAAGAAGGATTTTAGATTTGGAATTTAATTTGAGGGTTTGATTTGATTGATTTATATTTATATTTCATTTATATATGTGAATATAAATGAGAATATAATAGGTTTTGAGAAAATCCCTTGAGTTTGAATTGATTTGGTGATGATTTAGGCTAAGTCCATTAATAGAAAATTTAAAGGACTTAGGAAAATTTCATGAGTTGATTTGGAATTTTGAGTTTAGTTTGATTAGTTTGAATTTATATTTCATTTCTATATATGAATATAAATGAGAATATAAATGAAGTAAGAGAAAATCTCAAAGTTTTGAATTAGTTTTTGATCAAGATTTTGGTTAAGTCTTTAAGGGAGACTTAAGGACTTAGAAAGATTTGGACTTAGGAATTTTGATGGATTTTGATAATGGGTTTCAATCATAGATTTCAATCTTGGATTTTGATCATATGGAGTTGATTTGGAGAAAATAAAATGTGAAGATTGATTTGGAGCTTGGAAAGTGAGGAATGGTTTAAGCTAAGGGTAGAAAATTTTCCTAACACCCCTAAGGCATGACCTATTCCTATGGCTAACTCTTCTAAGTCTCCTAGGGCTAGGTTGAGTGTCCACCTAATCACTAGATATATCTTAAGACTAAGAAACTCTTACAATCTAAGAGAAGTCCTATGTCTAAGATGGAGTGGTTGAGAGCTCATTCTAAAAATGAGGTCAACAAAGGGCGCCCAATAGGTATGGTGTGACTGACAAGGAACATCACACCTATTGGTGTTGACCGAAATGATCAACAACAATGAAAGATCACAAGCACTAACATAAACAATATATCCTTAACCCAAGTCATAGAAAGAATCTAGAGCTTAATGCAATGTGACTCTACTTATGTCCAAGACATAAGAGAGAGGGAAAAATCCACTAAGGGATAGAGTGCGAACCTTCCACTAGGGAAGCAGGTTCAAGTCATCCACAAGGGGATGAAAGGTTTGATTTGATTTGAATATCACTAAGGAGAGATCTCCACTAGGGGAGAGGGTTGAATTTATTTTAATTTTTGTTAGGTTTGAATTTTTGAGATAAACCTTGTTGGTTTGCGATGGACTATACTAATTAGGAGTCATGAAGGCCAAGACCTAACTCAGATTTACCAATCCAAAGGGGTAGTCTACTATACACACAGTAGGACTAGCCAACCAAATGGATACCTTTCGATATGCAGCAACTGTACTAGGAAGAAAGCATAGTAGATTTACATCCTCCAAAGTAGAGACCAGTTGCTGGGATGATCTATTGACAAGACAACAGATTAAACCTAACCTAGGGTTGACTATTGAATGAATGCCGTTAAGGGACTTAGATCAACTCAAAGATAGTCAAGATTAATTTTATTTTTAATTTTGTTTATTTTTATTGATTCCATCGATTTGCGATGGATCAAACTGAGAAGGAGCTCATATCAGCCTAGACCTATATTAGATTTACTGAACCAAAGGGAGTAGCTTCCCAACTGATGAGAGAACTATCCAACCAAAGGAGTGCCTTTCAGTTTACAATGATTCAAGGGAAGAAAGCTCAGGGACTCACATCTTCCACTAGTAAAGACCATTGGGGTGATCGGTTGCTTCGAGCAATAAATCAAACCCGACCTAGGGCTGCCAGTCGGTTTACGACAATCATGCTAGAAAGAATGCGTCATAGTCTTACATCTTTCAAGGAAGAATGACTATTGGTGTAACCTACTTATGGAAAAATAGATTAAACCTGACCTAAAGATGACTATAGAGTGAGTGCTGACCCTTCTCAACTCAGGTAGTCAGGCAATTCCTATAGGGAGTTCTGTTGACACAGCCCTAAAGATAAGATGCTTATTTGGGAGAAGAGGCCTTTTGGGGGCTTGAATTCCTAATCCACAAGCAAATATATTTTGTTTATTTTATTTGTTTAGTTTATTTTGATGTGGACACTATTGGTTTGCTAGGGATCAAACTGAGAAGGAGCTTATATAAGCCTAGAACTATCTCATTTATTAAACCAAGGGAGAATCTGAGCATCCGCTGAATAAATTTTTCAACCACAGGGTTTAGGGTTAGTTTAGGGTTTAGGGTTTAGGGTTTAGGGTTTGGGGTTTAGGGTTTAGGATTTAGGGTTTAGGATTTAGGGTTAGTTTAGGGTTTAGGGTTTAGAGTTTAGGGTTTAGGGTTTAGGGTTTTTTAAGGTTTAGGGTTTAGGGTTTAGGGTTTATGGTTTATGGTTTAGGGTTTAGAGTTTTGGGTTTAGGGTTTAGGGTTTAGGGTTTAGGGTTTAGGGTTTAGTGTTTAGGGTTTAGAGTTTAGGGTTTAGTTAGTTTAGGGTTTAGGTTTAGGGTTTAGGGTTTAGGTTTGGGTTAGTTTATTTTATTTTTATTTTTTATTTATTTTATTTTTTTTAGGGTTTAGGGTTTAGGGTTTAGGGTTTCACAGAGGAAGAGAAACTAATAAGATCTTCCCAAAGAAGTCTTCTACCATTCCTATTACAAGAGGCATAGATAAAAGATCCAAAGCAACCCCAATTTTCGTAAGTAATTTCAACATTTACAAACTAGGGTAAATCCTACATAACTTGTAAAACAAAGGGACTATTCTAAAAAATCCATATTTTATTGCTCGAATTAGCAAAAAAATTGCCAAAGCCAATCATTTTAGTAATAGAAGCAATGTTAGAAGGGACAATAAAGGGTTCCAAAATTGCCAAAAAGGAAATGTTATGAGGGCGAACTAAGTTATTGATTCTATTTCTAACAGAGAGGGTACCAATCCCTCTCTCATTCCAGATAATGTAGGAAACCATTTATTTTGGGTAGAGGAGCCAGATCTAGTAACTCTGACAAAGTTAGGAACTCTAGTTTTAGAAGTTTTATTTTTCTTTCTAAAAACTGTCTAAAATTTATTGGCCATATCCACAGCATCACCATCTGATAAGAATTGATCAAAGAATTGCTTGGAAAAGGGAGACACATTGAAAATAACATTGAAGGCCAGTTCACCCTCTTCCAAATCATTGTTATGTTGTAAAATTGGATTAGAAATCAGTTCAAACTTAGATGAAGAAGCACAAGAAGGATTAGAGCTGGCTAAAGCATAAGTACCTAAAACAAGAGTGAAGCTTTCTCCAAATTTTGCATTCCTTCATGAGGAATCACATTTTCTTAATTAAAGGTGGCAAAGAGGTTGGAATAGAATCAATTGATAGAGAGTCATCATCCATAAGTTTTGTAAAATTATTATTATTTACATTATTGCCATTATTATTGTGGTTCAAATTGACAAACTCATCAGAAGGGACAACATCTTTGTTAGCAAGGGTGACATCCTATAGCTAAACAGGCAAAGATGCAGGAATATCAGATTGAGGAATAGGAAGCTCAAGGTAATGGCCCTCAGATTCAAGTAAGGAGATATCAGATAATACAGCATTTTATGGTTTAACCAAGGGAACCTTAAGAGAGGGATCTGACTTTGGATGCACAGTAGAACTTTTCTTAAGGTGTGGATGAACCATAAAGCAAAATAATCCCATGGCCATGAATTTTGCAATGAGAACAAAAATAGGAAAATCTCAAAATCCACTTTTACCAAATATCACATTTCTCGATTCTAGTCAAATTTTCTTTGGATATTTTTTAGATATATCCAACTCAACTAGTATCGACGAGAAGGCACGGTGTTAGAAGCGTGCTAATCCACTTGGAGGGCGAGAACAACCCACCCACGATAAAGAGGAATTCAAGATTAAAGAAATGAACACATAAATTGGAAAGAGAAATCCAGATAGGAACAAAAGGAGACTCCTCCTTAATATCAAAATAAGGCATACATTTCAAAAATCGTATTTGATAGTTGAACACAAAATATGATCATCTAGAGAAAACTCGAGAATAATCTAACTCTTTTGAAAGCTAAATAAAAATATGGAGAGAGTCTATCAATCCAACAGAAAAAATACCAGAGAGCTTCAAACTATGAAAAAAAGACCTAATATTCTCCATAGTAGGATGCCACAACACAAATTTGCCCACTAATGTAAATTCAAAAGATTTTACAAGCCTTTCCACCTTTGAATGAGCACACAGAATCACAGGTACACCCTAGAAGGAAGTAGAGATAAGATCAAGTGACTCACCCGTGCAGTTGACCTTACCCACAAGAACATCTTTGAAAGATTTAGAAGCCAGCAAGGGGTTGGATCCAGTGACCCCCAAGGGGTTAGAAACTTTCACTATTGCAACAGAAGTATCTGAGTTTCCCCAAGAGGAAATAGAGATCATAGCCATGATCAACAGAAACAAATGTTAAGTGAGAATGAAATCCAAGCAAGGCCGTCGAGATGGAAGAGGAGCCAAGAAAATTGCAAGAGAAAGCACAACTGAGATGCATCTCCACAGGGGAATTGGAAATTGCTAGAGCATGCTTAGGGTTATGTTGGACAAGAAAAGGATCATGACGTTCATGGTTTAGGGTTAGCTTAGGGTTCATGGTTAGTTTAGGGTTTGAGGTTTAGGTTTTAGGGTTTAGGGTAAGGGTTTAGGATTTAGGGTTTATGGTTTGGGTTTGACGTTAAGGGTTTATGGTTCAGGGTTTAGGATTTTAGGGTTGTTTAGGGTTTGGGTTTAGGGTTTAGGGCTATGGTTAGGGTTAAGGTTCAGGGTTTAGGGTTTAGAGTTTACGGTTTAGGGTTTAAGGTTTAGGGTTTAGAGTTTAGGGTTTTATTATTAGGGTTTAGGGTGTTTATGGTTTATGGTTTAGGGTTTAGGGTTTAGGGTTTAGGATTTCAGATTTTGGGTGTTTAGGGTTTTTTTATTTAATTATTATTTATTAATTTATTTATTAGTTAAATTAAGTAAACCGATAGGTTTATGTTTATTTAGTTTCTTTAGTTTATTTATTATTTATTTTAGTTTATTATTTTATTTCTATTTAGGTTTATTTTCATTTTCATTTAGTTTAGTTTATTTATTTTAGGTTTATTTATTTTACGTTAGGTTTTTTATTTTATTTTATTTCTTTGTTTTAGGTTAAGGTATAGGTTTTTTTTAGTTTAGTTTAATTTTAAATTTATTTTTTGGGTTTTGGTTTTATTTTTCAATTTTAGCTTTAGGTTTAGGTTTTTATGGTTTAGTGTTTAGGGTTTAGAATTTTAGGGTTTTCTACCATTTTCGGTCCCAAGTCCGGATGCAAAAAGTGGAGGGTTGCGTTAGGTAGTCGATGACATTTGTCAAAATAATCATGACATGAATCCTTTAAATCATTGTGTTAATCTTGCGTCCCAGAGCGGCATTTGTATACGTCTGATGAAAAATGTGCTAGAGCCATCGATGCGGTGTAGTGTTAAATAAGCAAGGGTTCCACATTATATGAGATCGCGCAAAGAAGTTAGTCCATGAAACTAGAATTAGGTTAGATCTTAGAATATAGGTACTCTTACAGGTAAATTAATGGAATTAATAGATATTATGGTTCATAGAAAGATAAATATTTTATGTGTTCAAGAAACTAAATGGGTTGATGAGCCAAGGAGATTGATAGTTTAGGTTTTAAACTTTGGTATTCAGGTAAAAGTCGAACTAGAAATGGTGTAGGTGTGATTATAGATAAAAGTTTGAAGGATAATGTTATAAGTATTAATAGATGTGGAGATATAATTATAGCTTTAAAGATTATTGTTGATACTAAGATTATCAATGTTATAAGTGTCTATGCTCCTCAAGTAGGTTTGGAGGTAAGCTCAAAAGAAAATTTTTGGAATGAATTGGAGGGATTAATACAAAAGATACCTCTTGAAGAAAAAGTATTTATTGGGGAGATTTAAATGGACATGTTGGTAGAGTGGTAGAAGATTTTAAAGTATTCATGGTGGTTATGGATTTGGAGTGACTAATGAAGAAGGTAGGACTATATTAGATTTTGCCTTAGCTTATGATTTTGTAGTTGCTAATACTTTACTTAAGAAAAGAGATGAACATATTATTACTTATAAAATGGATCTAGTAAAACACATTGATTATTTTCGATAAGAAAAATAGATCGTTTAGATTGTAAAGATTGTAGGTCATTCAAGTGAAATTTTAAGTACCCAACATCGACTATTAGTTTTAGATTTTAAGATGAAAGGTTGTAAGAGAAAAATAAATTAAATTATTGTCCTAGGATTAGATGGGGACACTTAAAGAACACAAATAAAATATTTTAAGAGCAAGCTACAAGAAATTAGAATTTGGGATGTTCATAAGGAAGCTAACGTTATGTGGGAAAAAATATCAAGTGAAATTAAGAAGTTGCTAAAGATGTGCTTGGAGAATCAAAAGGAAAAGTTTCTTTTAATAAGAATAGTTGGTGGTGGAGTTAGAGTGTGCAAGAAAAGATAAGAAATAAGAAGCATTGTTATAAAAGTTGGTTTAGATGTAAAAACTTTGAGAATTGGGAAAGATATAAAGTGGCTTGTAGAGATTCTAAGAAAGCAATATGTGATGCAAAAAATTTAGCTTTTAGTGATTTATACAATAGATTAGATACCAAAGAAGGTGAAAGATGTATGTATAAGTTAGCCAACCAAAGGGATAGGAGAAGTAAAGACATAGTTCAAGTGAGGGGTATTAAGGATGAAAATAATAAAGTTCTTTTCTTAGAAAGAGATATTGAAAATAGGTGGATGAGGTATTTTGATAAACTTTTCAATGAAGGATCTGAAAGTATGATTGATTTTAGCAACCTTAATACCCTAAACAAAAATAGAGAATTTCATTTTCATCATCGTATTAGTAAATCTGAAGTTAGTGAAGCTTTAAAGAAAATGAAATGTGAAAAAGTAGTAGGACCGGATAATATTCCAATAGAAGTGTGGAAATGTTTAGGAGATCAAGGAATTTCTTGGCTTACAAATCTTTTTAATGTTATTTTAAAGACTAAAAAGATGCCAGATGAGTGGAGAAAGAGTTTGTTGGTTCCTATATTTAAGAATAAAGGTGATGCACAAGAGTGTGCAAATTATAGAGGAATTAAGTTAATGTGCCATACATTAAAATTATGGGAGAGAGTAATTGAGCATAGGTTACGATGTGATACAAGTTTCTCACAATCAGTTTGGTTTCATGCCAGGTAGATCTACTATGGATGCTATACATTTGTTAAGAGGTTTGATGGAGAAGCATAGAGAAAGTAAGAAGGATCTACATATGATATTTATTGATTTAGAGAAAGCTTATGATAAAGTCTCAAGAGATGTTCTTTGGAGAGTTTTAGAACAGAAAAGAGTTAATATTGGCTATATTCAAGTCATTAAGGATATGTATACTAGAGGCATACTTGTGTCCAAACACAAGGAGGATTGACAAAATATTTTCCCATTTCAGTTGGATTACATCAAGGATCATCATTAAGCCCTTATCTTTTTCACTTTAGTTATGGATGTTCTTATGAGGCATTTACAAGATGTACCTTGGTGTATGCTTTTTGCTGATGACATTCTTCTTATTGATAATGCTAGAGAGGGAGTCCAACAAAAACTTGAATTATGGAGGTCAACTTTAGAGTCTAAAGGTTTTCATTTAAGTAGATCTAAAACTGAATATATGGAGTGTAATTTTAGTTGTAGAAGTTTTAGTGGTAGTGTTGTGACTTTAGGTGATCAAGTCATTAATAAGAGTGAGAGATTGAGATTTAGGTTCTATTGTTCAAAATGATGGTGAAATAGATGGAGATGTTATTAGTAGAATTCAAGTTGGATGGTTGAAGTGGAGGAATGCATCGGCCTATTATGTGATAGAAAAGTTCCATAAACTTAAAAGAAAATTTTATAAGATTGTGGTAAGACCCGCAATGACTTATGGTGCAGAATGTTGGCCAATAAAAGAGAAGCATAAGACTAAGTTAAGTTATTTAGATGAGGATGCTTAGGTGGATGAGTGGCTTTACTCTTAGAGATAGAATGCAAAATGAGTATGTTCGGGAAAAAGTTGGAGTAGCTCAGGTGGTAGATAAGATTAGGGAGAGTCACACTTAGATGGTTTGGCCACATAAAGCGTAGGTCAGATGACCCAATTAAGAGTAGATGCATTAGATTTGCCTTATGTTAAGAAAGGTAGACCTAAAAGACTTGGTTAAGATGTATAAAAAATGATCTTAGTATGCTTGAATTAAATGAGAATTTGACACATAATAGGACATAATGGAGACGAAGGATTCATGTAGCTGACCCCACCTAGTGGGATTAAGGCTTGTTGTTGTTGTTGGTTTATAGGGTTTTGGGTTTAGGGTTAGGGTTTATGGTTTTGGGTTTAGGGTATAGTGTTTAGGGTTTAGGGTTTAGGTTTAGTTGAGGGTTGGGTTAGTTTAAGGTTTAGGGTTTAGTGTTTTTGGGTTTAGGGTTTTGGTTTTAGGGTTTAGTGTTTAAGGTTTAGGGTTTAGGGTTTTAGGGTTTAGGGTTATTTTGGGTTTGGTGTTTAGGGCTTAGGGTTTATGGTTTAGGGTATAGGGTTTAGGGTTAGGGTTTAGGGTGTTTAGGGTTTAAGATTTTTATATTTAATTATTTAATTTTTTTCATTAAATTAAGTAAACTCGTAGGTTTAGGTTTAGTTAGTTTATTTTTTATTTATTCTAATTTATTTTTTTTATTTTTATTTAAGTTTATTTATATTTTTATTTAGTTTAGCTTATTTACTTTAGGTTTATTTATTTTAGTTTAGATTTTTTATTTTGGTTTATTTTCTCGATTTATGTTTATTTTTTAGTTTAGTTTTATTTTTATTTAATTTTTTAGGTTCAGGTTTTATTTTTTAATTTTAGGTTTAGCCTTAGGTTTTTATTTTATTTTTTTAAGGTTAGGTTTTAGGTTTTTATTTGAGATTTATTTTTAGGTTTTATTTTTTATTTTAGGTTTAGTTTTATTTTTAGTTTGTTTTATTTTATTTAGTTTACTTCTATGTTTAGGCTTAGTTTATTTTAGGTTTAGGATTATGTTTAGATTTTATTTAATTTAGTTTAGTTTATTTTTATTTTAAGTTTAAGTTTTTTTAGTTTAGGGTTTAGGTTTTATTTTTTTATTTATTTTTTAGTTTATTTTTTGGGTTTAGGTTTTTATTTAATTTTTATTTTATTTTATTTTAGGTTTATTTTATTTTTATTTTAGGTTAAGTCTTTATTTTATTAAGGTTTTTTATTTTTAACTTTATTCTTTTTAATTTAGTTTAGGTTTTTATTTATTTTATTTTAGTTTAGTTTTTATTTGTTATTTTATTTTATTTTTAGGTTTAGGTTTTAGTTTAGGTTTTTATTTTATTTTACTATTTCGTTTAGGTTTAGATTTTTTTATTTGTTTTATTTTTAGGTTTTATTAAGTTTAAGTTTAGGTTATTAGGTTTTTAGGGTTTAGGGTTTACGGTTTAGTGTTTAATATTTCGGGTTAGTTTAGGGTTTAGGGTTTAGAATGTGGGCTTTACGGTTTAGGGTTTGGGGTTTGGGGTTTAGGGTTTAGGGTTGTAGGTTTTAGGTTTTAGGTTTTTTTTTTTTGGGAAAAGTTGGAATTTTATTACCATAAAAGGAAAATATATAATGTCCTTAGTAAAGCTCAAGTTCTCTCTGCTCTAGAGCTACAAGAAACTTAAAGAGCTAAAATCTAATATAATAGAAAAGGAAAGAAAATAAAGAGAAACAAAACAAATACAATAGCTAAAAGAATATGAGAAAAAGACACAGGGTAAGAATATCTGACTCATGAAAGCGGTAAAGACTAGTCAAGACTCTTGATCCCTTTGAGAAAGCAAGATAAGCGAGATCCACAACAACAACACTTGAGTTAACTGAGTAAAGTTCATTCCATTTGTAAAGTTACAACCTGCAAAAGAATTCTGTAAAACACTACAAAGGAAATAATCACAGCTAAAGGGAAAAGGACAAAGTAAATAATTTAAAGAGAGCTGAGAAAGAGAAGACTCCAGCTCAGTTAAGATCATCTCACGTGGAAACAATACATATGAGCATCCAAACTTCCTGAGAAGGGTTACAGTCATATGTAATGCTACCAACCAGAGAGAAGATATGAGAAAACATCAAGGCCAACATAGCCAACATACCTGATATAAGCAAACCATCCAAGACAAAATAGTCCATGGTGATCTAGGTCTTGCACCAAACAAATAGAGAAAGTAGCCAGCCAGCAGCCAACAAATCAACCAAAGCCAAAAACAGACCAATCACATAAAGCCAACAACCCAGAAGTTACAGTAGGATTAGTAGCCAAGCTAGAAAAACCAAACAATAACTCCACCAAAGCCACCACCAAAAGGAAGCGAAACACAAAAAGGCGTCGGCATGAATACTAACAACACATAGCTAAACAGTCCCAAAGGCATAACAACAACCCATGACTATCTCCAGAGCAATAGTAATCCAAATCCAAGGGCAAAACTTTCACCCAAATAGCAAAATAGTAGAAGATAACCAGGACCAGATAAAGGAAAGCCATAGGGAGACCAAGAGAGCTTCCATAAATTACCATCAAAACCACCACTAAGGTAGTAGGAAAAATAGCAAATCCAACACCACTGACCAAGAGGCAGATATCAAGAAATAAGGAGAGCAAAATAAACTAGAGGGTTTCAATTCCAACAACCAACCTAAATCTTAAGACACCAAGCCAGGGCACAAGCATCCAAGGCAAGATAACATCCAATCCCAAGACACCAAGCCAGAGAGAGCCACAACCAGCCCTTAGCAAACACCAGACCAATCTAGTCAGAGGAGTAGCTATCAGCAAACTAGTAGACATAGATAAAAAATAGCCACAACCATCTCCTCTAGTAAACAGAAACCTAGGTCTGGATGAAAAAGAACCACAAAGCAGCTATCCTCATACCAATCAACAAAGAAAACTACCAACCAAAAGAAAATACAAACCAAAACTAGGAAAACAACCAAAAAGAATTGAAAAATACCAAAGCTAAGCAAATCCTAAAGAGACCATTAGTTGCCACCCAACAACCAACAACAAGTTCCAATTCGAAAGAGCAACCAACCAAAATAAGAGGTTAACCAAATTCAAAGCCCAAAATAGAGGGAAAAAGCAACAACATGCATAGCCACAACCCACCAGGAGATCTCCCCAAAAACCAAAAAACAAAATTTGTAGCACTCAAATAGACAAACAAACCAAGGTAGAAAAGCCCAAGGAGAACCACCCAACCACAAGTAGCAAATTAACAAGGAAAGGAACAAGGCAGAGGCAAATAAAGCCCCTTCTAAACCCTATAGAGTAGACAGTCAGCATAAAAGAAAAAATAGAAAGGCAACAATAAGAAAAAAGATACCTCCAATACACAAGGCATAGTGATACCCAAATTTTTAGCCACAAATTTATAACCTCTAAAATAAGGAATGATAATTAAATTTGCAATAAACAAAGCATGAGTTTTTTCTTTAGTTCTAGCAAGGATACTTTTATGGTTCATAGGGATGTCTCAATATTTAGCATCATTTCTATCCATCAAAATGAATCAAATAAAGGTAATAGAAATTAAAACTTTCATATGACCTTTCATAGTTTTAAGGAAACAAACTTCAAGGAGTTGATATAATGAAAGAGAGCCATGAAAATAGTTAGAGTTAAATAAACCATCATACCATATCCAAAGTTTGGAAGCAATAGCACCATTGACAAAAACATGATTAACATTTTCAATATGAAAGCAACAATAGCACTTGGAAGGTAAATAAAACCCTTTAAGCCAGAGCAAGGAATCTACAGGAATGAAGTTATTCAAAATCCTCCAAGCTAAAACAAAATAAGAAATGGGAATGATATTGTTCCAAAGTTTAATGAAAACATTAGAGGTGTTTTGCTTATTTTTAATAAAATTCCAAACCTCTTTAAGAATGAAATCACCATTGTAAGGGAGCTTGAAAAGAATTTGTAGTTCTCAAGTTTATTTTCATTCCAATTGTTATTAAGCCAAAAATAGTTGACTTTGATAGTAGCAGTAGAGTGTGTAGATAAAAGGGAGCCAATAGAGCCATTGCCAATCCAATTGTCTTGCCAAAAAAAGAAGAACTCGAATGAATACCCCAAGATATTAAGGATTCAACAACCCATTTAATGGAGCAAAGCCTTTTCCAAATCAGAGAGTCACCAACTTTATAAGCATAAATAAGAGGGTGTTTACCTTGGAAATAATTTTCTATCATAAAATTAGCCCAAAGGCTTTCATTCTTTCTAAAATTCCACCAGAGCATATGAGGGAAGGTAGTCATAGCTTCACGAATAGGTTTGCAATGAAGACCACCTTCACCCAAAGGACCACAACATTTATGCCAAAATGTCCAATGCATTCATTTAATAGAATTATTCGATCCCCAAAAAGATTTATTAAGCAAGTGATCAACTTTGATAAGAATGCGGGAATAATAGTTTGAATCAAATAAAGAGGCATATAATTGAGAGTGCTTTTAAGAATAGTGAGCGTACCACCAAAGGAAAGCAAAAGGAATTCCCAAAAAAAAAAAATTATTTAAACTTTTTTGAATTAACTCATCAAAACTATGGGATTATTTTGGACCTTTAAATTGAGGAACACCCAAGTACTTAAGAGGTAAGTGTTGATGTTTAAAATTAGTGATATGTAGGATTTGATTAATTTTATTATTGGAGATACTTGAAGAAGTAATAAAATTGCTTTTATTATCATGATAGAAAGACCACTTTCTCTACCAAATTTATTTAACAAAATCTTGAGGTTCTTGATATGATGAATAGAAGCATTGCAAAAAATAATAAAATCATCTACAAAGCTTAAGTGGGAAATAAGAAGACCACTAAAAGTTTTGTTGTACATACTAGGATTATTTAAGAATAACTCATTAATTCTCCTAAATAAGTACTCAACACAAGTAATAAATAAAGTAGGAGATGAAAGATCCCCTTATCTTAAGCCATGGGAAGAAGGAAAGAAGGCCAAAGCTACCCCATTAAACAAAATATAAACCATGCATTATTAATACAATTTTTAATAAGAAAAATAAATTTATCAGAAAACCCAAATAAATTCAGAATATAGAAATGGAAATCCTAAGAGATATTATCAAAAGCTTTTGTAATATCTAATTTGAAAAGAATGTTTCCACCTCTAGTCTTAGCATCTAAATCATGAATTATTTCTTGGGCAAGTAAAACGTTATTAAAAATAGATCTACCTGTAACAAAACTAGTTTTTTTGAGAGAGATAATCATATGATGTAAAGGACTAAGCCTGCTGGCAAGAATTTTAGAAACCAACTTATTGAAGAAGGTGCAAAGACTAATAGGTCTAAAATTACTCCAATAGTCCAGATTATCTTTCTTAGGTATGTGCACAATAGAAGTGTTAGAAAAATATCTAGAAAAAGGATTACCATTAAAAAAATCAACCATAGCCTCAATCAAATCATTTTAAAAAATAAACTAACATTTTTGAAAAAATTGAGTAGTGAAACTCTCTGGACCAGCAATAAAATCTATGTTCATGCTATTAAGAACTTTTAAAATTTCATCTTCATTAGGCACAATAGTAAGGAAATCATTATCATCATTGGTAATAATAGAAGGAATTAAGTGTGATTTAGAAATAGCTTCATAAGCAACTCTTATTAAGCATATTTCTAAAGTAAAATAATTGAATCCTTAATATCATTATTCTATATAATACATTCTCCAATGCCATCTTTAATTTTTTTGAATATTATTTAAACCTCTCTTTTTATTAACTAAAGCATGGAAATACCTAGTATTCTTGTCACCATCCATAATATGTTAACTAGCAGCTTTTTGATGCCAATAAGTCTCTTCCATTTTAAAAAGTAACAAGTATATCTTTCACCTCACTCAAGTCCTTAATCTTAGAAGGATCAAACATAATAGAGATCTTAATATCACTAACCATTTTTTCCATATCTTTGATATTAGCAAAAAGGTTATTAAAATAATGCTTTTTCCACCAACCTAGATTTTGCTAAAGTCTTTAAAGCTTAAACCAAAGTCTATTCATTCCCATAATCGAATTATCAAGATGTAAAGGAGCTTTCTAATTGTTAGCCATAACATTAAAAAAATCAATATGCTGAATCCACATGTTCTAAAATCTAAAACGAGAGAAATTTTTTAATTTATTAGAATTATCTTTAATAGAAACCAAAAGAGGAGCATGATCAAATAAGGTTCTACTTAAATGATCGATAGAAGTAATAAGCCATTGAGTAATCCAATGAGTATAAAAAAGAATCCTATCCAACCTTTGTCAAAGTTTAGAGCTTTGCCAAGTATAATTAGAACCTTTGAAACCAATATCAATCAAATTACAATCAAAGATCATATTAAAAAATTCTTCCATGGAATGAATATTGGGAGAGTAACCACCACTTCATTCAGAAGTGAATAAAATAGTGTGGAAATCACCACCAAACCAAGGTTTACTGATAGAGGTAGCAAAATTTTTCAAATTATCCCAAAGAAGATTTCTACCAGATCTAAGCCCAAAACACAATAATCACCATAAGAGATTTGGGCATTAAAAACTTTCTTAAAATCATCAAGAATAGAAACCTCTACAAAGTTATTCCAAAAATAACAAATCTTATTACATTAGAGAAAATTTATCAAAGATCATTCTAGCAACATGGTTAATTTTGTTAGCATGAATAAGAGGCTCCAGAAGAAATAAGCAATGAAATATTATGTATACGATAAAAATTTCTAATACGATTATGAATAGAGAGGGTACCGATCCCTCTAACATTCCAAACAATAAAATTAAACATAAAGAAATAAAAGGGGTTAAGAAAAGGTTAATTAAGAGAGGAGAGGGAGGTCGTAGCCGATTTAGTGTTTCTTAGCAATTTGGGAGGGAAATTTTTAACATTTTTTCTCTTTTTAGCATGATAAGTTTGGAAACCATTTTCTTTTCCCATATAATCATCATCCGAGAAAGATTTAGCAACATTAGTCAAAGATTTAGGAGAAATCTTCTGATTAGAAATGAGTTCTCCTTTTTTGAAGACATTAAAATTTATTAAAGCTAAATGAGCATCAGGAATAATAAGAGAGGGAGTAGAAACATATTTATTAAGAGGCATGTGTGAACACCAAGCCCTTCCTCTTCATGACCTAAATTATTAGACAAAGCCAAATCTTTATGAGAATTTAAATCATCCTGAATCTAGAAAATAAAATCAATTTTTTCAACCTAATTATCATGAGGTATTAAACCCATATTCTCGATTGAAATTGAGTGATGCATAACATTAATATACTAATTTATATTCTCAATCAAAGCTTTATTTTCATCAATCAAAGCTGTCAAGGATGCAAGGATTGCATCAGAGGAAATAGAATCATCATCCAAAAGTCTAGAAAAACTATAATTGTTCATATTAGAAGCCTTCAATTGCATACAACAAGTAAGAGGTAAAACAACCTTCTTAGGAACATTAAAAAATTCATTTTTTTCTAAAGTAGCTTTTTGATATTTAACAATGATCGACCTAAGGTTTGGAATACAAGTTTCTTTAATAAGGATTTTCTTTTTTAGGTGAGGATGAATAATGAAACATTTTGAATTATCATGCATGTGGATTTTGTAGTGAGAACAAAAGATATGGAGATTCTTAAATTCAATTATTTGCATGTAATCATAATTTTTAGATCCCAACCAAATTTCTTTAGGGTGTTTCTTGGTAATGTCCAATTCAATAAGGATTCTAACCATTGAAAGATGAGGTTTTATAGTCATTGCCTGATCAATTTGCAATAGCTGACCAAATAAAGTACCCATAATAAAAAAAGGAATTGAGGGTTAATGAAATGAATTCACATATTAGGGAGAGAAATCCAAACTGGAATGTATTTGAATGATTCTAAAGTAATCAAAGGCAAGTTAGTTGATTCCCTAGCAGGATCCATAGGATCCTTTGGTTTTCCCCAAGGGATCATCGGGGAAGATGCCAAGCCTCAGCGTCACTGCAATGAAGACACGTAATCAGCTAGCAGCTATCGATTCAAGAGAGAATCCAATGAGAAACTTGTAGAATAACTAAGTTCAAAATGAGAGGGGGAAAGGGAAATCACTAGTGAGGACGAGTTGGGAAGTATATTTTTTTGGTTTTTAGGGTTTAGTTTAATTTAGTTTGGGGGTTTAGTTTAGTTTAGTTTAAGTTTTAGTTTAGTTTAGTTTTAGGTTTAGGGTTTAGGTTTAGGGCTAGCCAGTAACCCCAGTGTGGTCAGCCCAGAGAGTAAGGTTTAGAGGGCCCAGGGCCCATCCAGGCCCAGTTTAGTCAGCCTCAGGCCCAGGGCCCAGTTTAGGGCCCAGTTTAGGCCCAGCCCAGTGCCCAGGCCCAGCTCAGGGCTCAGCCCAGCCCAGGCCCAGAGCCTGAAGGGCCTGGGCTAGGGCCTGGGCCCAGAGTGGGCCCAGCTAGCTAAGGGCCTGTTTGGGCTCAGGGCTCAGCCTCAGGATTTCAGCCCAGGCTCAGGGCTAAGCCCAGCCCAGGGCCTGGGCCCAAGCTCAGCCCAGTCAGCCTGGGATCCAGGCCTGGGCCTGTGGCTCAGCTCAGGGCTGGCTGGGCCCAGCCCAGGGCCTTTAGTCCCAGAAGGGAGCCTGGGCCCAGGGCCTGGGGTTCAGCCCAGGCCCATGATCAGCTCAGCTCAGGGCTCAGCTCAGCCTAGCAGCCCAGGCCCAGGGCCCAGCCCAGCCCAGTGCCCAGGTCATGCTCATGATCTGGGGCCTCAGCCTCTCATTAACCCAGGATCAGTGGTCCCAAGCCTGGGATGCAGCCCAGGCCCAGCCTGCTCAGAGTTTGGCTGGCCAGGAGGCCTGCCCAGGCCCAGCCCACACTCAGCCCAGCCTGTGGCCTTAGCCCAGGGCCCAGAGGCCCAGGGCCCAATAGGCCCAGGGCCCAGTGGGCCCAGTCATGTAGCCCAGAGTTTGGGAGTATGGGGCCCAGGTGGTTAGGCCCAGGGCCCAGGTTTAGTTTAGTTTTAGGGTTTAGCATTTAGGGTTTAGGTTTAGAGTTTAGGGCTTGTGGTTTTATCTTTATTTTGTGGTTTAAGTTTGTGGTTTTGTTTAGGTTTGTGGTTTTGTGTTTATGGTTTTGTTTAGGGTTTAGGGTTTAGGGTTTAAGTTTTAGGTTTAGGATTTAGGTTTTAGTTTAGGGTTTAGGGTTTAAGGTTTTTTTTAATAGAGAACAAACTCATAATCAATATTTCTTCTTTTCGATTTCACCAACCAAGTAGCGCACCGAGTTTTCAAAGACACCAACAATGACATAGATAAAAAATGATCACACATAGAGGAAATCAAAAGCCCTAGATAACTAGAACTGTCTCTACTATAAAGACACAGTTCCATAAGCAGTAGATCAGATTGGTCATTCTTTAGTTTCTCTAGTTCCCATTAAAAACATCACCACCTGCTGAGCAGTGGGATCCACCATCATATCCCCGATCTATCCCTCCTACACCATCATGGTTGTAACCTCCGTAGCTCCTCCCACCTCCATAACCATCACTACTCCGGCCACCTCCTCCATATCCCCCACCACCATAGTGATAATCGCCGCCTCCCCCTTTTCCTCTACAGCTAGAACTAAACTGAGCCTAGTTGACGCTGATGTTCCTACCCTCAAGGTTATACCCATTATTAGGGTTTAGGTTTAGGTTTTAGTTTTGGTTTATCAGGTTTTAGGGTTTAGGTTTATTTTTTTATGTATTTAGTTTCTTTAGGTTTAGGTTTAGCGTTTAGGCTTTAGGGTTTACGGTAAAGGGTTTACAGATTAGGGTTTACAATTTAAGATTTAGGGTTAGGGTTTAAGGATTAGGGATTAAGATCTAGGGTTTATGGTTTAGTGTGTGCTTTGTGGTTTTGATTTATTCAGTTTAGGGTTACTTTTAGTGTGGTTTAGGGTTGTGTGGTTTATGGTTTAGTGTTGAGTTTAGGTTTTATTTAGTTTGGTTTGAGTTTAGAGTTTAGGGAAAGATTTAGGGTTTAGGGTTAGCAGTTTTAGGGCTTATGATTTAGGGTTTATGGTTTTCTCATTTATTTAATTTTTTTAAAT
The DNA here is from genome assembly GCA_021442155.1 of Cymbidium sinense. NCBI lineage: Eukaryota > Viridiplantae > Streptophyta > Magnoliopsida > Asparagales > Orchidaceae > Cymbidium > Cymbidium sinense. The sequence continues at coordinate 1,003,665 of CM038230.1, forward strand.
TAAGCAAACCCAAGAGTTTAGTTAATTTAGTTAATTTAGTTTATTTTATTTTTATTTTGTTTAGGTTCAATTTTATTTTAGTTTAGTTTATTTTATTTATTTTAGGTTTTTATATTTAGTTTATTTTTTAGGTTTAGGTTTATCTTTTAGTTTAGTTTTAATTTTATTTTATTTTTTAGGTTTAAGTTTTATTTTTATTTTAAGATTTAGGTTTAGGTTTTTATTTTATTCTTTAAAGTTGAGGTTTTACATTTTATTTTGGTTTATTTTAGGTTTATTTTTTAGTTTAAGTTTTATTTTTTTAGTTTATTTTATTTTATTTAGTTTAGGTTTAGGTTTAGGTTTAGTTTATTTTAGGTTTAAGTTTTATTTATTTTAGTATAATTTATTTTAGTTTAGGTTTAGGTTTAGTTTATTTTAGGTTTAAGTTTTATTTATTTTAGTATAATTTATTTTAGTTTAGGTTTATGTTTACTTTATTTTATTTTAGGTTAATTTTTTTTAGGGGTTTAGGTTTTTATTAATTTTAGGTTTATTTTTTAGGTTTAGGTTTTTTATTTAGTTTTATTTTATTTTATTTTAGGTTTACTTATTTTTTATTTTAGGTATAGTTATTATTTATTTAGGTTTTTTTAGTTTAGTTTAGGTTTTTATTTATTTTATTTTATTTTAGTTTTTATTTTTTATGTTATATTGTTTTTAGGTTTAGGTTTAGGTTTTAATTTAAGTTTTTATTTTATTTTATTTTTTAATTTTATTTTTGTTTTGATTTATTTATTTTAAATTTTATTTAATTTAGGCTTAGGTTTTTAGCTTTTTAGGGTTTAGGGTTTAGGGTTTAGCTTTTATGGTTTAGGGTTTAGGGTTTAGGGTTTAGTGTTTAAAGTTTAGGTTTTAGGTTTAAGGTTCAAGTTTTAGTTTGGGGTTTGGGGTTTTTGGTTTTTTTAATTTTATTTTAAAAGAGAACAAATTCATACTCAACATTTCTTCTTTTTGATTTCGTTAACCATGTAACACACCAAGTTTTCTAAACAAGATAAAAAATGAGCATGCATAGAGCAAATCAAAAACCCTAGATAACTAGAACCGTCTCTACTATAAAGACACAGTTTGATAAGCAGCAATCGAATCAAACATTCTTACATTTCTCTAATTCCCATCAGAACCACCCCGGCCTCTCGAGTAGCGGGAGCCACCATCATATCCTCGATCTCTCCCTTCGCCACCACCATGGTTGTAACCTTCCTCGCTTCTCCTGCCTCCATAACCACCACTGGTTCGACCACCACCACCATATCAACTAGCACCTTTAAATCCCCACCACCACTACGATAACTGTAGCCTATGCCTTTGCCTCCACAGCTAGATCTAGACTGAGCCTAGTTGATGGTGATGTTCCTACCGTCAAGATTATGGCCATTCTTAAAGTTTAGGTTTAGGTTTAGGGTTTGGGGTTTAGGGTTTAGGGTTTGGGGTTTAGGTTTTAGGGTTTAGGGTTTAGGGTTTAGGGTTTAGGGTTTAATTACGTTTAGGATTTAGAATTAGTTTAAGGTTTAAGTTTAGGGTTTAGTGTTTAGGTTTTATGGTGTAGGTTGTGGTTTGTGGTTTAAAGTTTTGATGTTTTAGGGTTTACAGCTTAATGGTTTAGGGTTTAGGTTTAGGTTGTAAGTAGGGTCCAATGTCCTTGTAAGTTAGAGTTTAGAGTTAGCATTTAGGATTTTTTTAAAACAAAAAATTTAAACCCATGGTTTCAGTTTATTAAGTTTATTTTGTTTAGTTTATTTTATTTTAGTTTATTTTATTTTTTATTTTTAGTTTATTTTATTTTTATTTAGTTACTTAATTTATATTAGTTTATTTATTTTAATTGGTTTTTTTTATTTATTTTAGGATTAGGTTTAGGTTTAGGTTTATTTTTTTAGTTTATTTTATTTTATTTTATTTTTTAGGTTTGAGTTTTATTTTTTATTATTTTTAAATTGTTATTTTAGGTTTATTTTAGGTTTTTTTTCGTTATGCTTAGTTTATTTTAGTTTATTTTATTTATTTAGTTTAAGTTTAGGTTTAGGTTTAGTTTATTTTTAGGTTTAGTTTATTTTTTTAGGTTTAAGTTTAGGTTTTAATTTTAGTGTTGTTTATTCTTTAGTTTAAGTTTATTTATTTTATTTTATTTTATTTATTTTTTAGGTTTATTTTATTTGTTTTATTTAGGTGTTATTTTATTTATTTTGTTTTATTTTAAGTTTATTTTATAGGTTTAGATTTCATTTAGTTTTAATTTTAATTTTATTTTTATATTTTATTTAGGCTTATTATTTAGGTTTATTTTATTTGACTTTTATTTTAGGTTTCATTTATTTTATCTTAGTTGTTTCACCCTATTTTATTTTATTTTAGGTTTAGTTTAGATTTAGTTTAGTAGTTTAGTTTATTTTATCTTTTAGGTTTTGGTTTTAGGTTGGGTTTAGGGTTTTGGAGGATTTTAGGGTTTAGGGTTTAGTGGTCATGATTTAGGGTTTAGATTTTAGCCCAGGTTTTAGCTTTGGCCTAGGGTTTATGGGAGCCTCTTTTAATGTGAGTTTAGGGTTTAGGGTGGGGATTAAGGTTAGGTTTAGGTTTAGGGTAGGGAGGTTTAGAGTTGTAGTTTAGTTGGGTTTTAGGGTTTAGGTAGGGAGGTTAGTTTATTTTATTAAATTTATTAATTTATTATTTTTATTTTTTTATCCATATTTTAATTAATTTATTTATTTTAGCTTAGGTTTTTTATTTTAGTTTAATTTTTAAGTTTAGGTTTAAGTTTAGGTTTACTCTTTAGTTTAGATTTAATTTTTTTTTTATTTTTTAGGTTTAAGTTTTATTTTTTTATTTTTTAAGTTTAGGTTTAAGTTTTTATTTTATTTTTTTAGGTTTAGATTTTAGGTTTATTTTTGGATTTTATTTTTTTGTTTATGGTTAAGAGTTTTTTTATTTAAAAATTAAGTAAACCATTAGGTTGAGGCTTATTTAGTTAATTTCCTATTTGTTTTGGTTTGTTTTATTTTTTATTTTTGTCTAGGTTTATTTTATTTTTATTTAGTTTAATTTATTTATATTAGGTTTATTTATTTTAGTTGAAGTTTTTTTATTATTTTTGTTTATTTCATTAGGTTTAAAGTTAGGTTTAGGTTAATTTTTTAGTTTAGTTTTATTTTTATTTTATTTTTTAAAGTTTAGGTTTTAGGTTATTATTTTAGGTTTTTTTAGGTTTTAATTTTTACTTTAGGCTTAGGTTTATTTATAATTTATTTTCATTTATGTAGTTTAGGTTTAGGTTTAGGTTTATTTTATTTTAGGTTTAGGTTTATGTTTTATTTATTTTAGTTTATTTATTTAGTTTAGGTTTAGGTTTATTTTATTTTATTTTTTTAGTGTTTTTAGTTTAAAGTTATTTTTATTTATTTTAGGGTTTATTTTATTTATTTTTTTTTATTTATTTTTATTTTATTTATCTTTTTTTATTTTATTTTATTTTATAGTTTTACTTATATTTAGGTTTTCATTTTAGGTTTATTTTATTTTTGTTTTTAGTTTATTTATTTTATTTTAGTTTAGTTATTATTATATTTTATTTTAATTTTTAGGTTTAGGTTATTTAAGGTTTTATTTTATTTTATATATTCTTATTTAGGTTTAGTTTTAGGGTTTATGGTTTATGGATTATGGTGGGTTTTAGCTTCTTATTTTTTTTGAGTAGGGTTGGTTTATTTGGGTGGGTAGTTTAGGTTAGAATTTAGGGTTTAGGGTGGTTTTAAGAGTTTAGTGGTTTAGATTTAGGTTTGAGGAGATTTATAGTGGTTTTTTAGGGTATGATCAGTAAGGTTTGTGGTAGGTTTAGGTTTTAGTGAGGTAGGTTTAGTGGATTTTTTTTATTTATTTTTAAAAAATTAAATAAAATAGTATTTATTTTATTTTTATTTATTTAGTTTTATTTTTATTTTGTTAGGTTTATTTTTATTTTATTTAGTTAATTTATTTATTTTATTTATTTTAGTTAAGGTTTTATTTTAGTTTATTTTTTAGGATTAGGTTTAGGTTTAGGTTTATTTTTTAGTTTACTTTTATTTTTATTTTATTTTTCAGGTTTGAGTTTTAGTTTTCTGTTATTTTTTAAATTGTTATTTTATGTTTATTGTTTGGTTTTATTTTTTCATTTATTCTTAGGTTTATTTTTAGTTTATTTTATTTATTTAGTTTGGGTTTAGCTTAGGTTTAGTTTATTATTTAAGTTTAGTTTAATTATTTTAGTTTGTTTATTCTAGTGGGTTTATTTATTTGTTTTATTTATTTTATTTTATTTTTATTTTGTTTTTTTTAGTTTATTTTATTTATTTTTATGTTTTATTTTTAAGTTTATTTTATAGGTTTAGATTTTTATTTAGTTTTAATTTTAATTTTATTTTCGGTTTAGTTTTTATTTTATTTAGGCTTATTATTTTTTAGGTTTATTTTATTTGACTTATTTAGTTTAGGTTTTTTTTATTTTATTTTAGTTTATTTTTAGGTTTAGGTTTAGATTTTAGTTTAGGTTTTTAGTTCAGTTTATTTTATCTTTTTATTTAGGTTTTGGTTTTAGGGTTTTGGGTTTAGGGTTTATGGTAGGATTTGTGGTAGGCACAGTGGTTTAGGGTTTAGGGTTTAGGGTTTAGATTTTAGTGGAGTTATATTATTAGAAAGGTTTTCTTTTAATAAAGTTTAGTTAGATTAATTTATGTATGGAGTTTTGGGTTTAGGGTTTAGGGTTTAGAGTGTATGTTTAGGCTTTAGTTTTGGGGTTATAAGGTTTAGAGGCCAGTTTATTTTAGTTTATTAATTATATTTTAATTTATTTTATTATTTTATCATATTTAGTTAATTTATTTATTTTAATTTAGGTTTTATTTTATTAATTTAATTTTAGGTTTGTTTTAGTTTACTTTTAGTTTAGTTTAATTGTTTTTTATTTTTTAGGCTTAAGTTTTATTTTTTTATTTTTTAGGTTTAGGTTTAAGTTTTTATTTTATTTTTTTAGGCTTAGGTTTTAGGTTTTTATTTAAGGTTTATTTTTGGGTTTAATTTTTTAGTTTATTGTTAAGAGTTTTTTTATTTAAAAGTAAACCATTAGAGTTTATTTAGTTAATTTATTTGTTTGGTTTGTTATTTTTTATTTTTATTTAGGTTTATTTTTATTTTTATTTAGTTTAATTTATTTTTATTAGGTTTATTTATTTTAGTTGAAGTTTATTTTTATTTTTATTTATTTTGTTAGGTTTAAATTTAGGTTTAGGTTAATTTTTTAGTTTAGTTTTATTTTTATTTTATTTTTTTGGTTTAGGTTTAGGTTTAGATTTTTAATTTATTTTTTATGTTTAGGTTTTAGGTTATTATTTTAGGTTTTTTTAGGTATTAATTTTTACTTTAGGCTTAGGTTTATTTATAGTTTATTTTCATTTATGTAGTTTAGGTTTAGGTTTAGGTTTATTTTAGGTTTTATGTTTTATTTATTAGTTTAGTTTATTTATTTTAGTTTAGGTTTTTATTTTATTTATTTTATATTTATTTTAGGTTTAGGTTTTTTTAATTTAAGGTTTAGGTGTTATTTTTTATTTATTTTAAAGTTTATTTTTTTATTTTATTTTTTTAGATTTTATATTTTATTTTTTATCTTAGTTTTATTTTATTTTCTTTTAGGTTTAGTTATATTTAGGTTTTCATTTTAGGTTTATTTTATTTTTTTGTTTAGTTTTATTTATTTTATTTTAGTTTAATTATTATATTTTATTTTAATTTAGGTTTAGGTTTTAGTTTAGGTTTTATTTTACTTTATTATATTTTCTTATTTAGGTTTAGGTTTTTATATGGATTATGGTTTAGTTTAGTGTAGCTTAGGGTTTGTTTTTGTGTTTTGGTTTTAGGATTTTTAGGTTTAGTTTTGATTTAGGGTTTATTGGTTTTAACGAGTTTGGGTTCATGATTTAGCAGTGGTAGGGTTTTAGGTAGTTTAGAGTAGTTTAGTGTTTAGGTTTAAGTTTATTTAGGGTTTGTGGGCTTGGTAGGGTTATAGGTTTAGGGTTAGGGTTTAGGGTCTGATTTTTTTTATTTTTATTTTTTAAAATAAGCAAAATGGCAGTTTAGGTTTATTTAGTTCATTTTATTTATTTTAGTTTATTTTATTTTTATTTTATTTAGGTTTATCTTTATTTTATTTAGTTTATTTTATTTTTTGTTTAGGTTTTTTATTTTGGTTTATTTTTTAGGTTTTGATTTAGGTTTAGGTTTATTTTGTAGATTGGTTTTATTTTAATTTTATTTTTTATTTTTAGGTTTAGGTTTAAGTTTTAATTTTTATTTTTATTTTTTTTGGTTTAAGTTTTAGGTTTATTTTATTTTAAGTTTAGGTTTTAGGTTCATTTTATTTTAGGTTTATTTTTTTTTAGGTTTAGGTTTAGGTTTATTTTATTTTAGGTTTATTTTTAGGTTTTAATTTTTAGTTTAGTTTAGGTTTATTTTATTATATTTAGTTTAGGTTTAGTGCAAGTTTAGTTTATTTTTAGGTAGGTTTAGTCTATTTATTTTAGTTTAGTTTATTTTAGTTTAGGTTTAGGTTTATTTTATTTTATTTAAGGTTTATATTCATTTTGTTTAGGATTTACGTTTATTTTCATTTATTTTAGTTTTATTTTATTTTAGGTTTATTTTATTTTATTTTAGGTTTAGGTTATTATTTTAGGTTTTATTTTTTAGTTTAGTTTAGGTTTTATTTATTTATTTTATTTTAGTTTCTTTTAGGTTAAGGTTTAGGTTTAGGTTTTATTTTATGTTTTTTTTTAAATTTTATTTGATTATTTTATTTTAGTTTAGGTTTTTTATTTTATTTTATTTAGATTTTATTTAGTTTAAGTTTAGATTTTTAGCTTTTTAGGGGTGAGGGTTTAAGGTTACTTTAGGGTTTAGGATTTAGAGTTTAGGGTTTGGGGTTTAGGGATCAGGGTTTAGGATTTTTGGGTTTAAGATATAGTGTTTAGGGTTTAGGATTTAAAATTTATGATTTAAGGTTTATGGTTTTAGGGTTTAGGGTTTAGGGTTTAGGGTGTAGGGTTTTTAGGGTTTGGGTTTAGGGTTTAGGGCTTAGGGTTTAGTTTAGGGTTCAAGTTTTAGTTTAGGGTTTATTTTGGGTTATTCTTTTTAATAGAGAACAAATTTAGATTCAACATTTCTTCTTTTAATTCATCAACCAAGTAACACACCAATTTTTTAAGACACAAGCGATGACATAGATAAAAAATGAGCACGCATAGAGCAAATCAAAAACCCTAGATAACTAGAACCATCTCTACTATAAAGACACTGTTCCATAAGCAGTAGATCGGATCAACCGTTTTTCAATTTCTCTAGTTCCCATCAAAATCACCCCGACCTCTCGTGCAGCGGGAGCCACCATCATATCCCCAATCTCTCCCTCCGCCACCACCACTGCAGAATCTCACCCACCTCCATAACCCCGTTCACCACCACCTCCATATCCACCAACATCTCCGGATCCCACCACCACTGATAACGCCACCTCTACCTTCACCTCCAATGCAAGATCTAGACTGAGCCTGGTTGACATTGATGTTCCTATCATCAAGGTTCTGTCCATTCTTAGGTTTTTTTTTTTAAATCAAAAGTGGGAGAATTTTATTGCCAAAAAGAAAGGGATACAAGGTCCTTAAAGATGATAAATCTCTAAACTACTGCTCAAAGAGCTACAATTAGCCAGATAAATCCCTACCTATTACAAGAAAACCAAAGCAAAAGAAAGAAAAGATAAAAACTAAGAAAGAAATAAGACAAAATTCCAAGAAGGGCAGCCAAAGCCCTCTATATCCCGAAATCTTCTAAGAGATGCACAAACTGCCTACAGCCACAAAACCTACCACAAACCTGCAAAGAATTTAAGATAGAGATAAGCATCTATAAATTAGGACAAGCTAAGTACACAAAAGAAACAAAATGATAAAAATCTTAGATATTGCTCAGGCTCAATCACATTCATCTCAAGGGGCAACAGGATATGTGAGCATCCAATCTTCAGAAGAAGGGCTACAATCACGTATGGTGCTACCAGCCAAAAGGATAATAAGGGAAACAATGCATCCATCATAGCCAACTTACCTGGATTAAACCAAAATAGACAATAGCCAAGAGCTAACCATGTTCCAGTATCTATCATCAAGATTAAATAGGTAACTAACCAGCAAAACATCTAGCCAAACTAGAGCAAAGAAACCAACTAAACAAGACAGCAGACAAGAAACAACCACCATCAAAGCAACCTAAATCAAACAAAGACCAAAGGTAAAGAACCAAAAATTTTGTAGATTCACCAACCAACAAAGACAACCGCAGCACCATCAAGGCCACCCATAAGAAGCAGGAATCAGAACATCAACAAAGCCAAGAACAACTAAAGCCACATACAGGTTCATCCCACAACAAAAAGAAATGACAAGCTAATGGGCCATCCAGCCAACAAGCAAACACCACAAAAAAAATTCAAAAAAACTACTAAAAAAGGGGAACAAAAAGTAGATGATAGATAACAACTCCAGAGATAGTAACTCAGCCAAGGAAGAAACAAAGCCCATGGCCAGGCTCAACCAATAATCATGATGCCAGGTAGCCAAAACCAAAAGCAAAAGGCTGGGATAAACCAGAGCCATCAAGCAACCACCAGCCAATAAAACCTCGCAGAAAAAAAAGAGGCTAGGAAAAGGCAAACAAGCAAGCTTCAAAGCCTGCCAATCACCAGGCCATGGTAAAACTGACATAGCAAGAGACCAATAAGAGAAGAGAGCCACCAAAACTAGAGGGCAACCAAAGCTCAGTAGTACCAACTAGAAATAATCCTGACCTCCATCAGAAGGAGATACCATTCTTGGGGTCCAGCTTGGCAGTTTAAGTTTATAGGTTTTAGGTATAGGTTTATTTTTAATCTATTTAGTTATTTTATTTTTGGGTTTAGGGTTTGGAGTTTAGGGTTTAGGGTTTAGGGTTAGGGTTTAGGGTTTAGGTTTTAAGGTTTTAGGGTTTATGCTATTAGGGTTTAGGGTTAGGGTTTAGGGTTTGGAGTTTAGGGTTTTTTAGGGTTTACGGTTTTGGGTTTAGGGTTGTAGGTTTAGAGTTTAGGGTTTGGGGTTTATGGTTTAGGGTTTAGGGTTTATGGTTTAGGATTTAGGATTTATGTTTTTTTTTTAAAAATTAAGTAAACCGATAGGTTTAGGTTTATTTATTTTATTTTTTATTTATTTTATTTTATTTTATTTTTTATTTTTGTTTAGTTTAGTTTATTTATTTTAGTTTATGTTTTTTTATTTTAGTTTATTTTTTAAGTTTAGGTTTAGATTTATTTTTAGTTGAGTTTATTTTTATTTTATTTTAGGTTTAGGTTTTATTTTATTTTTATTTAAGTTTAGGTTTTTATTTTATTTTTTTAGGTTTAGGATTTTATTTTAATTTTATTTTTAGGTTTTATTTTTTAACTAAGGTTTAGGTTATTTTTAGTTTATTTTATTTTATTTAGATTAGGTTTAGGTTAAGGTGTTATTTATTTTAATTTAGTTTATTTTAGTTTAGGTTTAGGTTTACTTTATTTTCTTTATTTAATTTTTATTTTTGGTTTAGGTTTTTTTTTAGTTTAGGGTTTAAGTTTTATTTTAAAGTTTATTTTTTTAGGCTTAGGTTTCTTTATTTAATTTTATGTTTATTTTACCTTGATTTTATCTAGTTTTATTTTATTTAGGTTTTTATTTATATGTTTACTTTATTTTTTTAGTTTAGTTTAGTTAGGTTTTTTAGGGTTTGTGGTTTAGGTTTAGGGTTTGTGGATTTAGGTTCTGTTTTGGGATTATGGTTTAGGGTTTAGGTTTAGGGTTTTGGGATTTATTTTAGGGTTTAGGGTTTTATGGTTTTGGTTTAGGGTTTATGATTGTAGGTTTAGGGTTTAGGGTTTAAGGTTCAGGTTTTAGTTTAGGGTTTAGGGTTTAGGGTTTTTGGTTTTTTATTTTACTTTATTTTAAAAGAGAACAAATTCATATTCAATATTTTATCTTTTTGATTTCATCAACCAAGTAGCACACTAAGTTTTCTAAGACATAAGAGATGACATAGATAAAAATGAGCACACATAGAGCAAATCAAAACCTTAAATAACTAAACTGTCCATGTAAAGACAAGTTGCATAAGTAGTAGATCGATAGTTGTTCTTTCTCCAGCTTCCCATCAAACCACCTCCTCTCGAGCCATGGGATCCACCATCATATCCTCGATCTCTCCTCCGCCACCACTAGGTCAGAACCTCCCTCCTCCCCGCCTCCATAACCACCACCTCCATATCCACCAAAGACCTCCAAATCCACCACCACCAATAACCACTACCTCCACCTTCCACTCAGATCTAGAAACCCGGTTGATGGTGATGTTCCTACCCAAGGTTCCATTATTAAGGTTTAGTTTATTAGGTTTTAGAGTTTAGGATTATTTTTTAATTTTTTTTTACTTAGTTTAGTTTAAGGTTTGGGGTTTAGGTTTAGGGTTTAGGTTTTGGGTTAGGGTTTAGGGTTTAGGATTTTTGGTTTTATGCTTTTTATTAGATTTAGGATTTGGGGGTTGGGGTTTTGGGTTTAGGGTTTAGGGTTTAGACTTTATTTTAAGGTTTAGGTAAGTTTAGGGTTTAGGGTTTTAGAGTTTAGTTTTAGGGTTTAGTTTGGGTTTAGGGTCTGTGGTTTAGGTTTAGGTTGTTTAGGGTTTAGGGTTTAAGGTTTACAGTTTAGGGTTTTTGTTTGGGAAAGTTAGAATTTTATTACCATAAATGGAAAAGATACAATATCCTTAAAAAGGGTAAAGCTCTAAAATTGTATTGCTCTCAGAGCTACAAGAAACTTAGAGGGGTAAACCCCCATCTAAGTACATTAGAAAAAGAAAAGAAAACAAAAGAGCAAATACAGGGCATAAAAAGCATAATAGAAAAAGACACAGAGTTAGACTAAAACAAATACTGATAATAGTAAAAGGATGAGTTAGTAGCAGTTCATGATTCCTTTGAGAAAGCAAGATAAGTAAGATCCACAACAACATCACTTGGGTTGACTGAGCAATGACCATTCCCTCTGTAAATTTCCAACATGTAAAAGAAATCTACAAAATAATATAAAAGCAAAAGTCAAAGCTAAAAAGGATAAAGATATAGAGAGGAAAAAGAGAGAGCTTAGAAAGAAAAGGCTCAGCTCGAGATCATCTCAAGGGTCAACACAATATGAGCATCCAAACTTCATAAAGAAGGGTTACAATCTTATGTAATGCTACCAGCCAAAGAGAAGAGGTGAGTAACATCAAAGCCATCATAGCCAGCATACATGATACAAGCAAACATCTAAGGCCAGTAGTCCATAGAGTTCAAGATCCAGCACCATTAAACAAAAAAAAACCCACTAGCAACTAGCTAGCAACCAAACCACCAAGAAAAAACCACAACAGACTAATCATAATAACCCAGAGAGAGGCTAGAATAAAGTCAGAACACCAACAACATCCGTTAACTAGATAGCCATCCAAGCTCCAAACTAGGAAAAATAGAACCAGCCATCAGCAAGCCCCAAACCAATGCTAATTAATAGGTAAATAACCAACAAAACCAAGATAGGATCCCTCAAGCCAAAGTCCCAACAACAAGTAGTCACCAAGACAAACCAAGGTGAGCAACCATAAATGACTAAATAGCTCAAAAATAAAACCATCAACTGAAGGAAACATAAGCTGCAACAAGTGCAAATCAACACAAAACAACCAAGGGGCCAAAGGCAGCCACCAACCACCAGAAACCAAATAGTCCAATCCAAAAGGATCAACAAAGGTTCAGCCAGCACAATAAAAGGCTCTAAAAGATTATCGAGTTTAGGTTTTAGTTTTAGGGTTCTGGTTTTAGTTTAATGTTTAGGATTTTTAGTATCTACTTTTTTAATAGAGAATAAATTCATATTCAACATTTCTTCTTTTTTATTTCATCAACCAAGTAACACACCAAGTTTTCTAAGACACAAGTGGCATCATAGATAAAAAATGAGCACACATAGATCAAATCAAAAACCCTAGATAACTAGAACCGTCTCTACTATAAAGACACAGTTCCATAAATAGTAGATCAGATCGGATGTTCTTCAGTTTCTCCAGTTCCCATCAGAACCACCCTTGCCTCTCGAGTAGATGGATCCACCATCATATCCCCAATCTCTCCCTCTGCCACTATCATGATTGTAACCTCCGTTGCTCCTCCCGCCTCCATAACCACCACTGCTCCGACCACCACCTCCATATCCACCATCATCACCTCCATCCCCACCACCACGGATAACTGCCGCCGCTTTATCCTCCACCACCAGATCAAGACTTTGGGACGGTGATGTTCCCCGCCATTAAAGTTCTCACCCATACTTAGGGTTTAGGTTAAGGTTTAGGTTTATTTAGGGCTTAAGTATATTTTTAATTTAGTTATTTAGTTTAGGTTTAGTGGTTTAGGGTTTAGGTTTAGTTTGTGGTTAGGGTTTTAAGGTTTATGCTTTAGAGTTTAGGGGTTAGTGGTTTGTGGTTTAGTGTTTAGAATTTAGGGTTTATGATTTTTTTTAAAAATTAAGTAAACTGATATGTTTAGGTTTATTTAGTATATTTATTTATTTATTATTTATTTTTATTTAGTTTAGTTTTTTTGTTTTTTTAGTTTAGGTTTTTTATTTTAGTTTATTTTTTTCGTTTAGGTTTATGTTTATTTTTCAATTGAGTTTTATTTTTATTTTATTTTTAGGTTTAAGTTTAGGATTTTATTTTATTTTTTAGGTTTAGGTTTTAGAATTTAATTTTAGGTTTCTTTGGTTTTATTTTTAGTTTAGGTTTAGGATTATTTTTAGTTTATTTTATTTTATTTAGATTTGGTTTAGGTTTAGGTTTAGATTTTATTTATTTTATTTTAGTTTATTTTAGCCTAGGTTTAAGTTTATTTTATTTTGTTTATTCTATTTTTATTTTAGGTTTAGGTTTTGTTTTAGTTTAGGGATTCAATTTTATTTTTTATTTATTTTTAGGTTTATTTTTTAGGTTTAGGTTTTTATATAGTTTTTATTTTATTTTATTTTATTTTATTTTAAGTTTATTTTATTTATGTATTGGGTTTATTTTTTATTTTATTTAGGTTTTTGATTCTTAGGTTTATTTTATTTTTTAGTTTATTTTAGGATTTTATTTTAGTTTATTTTCATTTTTTTATTTTATTTTATTTTTAGGTTTAGGTTTTAATTTAGGTTTTTATTTTATTTTATTTTATTTGGTTTAAGTTTTATTTATTTATTTGATTTTTAGGTTTAGGTTTCTAGGTTTTTAGGGTTTAGGGTTTTGGGCTTTGGGTTTAGGGTTTAACATTTCTTTTTTAAGAAAACCCATAGAGGGGAGAATTTTATTGCCACAAAGAAAGGAGTACAAGTTCCTTAAGTGGGGAAAATTTTCTTAATTATTGCTCAAAGAGCTATATTCGGCCTAGAGAGAAAAATCCACTATCTAATATAACAAAAGCAAGGAATTAAAAACCTAAGCTAAAGAAATAAAAGACCAAAAATAATTAAGCAACAACACAAGAATGGAGGATCAACCAAGCCCACTACTAGAATCAAGTCAGAGTTGCACAATCCACATCTAGGATCCAAACAGAAAGAACCTATAAAAGAATCTGACAAGCAACTAGAAGTTGTAATTAGCATAGCTAGAGAAAATCATGCTTAAGCACATAATAAAGAGCAATATAAGAGAAAATTTTAAATAAGGCTTAGGCTCAATCACCTTCATCTTAAGGGGCAACCATAAATGTGAGCATCTAGACAAAAAAGAAGGGTTAAAATACATATGCTTCTACCATAAAAAGATAACAGTGGAAATCATCCCAAAGAATCATCATCCCACTTACCTCGATAAGGTAATCACAAAGAGTGAAATTCAATAATTCTAGTACCGGCCAAGAAATAACTTGCCCACAAATCACCCAGCTGACTAAAAGCCACCAAGCCCAAAAGGAATCAACATTAACAAAACCACCACAATAGAAATGAAAGAGCAGCTGCCAAGATTTCAGCTAGAAAGCAAAGAAACCATGTATAGGAACCAAACCCACTAGAACAACCACAAGCAATAAAAAAAACCAAAATAAGAAACCTAAAACTAGCACCAATAAACCAAAGAATTCCAAACCAAATCAAAGAACAAGACTAACACTAATCAACCCGGATAAATGAAATGAAATAAGTAATACCTCCATCAGAGATAGAAAGAACCAGGAAAATAGCACCACCAGAGAGAGGAAAAAGAACCCATAAGGAGACCAAAGGGACATCAGAAAACACCAAAAAATCACCACCAAGAGAAGCAGGGAAAATAACCTTGCCCACCCTACCAACCAAGTGGCAAGACACAAGAAACAAAGAGAGCTAGAGAAACCAAAAGTAGATCAAATCCTCAGCCAAAATAATAGATCAAACCAACATCACTCAAGGAAAAAACAACAGCCATCCAACTGAGCAAACAACTAGAATCAGCAACCAACAAATAACCATCATAAGGCCAAAACCAAAATAAAGAAAAACCATCGAAAAGGTAACCCTACCAGCTAATAGTAGTTTAGAAAGAAAACCAAAAAGAAAACCAACCAAACCAGCCAGCACAACCAACCAATCTAGCCAGCCCACAAAGCCACCCAGCTAATTAACTAAGCAGTAGATGAGCCAACTCTGATAAGGAAATAGCCAGTCCAAAGGGGAGGCAGTCCCAACACAAAAAAGGTAGGCATAGTGACAAACCAATAGGAAGCCACCAAAAACAACCAACAAATAAATGGTAACCACCCAACATAAAAAAAACTTATAGCCTGGGAGGACTACCCAACCACCAACAGCGAACCAGAGTGGAAAGAAAAATAGACCAAGGCCCCTTCCAAACTCCAGGGATAAAAAAACCATTACCTAAGAGAAAATAGGTTATTAATGACCACCAACTAGCACCCTTCACAAGGTAAAGGAAGAAACCAATAAATAAAAGCCACCAAACTAAAAGGATGAGAGACAAAACCACTAAATGGCCAAACTTTAAGAAAAAAAGATCATCAAATCATAGCCATAGCCAGGTAAGAGGTGGTAGCAAATACCACCCCAAAATAGTAGGAAAAAACCTTCCTAAGTAAGGAAACAACCGATAAAACTAGAGGCAAAACTAGTACCAATTAAGAAAGGGAAAAGCCAAAAGCGGTGGGGCATAACACAGGAGGCCACCACAGGTTCAAGGAAGCATTTCAAGAAACTATTGACATTCAGATCCCTAAATAAAACAGTCAGCCAATGAGAACAACTCTCAAACAATAGAGGCTGAATAGCTAGCCAACACCTCAAAGAAATCTTCAAAATATTACAGCACAAACCAGGTAAGAGAGTAAACCAACTTGAAAAATGCAGCAAAATGAAAATGCACCGAAAAAACATAGAAAACAAAACAAAATTAATTTCTAAGATAAATGGTCTGTCGTGTCATCCAGTTACCCAAGCCTCTCAATTATCTAAGTAATTTAAGATGATCATAAAGAGTGAGATCATTTAATTTAGCACCTAGATTAGCCAAAAAATCTACACAGGCATTTCCTTCACACCAAATGTGAGAAATTTTAAAGCATACCTGAGAGAGAAGTGTTCTAATATGATTAAAAAGATAGAATAAATCTACATTCCCTATCTTAGTGGAAGTTAGCATGTCAATGAGTAAAAGAGCATCAACATCAATCCTAATATTGAAGAAATATTTTTGCAAACAAATGTCAATAGCTTTGTTTAGAGCCATTAATTGACATAGATAACATAACAAGCTTTAAGAGGATAAGCAAAAGCATGACATGACTTCAAAATAACAATAGTACCACCACAACCAAATGTATTACGAGAGAGCCATCTGTATTAATTTTAATAATATTTTTATGAGGTTTTATCCAATATATAATTCTATCTTCTTTACAGAAGGTGATCTCAGGCAGGTAAAGACCCACTTTTTTGGCCACAAATTTGCAACCTCTAAAATGTGTGTTACTAATTAAATTAGCATTAAATAATGCATGATATTTTATTTGCTTCTAGCAATAATCCTTTTATGATTCATAGGAATACCATGATATTTAGCATCATTTCTATCCATCCATATGAACCAAATAAGGGTAATGGTAATTAAAACTTTCATATGACCTTTCACAATTTTGTGGAAACAGGCTTCAAGAAGTTAATATAAAGAAGGAAAGTCTTGGAAATGGTTAGTATTAAAAAGATCATACCAAACCCATAATTTGGAGGCAATAACACCATGATTAACATTTGATATGAAAAGAACAATAACACATTTGAAGGCAAATGAAATCCTTTATCCCAGAGCAAGGAATCAATAGGAATGAAGTTCTTCAGAATTCTCCAAGTAAGGATAGAATAAGAGATAGGTATGATATTATTCCAAAGTTTAATAAATACATTAGAAGAATTATGAGCATCTCTAATATAATTCCAAACCTTTTTAAGAATAAAATCACCATTATAAGACAGCTTAAAAATAATTTGATCCGACTTTTTGGAAAGGATAGGAATATCACTAAATTTATCAAAAAGAGAGATAGGAATAAATTTGCTAAGTTTACTATCATTCCACTTGTTATTAAGCCAAAAAGAGTTAACTTTAGTAGCGAGTAGCAATGGGTAGATAAAAAAGAATCAATAGAACCACCACCAATCCAGTTGTCTTGCAAAAAAAAAAAGAAGATCCTGAATTTATACCCTAAGATATCAAGGATTCAGCCTCCCATTTAACGGAGCAAATCCTTTTCCAAACTACAGAGTCACCAACTTTATAAGTACATTAGAGGGTGCTCCTAGCGATTTACATCATAAAATTAGCCCAGATGCTATCTTTTTTTCTAAAATTCCACCAGATTTTATGGGAGAAGGTAGTAAGAGCTTCACAAATAGGTTTGCATCCAAGTCCACCTCCCAGAGGACCACAACATTTATGCCAAGAAGTCTAATGCATCCTTTTAACTGAATTATTAGAGCCCCTGAAAAATTTATTAAAGAGATGATCAATTCTATTTAAATAGAATTAGTAGGGATGATTGTCTAAATAAGATATAAAGGCATCAAATTAAGAGTACTCTTAAGCAAAGTAAGCCTGCCACTAAAAGAAAGTAAGTGAAATCCACACTAAAATTTTATTAGAAATTTTTTGGCTAAGCTAGTCAAAAAGATGGGATCTTTTTTGACCTTTGAAAAGAGGAGCACCTAGATATTTAATAGGGAGTTGGTGTTTAAAGTTAGTGATTCTCAAGATGTTATTAATTTTATTATTAGAAATTTTAGAGGAGGTAATAAAGCAGCTCTTGCTTTCATTAATAGAAAGACCACTTTCTCTTTCAAAAATTATTTAAAAATTTCTTATGTCTTTTGATATGATGAAAAGAAGCATTACAAAAGATAATGAAATCATCAGTAAAGCTATGATGAGAAATCAAGATACCACTAAGAGTTCTAAAATACATGCTAGGATTGTTATTGAATAAATCATTTAAACTCCAACAAAGGTATTCCATAGCAATAATAAACAAAGACAAAGGATCTCCTTGTCTCAATCCATGGGAAGAAGGAAAGAAGTCTAAAGCTTTACCATTAAGAAGAATAGAAAACCAGGCATTATTAATACAATTTTTAATAAGGTTAATAAAATTAGCGAGAAACCAAATAAATGCATGGATATTTAAAAGGAAATCTCATGAGATATTATCAAAGGCTTTAGAAATATCTAATTTAAAAAGGATGTTACCACCTATAGTTGGAACATCAAAATCATGAATAAGCTCTTGAGCAAAAAGAATTTTATCAGATATAAATCTCCCACTAACAAAACCAATTTGTATGAGGGAGATAAATTTTTGAAGTAAAGGACTAAGTCTATTGGCAAGAATTTTAGAAATTAATTTATTAAAGAAAGTGCAAAGACTAATTGGTCTGAAATCACTCCAAGAATCTAAATTATCTTTTTTTAGGTATAAGAATAATGGAAGTGCTTAAAAAATATTTAAGGAGAGGATTACCAACAAAGAAATCAACAATAGCATTGATTAAGTCATGCTTAATAATAGACCAACAATTTTTAAAAAATGAGTTGTATAACCCTCCGGACCATCAACAGAATCAATGTTCATGCTATTGAGAGCTTTACCAATCTCATCTTTAGTAGGCAACCTAGTAAGCCAATGATTATTATCATTGGTAATAATAGAGGGGATCAAATGTTAGAAATAGCTTCATAAGACTGGATTTTATTAAGCATATTCCTAAAGTGATTAATAATAGAATCTTTAATAACATTAATATCAGTGATCCACTCTCCATTATCATTTTTCATTTTTTGGATAAAATTTAAAGCTTTCTTATTATAAAATAAAGCATGAAAATACCTAGTATTCTTGTCCCTATCAACAATATGTATACTAGCAACTTTTTGCCACCAATAGGTCTCTTCCATATTCTGATAATTAACAAAGTTTATCTTTAGCTTCATTCAAATCCTTAAGCTTAGAAGAGTAAGTCAAAATAGCATTTTCAAGATCACAAATCAAAAGTTCCATGTTTTTTATATTAGCAAAAAGATTTATTAAAATAATGTTTGTTCCACCAAACTGGATTTTATTGGAGCCTTTTAAGATTAAACCATAATCTATTCATACCCCTAATCAAATTATCAGAGTGTAAAGGGGCAATCCAGCTAATGGCCATGACTTTAAGAAAATCTAGATGTCGAATCCACATATTTTGAAATCTGAAAGAGGGCAAGATGTTTAATATTTTAGACTTTTATTTAACAAAAACCAAAAGTGGGGCATGATCAGATAAAGTTCTACTAAAATGGTCAACAAAGGTAAGAGGTCGTTGATTAATCTAATGAGAGTTGAAAATAATTCTTTCTAAATGTTGCCAGAGCTTAGAGTTTGCCAAGTATAATTAGAGCCTTTAAAACTAATGTCAATAAGATTGCAATCAAGAATTATATTAGAAAATTTTTCCAAATAATGAATATTAAGAGAGCAACCACCCGTTGTTTCTGAAGAATACAGAATAGTGTTGAAATCACCCCCAACCAAACCAAGGATTGTTAACAGAAAGAGCAAAACTTCTCAAATTCTCCCAAAGAACATTTTGACTAGCTCTATTGCAAGAAGCATAAATAAAAGAGCCTAGCATAAAAGAGTCACCAAAAGAAATTTGAGCATTGATAACTTGTTGTAGATCGTCTAAAATTAAAACATTTAAGAAGCTATTCCAAAAGCACCAAATTTTATTACTGATGTTAGAGAAAAAGTTACTAAAGCAAAGCATTCTAACAACATGATTGATTTTATCAACATGTATAAGAGGTTCAACAATAAGTAAAGAGATATTAATTTAGAGATTTCTAATATGATTACGAACAATGAGGGCACCAATCCCTTTAACATTCCAAATAAGAGAAGTAAACAGAAATAAAATTATAAAAGGAAATTAAATGATAATAATAAAGAAAGAGAGAGAAGGAATAACAAATCCTCTCCTAAGCCAAAAATTGAAACAACACATTATTTATGTGAAGAGGATCTAGATCAAGTAGATCCGCAAGAGTAGGAGGTTGCATCTTAGAGTTTTAGTTTTCTTTTTAGATAGTTGGAATTTTCTATTTTTATCCAAAGTGTCACCATCGATAGAGATTAATTAGAAATATTAATAGGATAAGGATCAAGAACATCTCTAATCACAACTTCCCTTCCAAATCGATTTTGTTGAAAAGTGGGATTAGAATGAAGATCAATCTTGGAATTAGGGGAAGAAATTATACCATTAAAAACACAATTACCAATGTTAGAATTAGTGTTTTGCATAAGAATTTTAGCCACACTCAAGTTATCATTTAAATCATCATTCTCATCAACTAATGTCAGTAAAGAAGCAAGAATAGACTCATTAGAGAATGAATCATCATTTTTTTCAACCTCTTTGAATTTGGAATTAGCCATAATAGGCATATTCTCATGTAAAGAAAGGTTGTCAGGAAAACCATCTTTTTCAACATTATTAGTACCTTTGTCATGGTTGGAATGAGAAGCAGAATCAACAATTTTAGGAACATCAAAAGATTCCAAAGAATTCGACCTAATATCAACATTTAAGTTATTTGTAGGCACAAAAATAGTTTTATTAACTTTATCAGAAGCTAATTTATAGTTATGATCATTCAAAATTTTCTTTTTAAGATGTAGGTGAAGAACAAAACACTTTGAATTATCATGACCATGCATCTTGCAATGGGAACAAAAAATTGAAAAATGTTCAGATTCGACCTTTTGTAAATAACCAAACTTTTTAGATCCAATCCAGACCTCCTTAGGATGTTTTTTTAGATATTTCAAGTTCAACCAATATATGAGCAACAGAGGGACAGGTTCTCACGGTGGTCACTTGATCGATTTGGAGCGGCTGACCGAAAAGAGCACCGATAGTAAATAAAACCTGGTGGGTAACATAATGGATTTAAATATTTGGAAGAGCTAACCACATAAGAACAATATGTGATTCATCATTTATATCAAAAAGGAGAGACCACTTCAACAAATGCTTTTGATAGTTAGAGACAAAATAAGATCGATGCGAGAAAACCATTGAATAATCCAATCGATCAAGCCAATAGAGAAAGCACCCAAAATTTTAAGGTCATGAAAACAAGAGCAGATTAGGTCCAAATTCAGCTAGCGCAAAATAAATTTTCCAACCAAAGTAAATTCAAAAGGTTTTGTAAGCTTTTCGACATCAAGATCTGAACACATGATCGTAGGCATACCTTGAAAAAAAAGTCAAAATCATATTCACCGAGTCAGAAGAGGAAGAGCTCTTACCAAAAAGTGAATCCTTAAAGGATTTAATAGTATGAATGGCATTGGGTTCAGGAATCCCCAAAAAATTAGATGCCCTAACTGGATCATCCGAATTGGGAGATGTAATATGTGGGTTCAAGGTCACCTCAGCCATATTCAGAAGAGACACATTACGTGAGTGGCCACAGATTCAAACAGCTCTTGAAAATGGTCTAAAATGATGAAGGATCCACTAAAAACATGAGACAGGGATGCACTGACGAAGGGGAAAATGAAATCACCATAGCACCGCAGGGGAGAACCAGGTTATCCTCTCAATAGTTTGTTTAAGTTTAGTTTAGAGGTTTAGGTTTGGTAGTAAGTAGGTTTAGGTGTGGGGCCAGAGGCATAGTGGCCCAGGGTAGGTTTAGGTTTAGAGGGAGGCTAGGGCCCAGTTTAGGCCCAGGCCTTATGGCCCAGGGTTTAGGGCCCAGTTTGGGGCCTGGGGCTCAGTGGCCCAGTGGCCCAGGCTCAGGCCTGTGTTTAGGCTCAGTTTGTATTAGGGCCCAGGGTCAGCCCAGGGCTAGGGCCCAGGTCAGAGTTTAGCCAGTCAGTGGCTCAGGGCCCAGTGGCTTAGGCCTGGGGCTGAGTTTGGGGCCCAGTTTTGGGGCCAGTTTCAGTGGTTAGGCTCAGTTTGTTTAGGGCCCAGGGAGGTCAGTAGGGTGAGATTAGGTCTTTTTAGGGCCTAGGGGTGTAAGTTAGTTAGTTTTGTGGATTTAGTGTTTAGTTTGGTAAGATTTGGGTTTTAAAAAAAATCACAAACCATCAGTCCGTGGTTAACTAGTTTTATTTTTATTTAGGTTTATTTTATTTTATTTAGTTTATTTTATTTATTTAGTTTAGGTTTTCATTTTAGTTTATCTAGATCAGTGAATGTTTTATTTATTTTATTTTATTTTAGTTAGGTTATTTTTTTATTTTAGGATTTAGTTTTTATTTATTTTTAGGTTTACATTTAGGTTTTATTTTAGGTTTATTATTAGGTTTTATTTTATTTTTAGTTTATTCTTTTAGTTAATTTTATTTTATTTATGGTTTTAGTTTAGTTTATTTGGCCATTTTATTTATTTAGTTTTATTTTTAGTTTAGGTTTATTTTATTTTATTTTTATTTTGGTTTGGTTTTTAGGTTTTTTTATTTATTTTAGGCATTTTATGTTTAGGTTTTTATTTAGTTTATTATATTTTATTTATTTATTTTAGTTATTTATTCTGGTTTATTTGTTTCAATTTAGTTTAGGTTGATTTATTTTTATTTTAGCATATTTTATTTAGGTTTAGCATGATTTTAGTAAGTTTTATTTTATTCTTTTATTTTATTTAGTTTAGTTTATTTTATATATTTTATTTTAGGTTTTATTTAATATGATTAGTTAGCTAGGGTCTTTGTATAGGGAGGGTTTAGGGTTTAGATAGGGAAGGGTTTGGGGGTTTAGGGATCAGGTGTTTGGGGTTAGTGTGATTTAGGTTGGGATTTAGGATTAGTAGTGAGCCAGTGGTAGAGTTTTTTTTAAATTAAGCAAACCCACAGTTTAGGTTTATTTAGTTTATTTTATTTATTTTTGATTTTATTTATTTTAATTTATGTTTATTTTTAATTTTATTTATTTTATTTTATTTATTTATTTTTGGTTTAGCCAGTTTAGTTTATTTTAGTTGAGTTTTATTTTATTTTATTTTTTGGTTTAGGTTTTATTTTTATTTTAGCACAGTGTAGGTTTTTATTTAATCTTTAGGTTTAGGTTTTAAGTTTTATTTTAGGTTTATTTTAGTTTAGATTTTGGTTTATTTTAGTTTATTTTATTTTATTTAGTTTGATTTAGGTTTACATTTTATTTATTTTGGTTTAGTTTATTTTATTTTAGTTTAGGTTAATTTTTATTTTATTTTATTTTAGGTTTAGTTTTTTATTTTTAGGTTTTATTTTTTATTTATTTTTAGGTTTTATTTTTTAGGCTTAAGATTTTATTTATTTATTATTTTATTTTATTTTATGTTTATTTTAGGTTTATTTTATTTTAATTTTATGTTTAGTTTTTATTTTATTTAGGTTTTTTATTCTTAGGTTTATTTTTGGATTCTATTTTTTATTTTGTGGTTTAGGGTTTTTAAAAAGAAATTAAGTAAACTGGTAGGTTTTGGTTTATTTACTTTATTTAGTTTATTTTTTTATTTTTTTAGCTTATTTTATTTTTTATTTTTATTTAGGATTTTTTTTTAGTTTTATTATTTAGTTTAAGTTTTTTTTATTTTAGTTTATTTTTTAGGTTTAATTTTATGTTTAGGTTTATTTTTTTACTTTTAGTTTTTTTATTTTATTTTTGGGTTTAGTTTAGGTTTTTATTTTATTTTTTTTTTAGGTTTAGATTTTAGGTTGTTATTTTAATTTGTTTTTTAGGTTTTAATTTTTAGTTTTATGCTTAGTTTATTTTAGTTTATTTTATTTTATTTAGTTTAAGTTTAGGTTTAGCTTTATTTATTTTAGTTTAGTTTATTTTAGTTTAGGTTTAAGTTTATTTTGTTTATGTTTATTTTTTTTTTATTAGGTTTAGGTTTATTTTAATTATGGTTTAGGTGTTATTTTTTTTATTTTGTGTCTATTTTGATTTTTTATGTTTAAGTTTTATTTAGTTTATTTTTTTATCCAGTTTATTTTATTTTATTTTTTTTTATTTAGGTTTATTTTATTTTGTTATTTAGTTTAGTTTTATTTATTTTATTTTAATTTAGTTTTTTATTCTTTATTTTATTTTAAATTGAAGGTAGGTTTTAGTCTGTTTTATTTTATTTCTTATTTTGTTTAGTTTTATGGTCAGTATTTTATGGTTTAGTGTTTGGATCTTGGCCTTGGGGTTTCTTTGCCTGTTTGTTTAGGATTTTAGGGCTCAGATTTAGAACTAGTTTTATGGCTAGTTAGGGTTTAGGTATGGTTTAAGTTTTAAACCAGTATCCAGGGTCTTAGGGCCTAAGGTGGCTCAGGATCAAGGCTCAGTGCCCAGTGGCCTAGGGTCTTATGGCCCAGTGGGTCAGCAGGTCAGTGGTCAAGTAGGGTTAGATCTTTTAATCTATTTCAAAATCAAGAAAAAATGTTTAGGTTTATGTAGTTTATCTTTATTTTATTTTATTATTTATTTTATATTTTTTATTTTATTTATTTAGTAGTTTATTATTTAGTAGCTTTATTTTAGTTATTTTAGGTCACATTTAGGTTTAGCTTTACTTTTAGTAGTTTTATTTTATTTTATTTGTTAGGTTTTTATTTTTTAGGTAGTGTAGGTTTATTTTATCTTTTAGGTTTAGGTCTTGTGCTATTTTAGGTACTTTAGGTTTATTTTAGTTTAGGTTTAGGTTTATTTTTATTTTATTTTATTTAGCAGTATTTTATTTAGTTTAGGTTTTATCCAGTAGTTAATTTAGTAGGTTTATTTATTTTATTTTATGTTTAGGCTTTTAGATTTAGGTTTTATTTTATTTATTTTAGGTTTTAGGTTTAGTTTATTTTATATTAAGTTTATTTTATCTTTATTTTAAGTTTAGTTTTATTTTATTTAGGTTTTATTTTTAGTTTAGTTTAGGTTTTATTTATCTTATAGCTAGTTTTTATTATAATTAAGTTTAGGTTTATGTTTAAGTTTTAGTTTATGTTATTATTTTATTTTATTTTTTATTTTATTATGGTGATAGCTTTTTTTATTTATTTTATTTTTAGGTTTTATTTAGTTTGGGTTTAGGTTTTTGGCTTTTTATGGTTTTGGGTTGGGTTTAGAGTCAGTGGTTAGTTTAAGGTTTTAGTGTGGGATTTAGTGTGGTTTAGGTTTGGATTTAAGATTTATTTGGGTTTTAGGGATTTGGGTTTAAGGTTTAGGTTTGAGGTTTAGGTTTTAGGGTTTAGGGTTTAATGTTTATGGTTGAGGTTTTAGGTTTAGGGTTCAAGTTTTAATTTAGGGTTTAGGGTTTTTGGTTATTTTTTTTAACAAAGAACAAATTCTGATTCAACATTTCTTCTTTTTGATTTCATCAACCAAGTAACAAACCAAGTTTTCTTAGACACAAACGATGACATAGATAAAAAAATGAGCACGCATAGAGCAAATCAAAAACCCAAGATAACAAGCACCGTCTCTACTCTGAAGACACAGTTCCATAAGCAGGAGATCGGATCGACTATTTTTTAGATTCTTCAAGTCCCATCAAAACCACCCCGGCTTCTCGAGTAGTGGGATCCATCATCATATCCCCAATCTCTCCCACCGCCTCCACCACGACTGTAACCTCCATCACTCCTCCCACCTCTATAACCACCATTGCTCCGACCACCACCTCCATATCCACCAGCACCTCCTAATCCCCCACCACCACTGCAATAACTGCTGCCTCTGCCTTCGCCTCCACTGCCAGATTTAGACTAAGCCTAGTTAACGGTGATATTCATGCTATCAAGGTTCTGCCCATTCTTAGGGTTTCTTTAAATCTAAAGTGGGAGAATTTTATTGCCAAAAAGATAGGGATACAAGGTCTTTAAAGGGGATAAATCTCTAAACAACTGCTCAAAAAGCTACAATTAGCCTAAAGAGATACATCCCCTGCATATTGTAAGGAAACTAAAGCAACATAAAGAAAACTCTAAAATAAAGAAAGAAATAGCACAAATTTCCAAGAAGGGTAGCCAAAGCCATCTATATCCTGAAATCTTCTAAGAGATGCACAAACCACCTACAACCCCAAAACCTACCACAAACCTGCAAAGAACATACGATAGAGATTAACATCTAGAAATAAGGATAAGCTAAGTAGACAAAAGGAACAAAATGATAAAAATCTTAGATAAGGCTCTGGCTCAGTCACATTCATCTCAAGGGGCAACATGATATGTGAGAATCCACCATTAGAAGAAGGGTTACAATCAAATATGTACTAACCAAAAGGATAATAGGGGAAACATCCCAGCCATCATAGCCAACTTACCTCAATTAAACTAAATAGCAAACAACTAAGAGCTAGCCAAGTTCCAGTATCTATCATCAAAATTAAATAAGAAACTAACCAACAAAACATCCAGCCAAACCAGAGTGAATAAACCAACCAAACAAGATAGTAGCCAAGAAACAGCCACCATCAAAGCCACCCAAAACAAATATATACCAAAGGTAAAGAACCAAAATTATGATCTAACCAAAAAAGATAGTGCATAACCATCGTGGCTACCCAGCCAACCATAGCAGCAAGAATCAATAGAAATAACAACAAAGCAAAGAATAGACAAAGCCACATACAAGTTCATCCCACAATAGAAGGAAACAACAAGCCAATGGGCCATCCATCCAATAGGCAAAAGCCACAAAAAAACTTTAAAAAAACCACCAGAAAAGGGGAACAAAAAATAGATGGCAGGTAACAACTCCATAGAGAGTAACTTAGCCCAGGATGGAACAAAGCCCATAGTCAGGCCTAACCAATAGTCACGATGCCAGATAGCTAAAAACCAAAACCAAAAGGCTAGAAAAAACCACAACCATCAAGCAACCACCAGCCAATAAACCCTCACCAGAAAAAAAAGAGGCTAGGGAAGAAGGCAAACAAGTAATCTCCCAAGCCTTCCAATCACCAGGCCATCCTAAAACCAACACGGTAGGATACCAATAAGAGGAGAGAGTCACCAAAACTAGAAATAATCCTAGGTTGAGGTTTAGGTTGAGGTTGAGGTTTAAGTTGAGGTTGAGGCAACCAAAGCACAACAATACCAACTAAAAATAATCCTGACCTCCATCAGAAGGAGATATCATTCTTAGCATTTAGGGTTTAGGCTTAGTTTTAGGGTTTAAGGTAGGGCTAGGCTTTTTTTTTAAAATTTTTTTAATTTTTTAATATTTTTACTTTTTATTTAAAATTGAGTAAACCAGTATGTTTAGGTTTATTTAGTTTATTTTTTATTTATTTTATTTCATATTACTTTTTATTTTTATTTAAGTTTTTAAATTTTTTTTAGTTTAGTTTATTTATTTTAGGTTTGTTTAATTTAGTTTAGGTTTTTTAATTTTGTTTATCTTTTAGGTTTATGTTTAGGTTTTGGTTTATTTTTTTAGTTTAGTTCTATTTTTTGTTTTTTTAGATTTAAGTTTTATTTTTTTATTTTTAGTTTTCGGCTTAGATTTTTAATTTGTCTTTTTTAGGTTTAGGTTTTAGGTTTCTATTTTAGGTTTATTTTTAGGTTTCATTTTTTAGTTTGGGTTTAGGTTTATTTTTAATTTATTTTATTTTATTTAGTTTAGGTTTAGGTTTAGGTTTAGGCTTTATTTATTTTAGTTTAGGTTAAGATTTATTTTATTTTTATATTAGGTTTAGTTTTTTTATAGTTTAGGGTTTATTTTTATGTTTTAGGTTTATATTTTTATTTAGTTTTATTTTATTTTATTTTGGTTTATTTATTTTTATTTTAGGTTTAGTTTTATTTTATTTAGGTTTTTATTTTTAGTTTAGTTTAAATTTTATTTATTTTTAGTTTAGTTTTATTTATTATTTTATTTTCTTAGGCTTAGGTTTAGGTCTTAGTTTATGTTTTATTTATATTTATTTTTTTATTTTATGTTTAGATTTTATTTATTTATTTTATTTTAGGTTGTATTTAGTTTAGTTTATGTTTTTAGTTTGGGGTTTAGGTTTGTGGGTTTAGGGTTTAAGATTTACGATTTAAAATTTAGGGTTTAGGTTTTAGGGTTTAGGGTTTAAAGTTTAGGGTTTAGGGTTTAGGTTTTAGATTTAGGGTTTAAGGTTTTTGGTTTTTTTTTAATAGAGAACAAATTCAGATTCAACATTTCTTCTTTTCGATTTCAACAACCAAGTAACACACCAAGTTTTCTAAGAAACAAGCGACAACATAGATAAAAAATGAGCACGCATAGAGCAAATAAAAAAATCCTAGATAACTAGAACCGTCTCTACTGTAATGACACACTTCCATAAACAACAGATCAAATTGGGCATTTTGTAGTTTCTTTATTTCCCATCAGAACCACCCCAGCCTCTTGAGTAGCTAGATCCACCATCATATCCCCGATCTCTCCCTCTGCCACCACCACAGGTGCAACCTCAATCGCTCCTCTCGCCTCCATGACCACCACTGCTCTGACTACCACCTCCATATCAGCTAGAACCTCCAAATCCCCCACTACCACTATGATAACCATCGCCAGATTTGCCTCCACCACCGTGATCTAGATCGAGCTGATTGTGGTGATGTTCCGCCACAAGGTTATGCACATTCTTAGGGTTTAGGTTTATATTTAGGCTTATTAAGTTTTAGAATTTAAGATTATTTTTTAATTTATTTAGTAACATTAAGCTTAGTTTGGGTTTGGGGTTTAGGTTTTTAGGTTTGTTTTAGGGTTGTGGCTTTATTTGTGAGTTTGGGTTTGTTTTAGGATTTAAGGTTTATGATTTAGGGTTTTGTGGTTTATGCTTTAGGTTTAGTGTCAGGGATTAGGGTTTAGTATGTGGTTGTGGTCAATTTTATGTTTTGTGGTTTTGTGGTTTTTTTATGTTTTTTTGGTTTAGCTTGTGAGTGCTTAAATTGGGTAGCATTAGGGTTTAGGGTGGCTCATTGTAGCTCAGCTCAGGCCTTTAGGGTTTTTTAGGATCCGTGGTAAGGTGGGTAGGTCATTAGAGTTTAGCTTTGGGGTCAGGGTTATTTAGGGTAATGTAGGGTATGGTAGGGTTTAAAATTTATGGTTTAGGGTTTTCTTTAAAATTACAAACCCATATGTTTAGTTTATTTAGTTTATTTTATATTTTTTAGTTTTTATTTTATTTATTTATGTTTATTTTATTTAGTTTATTTATTTATTTAGTATGCATTTAGTTTAGGTTTTTATTTTAGTTTTTAGTTTAGGTTAGGTTATTTTTTTTTTTTTAGTTTAGTTTATTTTTATCTTTAGGTTTAGGTTTTATTTTATTTTAGTTTATTTTATTTTTTTTTATTGGTTTAAGTTGGTTTTAGGTTTGGCTATTTTATTTTTATCTTAGATTTAAGTTTATTTTAATTTAATCATTTTATCTTATTTAGTTTAGGGTGTAATTTATTTAGGTTGGTAGATTTATTTTAGCTCAGTTTATTTTATCATTGTGGTGGTTTATTTTAGGGTTGGTTATTTTTATTTATTTTAGGTTTTATTTTAAGTTTATCATTAGGGTTTAGGGTCATGATCTAGTTTAGGGCCCAGGGAGGTTTAAAGCCCAGGGTTTTGGATGCTTAGTGCCTGTGGCCCAGGTCAGTGATCAGTGCCAGTGGCTCAGGGTCTTTCAACATCTGCCTAGGTTGGAGGAGTTTCAGGGCCCAGGGTCAGCCTCAGGCTCAGGTCTTATGGCTCATGGCTCTGGCCCAGTGAGACATCAGTATTTAGAGCCTTCAGGGCACATGGCCCAGGCCCAGTGGTCAGTAGTCTCATGGTCCAGCTCAGGTCAGGGCCATGGTGGGCCTAGAGTCCTGGGCCTAGGATCTGGCCGGTCAGCTTTAAGGTTATGCCCATGCCCCAGGCCCAAGCTGGCCCAAGGGTTGTTTTGTACTCAGTGAGGGCAGTTTAGGATTTAGGTTTAGTCTAAAAAAACAGTTAACCCGGCAGTTTAGGTTTATTTAGTTAATGTTATTTATTTTGTTAACTTTTTTTATTTAGGTTTATCTTATTTTTATTTAGTTTAGTTTTTTTTTATTTTAGGTTTAGTAAATTTTATTTTATCTTTAAGTTTAGGTTTTGGTTTTATTTTAATTTTATTTCTAAGTTTTATTTTATAGTTTAGGTTTAGGTTTATTTTTAGTTTAGTTTATCTTAGTTAGTAGATTTAGGTTTAGTTTATTTTAGGTTTAGGTTTAGGTTTTATTTATTTTAGTTTAGTCTTAGATCAGATTTAGGTTTATATTTTAGTTATAGTTTAGGTTTAAGATTAAGTTATTTTATTTATTTTTAAGTTTATTTTTTAAGTTTAGGTTTCTTTAATTTTTATTTTATTTTATTATTGGTTTATTTTATTTCTATTTTAGGTTTTTTTTAGTTTAGTTTAGGTTTCTATTTACTTTATTTTATTTTAGTTTTTATTTTTTTATTTTGTTTTAAAGTTTAGGTTTAGGTTTATGTTTAGGTTTTAGTCATGTTTATCTTATTTATTTTATTATGTTTTATTTATCTAGTTTAGCCTCATTTTGGGTTTAGGGTAGGTTAGTTTAGCTTTAGGGTTTAGGGTTAGCCATCAGATTTAAGGTGAGGGTTTAAGATTTATGTTTTTAGAGTTTAGAGTGGGTGTTAGGGTTTAAGTTTTAGCTGTGGTTAAGGGCTAGTTAGTTGGGGGGGAGTTTTGTGGTTTAGGATTTTGGTTTAGTGGAGGGTTTGGTTTAGGGAGTTTGTTTTGGGGTTTTGTGGTTTATTTATTTTGGATTTTGGGTTTGGGTTAAGGTTTTAGGTTTAGGATTAAGGTTTTATTTTAAGGTTTAGGGTATTTTATTTTTTTTAACAGAGAACAAATTCATATTCAATATTTATTCTTTTCGATTTCATCAACCAAGTAACACACCAAGTTTTCTAAGACCCAAGTGGCGACATAGATCAAAGATGAGCATGCCTAGAGCAAATAAAAAACTCTAGATAACTAAAACCATCTCTACTATAAAGAAATCATTCTAAGCGGATGGATCTAGTTCTTCTTCGCCATGGGTTCCCACCATAACCACCCCAGCCTCTCGAGTAGTAGGATCCACCATCATATCCCCGATCTCTCCCTCTGCCACCACCATGGATGTACCATCTATCGCTCCTCCTATCTCCATAACCACCAGTGCTCCGACCACCACCTCCATATCGACCAACACCTCCATATCCCACACCACCACTACGAGCAACTATCATTATTATTTCAGCCTTAGCTCAAGGTTATTGTGGCCTAGGCCTAGGTCTTAGTCTGGCCTTACTATCTTTAATCCCATTTTATTCCATTAGGGTCAGGTCTGAGGCCTCATGGGCCTGGTGGCCTAGGGCCAGGGCTCAGGTGTGCCTGTCTTGTACGCCTCATTGGCTCAGGGTCATTCAGGCCTGGCCTATTCAGTTCCATAGCCCATCAGCTCCAGTGGTCAATGCTTTTTTAGGCTTTAGGGTTTTAGGTTGGTTGGGTTTAGGGTTTAGGTTTTAGTTTAGGGTTTAGTTTTTTTATTAGTTTAGGTTTAAGTTTATTATAGTTTAGGTTTAATTTATAGTTTAGTTTAGGTTTAGCTTTAGGTTTAAGTTAGTTTAGGTTTACTTAAACTTTAGGTTTAAACATTAGGGTTAAACTTTAAACTTTAGTTTAAACTTTTATGATTTGGTTAGGTTAGTTTAAGGTTTATAGTTTAGGTTTTAGGTTTAGTGTTTAAGGTTTAGGTTTAAGTTAGGGTTAGTTTAGGTTTAGTTTATTTAAGGTTCTGATTAATTTAAGTTTAGGATTTATAGTTTAGGTTTAGTTTATATTTAAATTATAATTTAGTTTAGGATTAGTTTATTAAACTTATAAACTTAGGTCTTAGTTTAAGTTTAGGTTAGTTTAGGTTTAGGTTTATAGTTTTTTTAGGTTTAGGTTTAGGTTTACTATTTAGGGTTTATGATTTAGGGTTAGTTTAGGGTTTAGGGTTTAGGGTTGTAGGTTTAGAGTTAGTTTTAGGGTTTAGGGTTTACGATTTAGGGTTTACGGTTTAGGTTTTTTTTTGGGGTTGAGGGTTTTTTTTATTTAGGTTTATTTTATATTTTTATTTAGTTTAGTTTAATTATTTTAAGTTTATTTATTTTAGTTTATTTTTTTCGGTTTAGGTTTAGGTTTATATTTATTTTTTTATTTCATTTTATTTTTATTTTATTTTTTATGTTTAGGTTTTATTTTGTATTTTTAGGTTTAGGTTTAGATAATTATTTTATTTTTTTAAGTATAGGTTTTAAGTTTTTATTTTAGGTTTTTTTTAGTTTAGGATTTGGTTTATTTTTAGTTTATTTTATTTTATTTAGTTTAGGGTCTAGGTTGAATTAATTTTAGGTTTAGTTTTTGTTTTTTAGTTTAAGGTTTAGGTTTTTTTTTTAATTTATTTTTAGGTGTATTTTTTAGGTTTAGGTTATTATTTAGTTATTATTATTT
Organism: Cymbidium sinense; assembly: GCA_021442155.1. Classification (NCBI taxonomy): domain Eukaryota; kingdom Viridiplantae; phylum Streptophyta; class Magnoliopsida; order Asparagales; family Orchidaceae; genus Cymbidium; species Cymbidium sinense. The sequence continues at coordinate 1,035,849 of CM038230.1, forward strand.
TTTATTTTATGCTTTTTTATGATTATTTTTTATTTTATTTAGGTTTTTTATTGTTTGGTTTATTTTTAGGGTTTAGGGTTTTTGGGTTTAGGGCTTAAGGTTTAGGGTTTAGGGTTTTTAGGGTTTAGGGTTTAGGGTTTAGGGTTTAGGGTTTAGGTGTTAGGTCTAGGGTTCAGGTTTTAGTTTAGAGTTTTTGGTATTTTTTTTTTAATAGAGAACAAATTCATATTCAACATTTGTTCTTTTTTATTTCATCAACCAAGTAAAATACCAAGTTTTCTAAGACATAAGTGATGACATAGATAAAAAATTGTCATGCATAGAGCAAATCGAAAACCCTAGATAACTAGAACTGTCTCTACTTTAAAGACACAGTTCCATAAGCAATATATCGGATTGGCCATTCTTCAATTTTTCCTGTTCCCATCAGAACCACCCTGGCCTCTCGAGTAGTGGGATCCACCATCATATCCCTGATCTCTCCTCCATCACAGCGCCACTGCTCACCACCACCTCACATACCAACACCTCTAGATCCCCCCACCCTTCTTTGTGATAAGCCTCCACCTTCCTCCACCAGATCTAGGCGAGTTGGTTGACATTGATGTTATTGCCGTCAAGGTTCTACCCATTCTTATGGTTTACGTTTAGGTTTAGGTTTATTAGGTTTTAGTATTTAGGTAATTTTTTCATTTATTTAGTTACTTTAGGTTTAGGTTTAGGGTTTGGGGTTTACGATTTAGCATTTAGCGTTAGGGTTTTGGTTTAGGGCTTAGGGTTTAGGGTTTAGGGTTTTATGGTTTATGCTTTTATGGTTTAGGGTTTAGGATTAGGGTTTAGAGTTTAGGGTTTAGGGTTTTGGATTTAGGGTTTAGGATTTAAGGTTTATGGTTTTTTTTAAAATTATGTGTACCAGTAGATTTAAGTTTATTTAGTTTATTTTGCATTTATTTTAGTTTATTTTATTTTTATTTTTATTTAGGTTTTTTTATTTTAGGTTTATTAATTTCAATTTAGGTTTTATTTTAGTTTATTTTTTTATGTTTAGGTTTGCTTTAGGTTTATTTTTTAGTTGAGTTTTATTTTTTTATTTATTTTTTTAGGTTTAGGTTTTATTTTTTATTTTTAGGTTTAGAATTGGGTTTTTATTTTATCTTTTAGGTTTAGGTTTTAGGTTTTTATTTTAGGTTTTATTATTTTAGTTTAGGTTTAGGTTTTTTATGTTTATTTTATTTTATTTAGTTTAAGTTTAGGTTTAGGTTTTGTTTATTTTAGTTTAGTTTATTTTAGTTTAGGTTTATGTTTATTTTATTATTTTTATTTTAAGTTTAGGTTTTTTTTAGTTTAGGGTTTAGGTTTTATTTTTTTATTTATTTTTATGTTTTATTTTAAAGTTTATTTTTAGGTTTAAGTTTTTATTTAGTTTTTATTATATTTTACTTTAAATTTATTTTATTTTTATTTTGCGTTTAATTTTTATTTTATTTAGGCTTTTTATTTTTAGTATTATTTTTTTTAGTTTAGTTTAGGTTTCTATTTATTTTATTTTAACTTATTTTTATTAATTTATTTTATTTTATTTTTAGGTTTAGGTTTAGGTTTTAATTTAGGTTTTAATTTTATTTAGGTTCAGGCTTTTCTATTTATTTATTTTTAGGATTTATTTAGTTTAGGTTTAGGTTTTTAGGTTTTTAAGGTTTAGGGTTTAGGGTTTAGGGTTTATGGTTTTAAGGTTTAGGGGTATAGGGATCAGGGTTTAGGGTTAGAGTTTAGTGTATAGGGTATAGACTTTAGTGTTTATACTTTAGGTTTATAGATTTAGGATGGGGTTTAGGGTTTAGGTTAATTTAGGGTTTAGGTTTAAGTTTCTTTAGGGTTTATAGTTTTAGGGTTTAGGATTTAGGGTTTAAGGTTAGTTTAGGGTTTAGGGTTTAGGGTTTTAGGATTTGAATTTATAGTTTAGGGTTTAGGAGGTTAGTTTAGTTTAGGGTTTTAGGTTTAGTTTTAAGTCTAGGGTTTTAGTTTAGGTTTAGGGGTTTAGTTTAGGTTTAGGTTTAGTTTAGGACTAGTTTTAGGGTTCAGGGGTTAGGATTTAGGGTTTAGAGTTTATGGTTTAGGGTTTAGGTTTTTTTTTAAAATTAAGTAAAATGGTAGGTTAAGGTTCATTTAGTTTATTTAGTTTATTTATTATTTATTTTAGTTTATTTTGTTTTATTTTTATTTAGGTTTATTTTTATTATTATTTAGTTTACTTTATTTATTTTAGGTTTATTTATTTTAGTTTAGGTTTTTAATTTTAGTTTTTTTTAGGTTTAGGTTTAGGTTTATGTTTATTTTTTTGCTTCATTTTATTTTTATTTATTTAGGTTTAGGTTTTATTTTTAATTTTTAGGTTTAGGTCTAGGTTTTTATTTTATTTTTTTAGGTTTAGGTTTTAGGTTTTTATTTTAGGTTTATTTTTATGTTTATTTTTTTTAGTTTAGGCTTAGGCTTATCTTCAGTTTATTTTATTTTATTTAGTATATGGTTAGGTTTTATTTATTTTAGTTTAGTTTATTTTATTTTGTTATTTTAGGTTTAGGTTTTTTTAGTTTAGAGTTTAGGTTTTATTTTTTGTTTACTTTTAGGTTTTATTTTAGGTTTAGATTTTTATTTAGTTTTTATTTTATTTTATTTTAGGTTTATTTTATATTTATTTTATGCTTAGTTTTTTTTATTAGGTTTTTATTTTTTAGCTAATTTTATTTTTTAGTTTAGTTTAGGTTTTTATTTATTTTACTTTAGTTTAGTTTTTATTTATTTTTTTAAGTTTAGGTTTAGGTTTAAGTTAAGGTTTTAGTTTTGGTTTTAATTTATTTTTTTTAGTTTTTTATTTAGGTTTAGGAATTTTGATTTATTTTATTTTTAGGTTTTATTTAGTTTAGGTTTAGGTTTTTAGATTTTTAGGGTTTAGGGTTTAGGGTTTAGGGATTCGGGTTTAGGGTTTAGGGTTTAGGGTTTAGGGTTTAGGGTTTGGGGTTTAGGGTTTAGGGTTTAGGGTTGTAGGTTTTAGGGTTTAGGGTTTAAGGTTTAGGGTTTTTTAGGGTTTAGGGTTTACTGGTTTTAGGTTTTAGGCTTAGGTTGATTTTAATTAGGGCTTTTCATTTTTTTTTAAACAGAGAACAAATTCAGATTCAACATTTCTTCTTTTCGATTTCATCAACCAAGTAACAAACCAGGGAAGTGAGGTAATCAAATAACCTACTTAGGGCTAGCTAAAGCCTCATGTTCCCTGGATGTCTAGACTATATAGTAATTATCATTCAATCTTATATAAATCAACACATGAATAGAGGAAAGAGAACCCAACATTCATACACCTAAAAGCATGCATTTCTTAGGTACTTTTAGCTAGCATCATAACACATTATTATTCATTTATAAGCTTTTAAAAAATACATTTGGATTTAATAGTGATAATTGTCACGCATATATTAAATTAAATCAACACATGCATGGTTACATAAATGAAATCCATTTTATTTTACTTGATTTTGAAAAGATAGAAGGATGGATTCAAATGACATACCGAATTTAACATGATTGGAAAGAAGACAATAATATAAGCATGTGATTCATTCAACCAAACTAGTTCTTAAGGACAATCAAATCAAATAAGATAATTTAAAGCTAACCAAAGCTTCTTTATTAATTAACTTTTGGACTTGATTTGATTTAAAGGGGAGAAGAGAAATCATCACTTGCTATTTTAAACCCATTCACAAATTAGTGATTTGATTTAATTAAAGAAAATATAATTAAGTTGATTTTATGGGTTAATTAAGTTGAAACCCTTAATTAGATGAATTACCCTTACCAATGTCACCTTAAACTAATTAACTAAATAATTATGAGCTAACATGATATGCATGGAAAATAAACTTACTATGATCTTATGAAATAAAAAGGGCCTAATGTAATTGGCTCATGATTAATAGTTAATTAGATTAAGAGACTTAATTAATTACTCTTATGGTTTTCCCACACATGTGGACTAACCATAATTTCATTAAACTCCATTAGGTTATTAAAGACCTAAACATGTACCCCATGATTTAATTAATTGGGTCGATGTGATTATGATTTCAATTTGATTAAGTGATTAAATTAATTGGTTAAATCTTAATTAATTTTATTTTAAAAAGGGGTGAAATGAACTTGGGAAAAGGGGTCCCAACCACATTCCTTGGTTCACTTACCGTTGAAATAATAAACTCAATTAACCAATTTGTTACTGCTCATGGGATTAATTAATCATTAATTAACTTAAAAGAGTAGTTAAGGTTTAATTAGTCAATTTTCCTAATTGGGTGAGCAATAAATCCCAAGAAAATCATGGGAGGCAGAGGTCATCACATTAAATTAACCCACAAAATTAAGGAGTAATTAAGCTAATAAATTTTCAATTAAGGCTTTATTAAATCTTAATTACTATTAAAGATTCGTTAAGATTATTTGTAATTATTTCTGTTATAAAATACCATTAAAATGATTATTTATTTGCATTTTTTATTTCTTTATGATTATTTTATGATTTTTAGAAGTTTCAACCATTAAAAATGATTAATGAAGCCTAATTAAAGCCTAATCCTATTGGCACCATGTGGTGCGCTGACGCGTCATGCTTTCCATGGCGCTGTCGGATTGGCTACTTAAAACTTACCCGACTTAGTGCCTACGTGGAGATGAAGTCTTGTTGAGCAGCAATTGGATCAATTCCTCGAGGTTCGCTCGGAAGGCCACAAATTGATAATTTGGAGCTTGACTTTGATTGAAGTCCCACCTCCAGTGCTCAGAAAGCTTGGGAGATGATTTGTTCTTGCTCGACGAGGCCTAGGGAAGGTGCATGGAAAGTTAATTCAAGTTTGATGGAGGAATGGGGAAGTTAGGTCAGAAATGGGAGGGTCCTATTTTAAGATGGGTGGGAATGGCATTTTTTTGATCGAGGAATGAGCTTGGGAGCTTAAGGAATGGCTCTAGCAGCTTGTATTGGGTAGCTAGGGCTCTAAGGAATGATTTTTGTGTTTGTTTGAGTGGAATTGAGGGGGTGTATATCCCCCTTTATCTTGATCAGATGGTGGGATCGTTTGGTTCTAGTGGCCATCCCACCATCTCGGGAGTCTGGGTGGCAAGGAGGAGGTGAGTTGGCTCGCTGGTTGGTTGAAGGTGTGGAGGTGGATGGCAAGGAGAAATCACTGGTGTCCTATGAGTTTCAAATGCTCCAATGGAGAGGGTGAGGTGATTTCACCTCCCATGGGTGATGAACAAACCAACCACCCCTTGGAGCAGGCTGGGCAGTGTCCTATGTGCCTAGGTGGACCATTGGGAGAGTACCAAGTGGCCAAGGAATGGAAATGACCACTTACATTGGTGATTTGTCTCATGTGATTCCGTTGACCCAAGGGTAGAATGATTATTTGGCATTCGATTTGATTTAACCAAATTCAAAATAAGCCAAAAGTGGGTTAGCCCAAATTTGAAGTCAATTGGAGTTTATATGGTTAGGTTTGGCTCAATTTGACTCATTTAGGTCAAATTGGGTTCATTTTATTCAAGTTGACCAATTGGTCATATTGGGTCAAACTAGGGTTTGCTTAAGTTCATATGATCATTTGGGATGTTTTGGTTTAGTTTGGCATAGATTTGATTTTGGCTCATTTGAATTCATTTGGATCAAATGGGTTAAGTTGACCAATTTGACCAAATTGGCCAAATTAGCTTGGGGTTGGGTGTTAGCCAATTGAAGATGATTGTAGACTTTGGTTTGAATTAATTTAGATTTGGTTTTAAATTAGGCTAACTTGAACCATTTAGTCAATCGGGTTCAATTGGGTCCAATCATGGCTCTGGTCAAGTTCAATAATCAATTTGGAATGAACTTGAGCCATTAGTTGCAATCAATTTGGTTTATATTTTGATTTTAACCAATTTGGTCTATTAGGTCAATTTGGGTAAGCTTGGGTCAAGAGGGCCAATTGGGTTTGGTTTGACTTAATTGAAGGTCAAGTCATAATCAAATATTGATTTTGATTTGATATGAATCATTGGTTTCAAGGGATTTTGGCATAGGTTGCAATTTGGCTAGTTTGGGTTCATATGGGTTAAGGGGTTGACTTGGTCAAATGACCAAGTTGATTTAGTTTGACCCAATTTGTTATAATTGATCAACCTAGGGTGATCAACAATCATGATGGGAGGTTTTGATGGGCTTGGTTCAATCTAATTTGGGTAGGATTAGAACTTGGCTCAAATAGGTCAAATTGGCCACTTTGGGTCAAGTGGAGCAATTGGGTTTAGTTGGCTTATTTTTTGGTTGAGTTTGATTTAGTTGAGTTTATATATGGATTTGGAATTGGCTTGGGTTCAAATGGGTTTTGGATTTAAACATTTTCAAGTCAAAAGGGTTAAGTTGGGTTTGACTTGGGTTGATTTTGGTTTGTCTTGATGATTGTGAATATGATTGAAGGTATGATTAATTCAAGAGAAAATAAGTTGAATTTGGGTTTTGGAATGAAGGAATTTGGCTAAGACCATGGAGTTGGGTCATGTGGCTTAGGTTTGGATTTTGATTTGCTTTGATTTAGTTTTGATGATTTAAATGTATATTCCATTTAAATTTGTGAAGTTGATTGAAAATATGATTGATTTATGAGAAAATCAATTTAGTTTGACTTGATTTGGATAATGATTTGGCTAAGTCCATGGGATAGAACATATGGCTTAGGAAGGGTTTTGATTTAATTTGATTTAGTATGATTTAGTTTTGATCATTTGAATGTATATTTGATTTATATTTAGAAGATGATAGAAGATATAAAATTATGAGAAAATCAATTGATTTTGGATTGATTTGGATTAAGATTTAGCTAAGTCTATGGGATAGGTCATGGATTAGGAAGGGTTTCAAGTTTGGATTTGATCATGGGCTTTAATAATTTAGTTTTGGAATTTGGGTTTTGATTTGGATTTGAATTTGATGTTTGAATTGAACTTGAGGTTTGGTTTGAGAAGGTGAACATGGATTGTATTTGGTTTGTAGGGTAGGTGAATTATCCTAATCCCTAAGGCATAACCTAATCCTATCATTAACCTTTCTAAGTCTTTAGGCTTAGGTTAAGTGTTTGCCTAATTGTTAGAAGTATCTTATGACTACGAAAGTCTTAGTGTCTAGAAAACTCCTAAGTCTAAGATGCGAAGATTGAATCCGAACTCCAAAAGTGAAAAAGCCCAGCTCTATAGTGTTTCCCTTGGAGATAGATGATTGGAAGATCAAAATGAAGTTTCACATTATAGACTGAGATACATCTTTCAATCCTTTGCTTTGGAGACCATGGATGCATGAGAACAATATAGTTCCATCCTATCTACATGTATGAAGTTTGTGAGAGGTGGGATCGTACTATGTCAAAGGAGATCTCAAGCCATTTATAGTTCATGTGGTCAGCATATATGAGGATATGGCTTACTACCTCCCTCAAAATCAACAAGTCTATTCTCGTGAACTTGGCCAAATTTTAAAAAAAAAAGAAAAAGAAAAAGAAATAGAAAAAGAAAAAGAAAAGAAAAGAGAAATGAAAAAAAAATAAAAGGGATTGGAAATATACTTGGAGGAGGAAGTGGAGCTTGACCTTAGATTCAACCCACAAATTGTTACTCCATTCGAACATATGGGTAGGATGACCTGACCTCCACCAGGCAGAGGAAGAGGCCAGTTCAGAGGCAGTCCCAGGGGTGGAAAACCTCTTTATTGGCCACTCAATAGAAAATATGTCCCTGCTACCAAGAGTACACCTATTATCCATATAGACTTAGAATCTAGTTCATAGGATGAGTCTTATATGGTTAGCACACCGCAAGCCTCTTCAATAGTAGATTCCCTTGGAGGTGACACTTGAGCTAGATAGCAATCAAGACTAGGCTCCAAAGCAAAGTATAAGTGTATCCAAGTCTATATGTGAAATAGTTAGGCATAGGTTGAGAACCTTAGCTCTAACCCCACATTCCTCTCAAAAAGCTGAGGGCTTGGTAGTTAAGGATGCCCCTAAGTCATCCATATGTATGAAAACTCAGAGGTTATTTCTGGGAGCATCATCCTCAGGTCAAGAAGTTGATGCAAAACTTGAGGATGATTCATATAAAGATTTAATAAAATTACCTTTTGATTAATACTTATCTTGTGTTCTAAATTAATTAAAGAAAATGTTAATCCCACATACTTGGTGAAAGCATAGGTCAGACTACTTCAAAAGAATATGGAAGAGTAAATGCAAAAGCTCTTAATCAAGACCAGGATTATGATTCGGTATAGTGGGTCTAGTTGATGATGATGATTACTATTTAGTCATCACCAATCATTTGGAATCTAATAAGATCTTTTCAAATCACATTAACTCATATAAGGACTTGTGCTTAGAATCTTGATGATATATGATTTTGAAGTCAAAGATGCACCACCGAGTTTGAAATAGATCAAGTCAACCATCGATGAGCTCAAGGAAATCAACTTAGGAACTTCAATTCTTAAATGAAATTAAACCAATGACTTAGTTAGCCTATTGACTGAGTTTAAGTATAACTTTGCATGGAGTTATGAAGAGATGCCTAGATTAGCTCCTAATGTAGAGGTCCATAAACTAGCAATAAAAGCTACCGCTAACCCTATAAAAGCAAGCTCCTAGACGCATTAGACATAGAACAATAGGTCATTTTTGAAGTGATGAAATTCATCGATGTTAGCATCATCCATGAAGAAAAATACCGTACCTAGTTAGCCAGTGTCATCCTAGTTAAGAAAAAGAATGGTGAAATTAACATATGCATCGATTTTAGGGATTTAAATAAGGCATGTCCAAAAGGTGAATTTCCACTACCAATCTCGAAGCTGATGGTGGACATTGCCAAATATCATATAGTCATCTATTTTATGGATGGATCATCTGGATATAACCAAAAAAAGATAGCCCCTGAAGATGAAATAAACACTACTTTTAGAACCCCGATTTGAATCTATTGCTATTCATGTCTTTTAGGCTTAAAAATGCCGATGCTACATACCAGCAGGCTATGACTCGAATCTTCAATGAACTCATTCATCATCAAGTCGAGTGCTATGTTGATGATCTCGTGGTCAAAAGTAGAGAAAAGGAAGATCATCTCTTTGACTTGAGAGTAGTTTTTGAACAGTTAAGATAATTTAACCTCAAAATGAACCCCCTGAAGTGTGCATTTGCAGTAGCTTTATGGAAATTCCTTAGGTTCGTTGTTCAACACCAGGGAATCAAAATCAATCTGGAGAAGATCAAAACAATATTAGAAATGCCACCCCATAAAAGTTTAACTCAACTTAGATCATTCTAAGGGCGGTTGGCATATCTTAGATGGTTTATATCCAACCTATCGGGAAGATGTCAGCCATTCTCAACACTTGTCAAAAAGGATGCCAAGTTTTAATGGGAAGACAAGTGTAAGCATTCCATCAAAGACATCAAGCATTACCTGATGATGTCTAGCAGCCTCAATCCCAGGCAAGCCACTCATACTTTATCACGCGTTTAATGCATTTGTTGGCCCAAGCCAATGATGAAGGAAGAAAATGCACTATACTATCTCATCATCTAATGCCCTGGCTAATTATCCACCCATTGAGAAGCATTTCCCTTTTAATCTTTGCATCCCAAAAGCTACACCACTACATGCTTCCTCATAAGGTGAACTCAATCTTGATCAATCCACTATAGTATCTCATGACAAAGTCAACACTATCGGATGATTAGCACAACCATCTATGACCTCTCACGCTTAGCATTACCTTCGCATTCCTTCATGTGATGAAAGGACAAGCTAGCAAAATTTCTTAGCAAAGACACCCACTACCTCGAATTTTGCTTAGTGATTATCACCCAATGAAGAAATCATGAACTTAGGGGATACTAGCATTCACCACTAAGATGTACTTTGTTGGTGCAACTTCCTCAAAGAGGAGAAGAACCACAATCTACTATTCCAAGAAAGGTGGGGTAGGAATAGTTCTCTTAACTCGACATCGATGATGAGATTCTCATATCATCTATCCAACTTGAACCAACAACAAAGTCAAATATGAGTCACCGGATTCGCCTAGAGTTAGTCATTACTCTAAGCATCCAAAAACATCAACATCTTGAATTTTAGCTAGTTATCAACCAAATCACTAGGTCTTATAAGGTTATAAAGCCCAAGCTCCATCACTACCATAGTACACCATGGATTTGTTCACCCAAATCCTATTGGTTACCATTTATAAGATTTCTCGAGGAGAGAACATCATAGCGTATGCTTTAGCCAAGCTTGCCAAAGAGGTGGCATGTCTCGAGGATGAGTCCATATCAATAAAGGTCCAAAATAGACAAGTTTTTATCCCTTATTGATATCAAAAAGACTCTTGAAGGAGAAATTGCCATTGCCAAGAAGGATGAGGAGTTATATTGGAGGCAACCATTCATGGATACCTAAATAAAGGCAAAATACCTCAAGAGAAGTACCAATCCCATCGATGAAGCAGAGCACTTTCCTATGCTCTATGGATGGTGTCTTGTATCAATGGTCTTTTGACCATATGTGGTTACATTATTTAGACAAGCATGAAGCATAAGTTCATGATCAAGGTACACTGTGATTATGGAGCCAACCAATGACCAAGATGAAAACCAAGATCAAGACTAGGATACTACTGGTCATCGATGATCAAAGATTGCATGGATACGGCTAGGCGATGCCACCAATGTAAATTACATAGTGTGGTCTTACACCAACCACCCAACATTCTACATCCAGCATTGGCCTCATGGGTGTTTGAGTGTTGAGGTACCAACATAGTGGGTCTGATCGATCCTCCTTCTTCCAAGGTCATCATTTCATCGCTACTAAAACTACTTTTACAAATGGGCAATGATGATTCTACTCAAGGAGGTCATAGCTTAGCATGTGCTCCAATTTTTTAGGAACCATATCGTATATAGGTTTGGAGTGCCTCAATGAATTATATTTGATAATGGTACTTCATTTAAGAGTACTGAGATCAACAACTTTGCTTGGAGACATAACATAGATTGGAGATATTCTACCATCAACTACCAGAGCAAAAATGGCTTAGTAGATGACTTCAATAAAACTCTCATCCAAGTACTAAAGAAGACACTCGACAACAACAATCGATAGTGGCATGAGTAATTAGTTGAAGCCTTGTGGGCTTACCGCACCACATATAGAACTCCAACTTAGTCTACTCTTTCTTGTATGGGGTCCATTAACGCTCTTCACCATTAGAAGTCCAACTCCCATCACTATGGATAATGTGGGTAGCAAGATAATAATAGAGCAGAACACCAAGTTACGGGTAGAAGAGCTTGAAGGTTTGGAGGAGAGACGCCTACAGGCATGCCAAAACCTTGAGTTGTAGCAAGCTAAAATGATTCAAGCTCATAATAAGTTAGTCCGTCCTAGATCTTTTCAAGTAGGAGAGCTTATTTTAGTTCTAAGGAGATTGATTATTTCCTGTTGTAAGATGGGAGGTAAGTTTGAACCTAGTTGGGAAGGCACTTTTGCCATAGAGAAGGCCTACTAGGGAGAATCTTAGCAGCTTATTAATCATAAGAGAGAGTGCCCAATGCTTCCAATTAACAAGCTCTACTTAAAGAAATATTATAAATCATGTTTGAAAATAACTATTATCAATGAAAATCCCATTTCAAATTCAATCTCTTCCATGTTGAAAGTATTCTTATTATGAATCTGCCACAATGTGCTAAGGGTTGGTGTAAGGAACCTGAGCAGAGCCCTATCCTTCATCGACACAACACAAATACAAACTACACATAAATATATAAAACAAAAACATATCTTTTGTATCGGGCTACTCTGAGTTGAGATAACGCCCCTAGTGGCACTCACTTAGTAGCCGCTCTAGGTTGGGCTGACGTACTACCTTGCTAGTGTGTCACCCTAGTGGTCTTCTTGCTTTGGAGGATGTAGGTATGCTATGTTTTTCTTCCTTACTTGGCCATTGCACACCGATGAGCACTTGCTATTATGTTAGGCCTTATTGCATGACCAGTAAGCTACCTCATATTGGCTTTATTTAAGAGAATGTGATTATGCTACACTTTTTTCTTGGATTAACCTTTGTGTAGTGACTGGGTTGAGTATATTTGAGGTTTAGGATAAGTCCCCTAGTGGCTTCTTCCCTCTTGACTACTTCAAGTCTGGGTCCAGTCCTTCCTCGGGGCTCCCCATTTAGTAGTCGCTCTAGGTTAGATAGCATCTGTCCCGCTGATGATAAACTATCTCGATGATCAATTCTGCTTGAAAAGTTGTAAGCCTGCATACTTTCTTTCCAGATTGATGATTGCACACCATGTGCACCTTAGGTTAGTTTATTCTCACTATGCTAGATACACCACTCATGGTGACAGATACAACTTAGGTTGGTTGGTTCTCACACCTTAGGATACACCACTCATGGTAGATGTAAGTTTGTTATGCTTTCTCCTTGAGTTGGCCATCGTACACCTATAGGCTTACTTTTTTAGGGCTCAGGATAACACCCCTAGTAGCACCTCCCCTGTGGGCACTATATTTGGATCACGGCCTTTGCAACCCCATTTAGACACTACCTGTGTTACTATCAGATTGGACAGTTCTCCTTTCCTATTAACCACCTCGTGGTTGAAGAATGTGCATTCTCCTAGGTCCAATAAATATAAAAAGGTCATAATATAGCCCCTTCTCGCAGTGGTCCCTTGCACCAAGGGTCCACACAAACATATAAACAAAATATATATTCACTTGTGGATTAGAAGGACACCTAGTACCTTTTCCCAAGGTATCTATCTTTAGGGAAGTGTTAAGAAAACACCCCATAGAATTGTCGACTACTCTTGAGTTTATATAAGTCCCCAATGGAATTCACTTAGCCCTATGTCGGTTTGATTTATTATGCTACCAACGGTCACCCTGGTAGTTCCCTACTTTAGAAGATGTAAGTCTTCACGCCTTCTTCCAGCATGGGGTTGCACACCAAAAAGGCAACCCCTTAGGTTGGCCGCCTCTTCCCACGACTAGACTATTTTTGGATTTGTAAATTTGAGATAGGATAATCCCAATATAGCCCCTTCTTAGTGGGTTCCACACCCACATAGTCAATAAATTAAATCTATCAAATTTGATCAAACTCACATCCCAAATGGATAAAAGTCATGAATATTTTGAGTTAATATAAGTCCCCCGCGGCATTCACATAGTAGATGTCCTTGGTCAGGTTTGATTTGTTGGGCATCAAACAGGTCACCCTAGCGATTATTCCTCACTTTCGAAGATGTAAGTCTGCTATGCCTTCTTCTTAGCATAGCCATTGCTCATTAAAAGACAACCCCATAGGTTGGCTAGGTCTACCCCGCAGCCGGTAGACAATCCCTTTAGATTTGTAAACCTGAGGTAAGTCAAAGCTGATATTGCCCCTTCTCAGTGGGTCAATGGCACACCGATAGAGTCCATACATTAACTCAGATTAAATTAAACCCAATCTGATTTTCCTCAGTGGATTTGAATCAAACCCTTCTCCCAAGTGGAGCGCCAAATCATATATAAAATAAGCCAAGCAAACAAATCAAGTTCAAAACCAACCTCCCCAGTGGAGCCAAATTAAACCATTCCCTAGAAGAGTATAAATCAAAGAAATCCAACCAAACTCTTATCCCCAGTGGATACAACCCCAAACAAATCTATGAAATTAAACTCAAATCCCAATCCCCAGCGGATAGCCTGAAACTATTTCTTAAGTGGAAGGTTCATATACCGGATCCCCAGCGGACTTGAGCCCATATCTCTAGCAGATATTCCTCCACATCAATTAAAATTAAATAAATTAAAGTTGATTCTATCTTAATCCCTGGTGGATTATAAATATTTATCCCCAATAAATATTTTTTCTACAAATCATATAATTAAATCAAATTCAAATCTTATCCCCAACAGATTTTCCTCTTCTATGCCATCGACATAGACCCCTCACATCTCATGTACAATGCATGTGTGATCCCTTATCAGATCTCCCTCCATGTCCTTGACATGGAATTCTCATAAAATCTTATTTCTTCCTTATGCATACCTTTAATACTTCAACCAAAAGCCTAACATTATATTCATTCAAATTACATCATCTTAACATTATAATCAAAATTTTATATTTTATGATGGTGCAAGCTCAAACTAACTATACAATATCATGCTAAACATATTATAGTATGAATTAACATACTATATTTTTCTATAATATATGATGTTATACTATAATTTGCTATAATATAATATATTTTCTAACATTACACCTAATTAGAATCACTTAAAAGGAACAAATAACAAAATTTTCTCAAAATATAAATAATGTTCATTTAGCATGTAAAATTATTATCTTTCTATTAGAAATTGTACAAAATAGCATAATTTTGGTGTTTCTTCTTAGTTTGTGCCATGAATTTGGGCAAATCCTTCCATCTCAACCTTCAAATTAACATTTTTGTGAGTTTTGACCCAATGTATTATAACAAAAGTTAAACATACTAAAATGTACAATAACATTTAGTAACACACCACCACATTCATATATATGTGAAGTTATACTATTATATACATTATATTTTAATATGCTTTCATATAATATGTTATCTTACATTACACCTTAAAATGAATCACTTTTAAAAAAAATTTAAAAATTTGGTTGAAAATGAACATTTATTTTGGATGCAAAATTCCATTCTTTTGAATAAATGACACACCATAGCACACCCCAATGATGTTCCCTAAAACTTACCTTAAATTTGGTCAAATCCCATCATCTCAGCCTATAAATCAATATTTTTTAATTATACTAGTACAAACTAAACTACATCATGCTATAACAAACTAAAATATGCTAAACAACAAGTAGTAATATATAATTGTATGCTATAATGCATGATGCTACACTATGTTATGGCATCTTATATTATAATACACTATAACATATTATATTATATTATATTATATTGTATATCACATCACAATGGATTGCTTAAGATCAAAAATAATAAAATTAGCCTAAACAATAAAAAAACTACATATTTTAGTCATATCACTTACATATTTTAAGTTGAAATAATATATTATGATGCCATGCTATACCTATTATGAATTTTGCCAAATTCCACCATTTTAAAGTCTAAATCAACATTTTTATAAATATGCTAGTGTAGCTTGACTACATGATTGTAAAACACTAAAAGAATTTAAAATGTGCTGAATAATATATTATGATTTATGATGTCATAGAATGCTACAACATATAATATTTATTTTGAACATAAAATCTTACATTTTAGACTACAAGTGGCGTAGCACACCTTTGATACTATAACCTAATTCCCACCTCACATAAAATAAATTTCATCATTTGATTTATTAAATCAATATTTTTATGATTTATATTAATATAGACTATAGGGCACAATACCATAATATACTAAAACATTTCAAAACATCTTATAACATCCAAAAAAACATCACTACATGCTCAAATATATGATCCTATATTATACTATAATATGTGGTATTATAATATGATTTAAGGTTAGGGTTTAGGGCATTCAAATCTCTAATAGTCAAGGGAAAGTCTCTTGAAGACATTTTCTTTAGTTACCATAACGATGTTATGATGAGGTCATTCTTTAGATCTACTCCTAATGACAACTTTATTCAAGGTTTAAGGTTTAGGATTTAGGGTTATTTAGTTTAAGTTTAGTTTAGGGTTTGGGTGGTTTAGAGTTTAGAGGTTTGGGTTTGGGTTTGTAGGTTTTAGGGTTTAGGTTTATGGTTTTAGGCAGCATTAGGGTTTAGGGTTTAGGGTTTAGGGTTTAGGGTTTTACAATTTAGGATTTAGAGTTTGGGATTATGGTTTAACTTTAGGGTTTAGTGTTTAGGGTTTAGAGTTTTTAGGGTTTAGGATTTAGGGTTTAGGGTTTAGAGTTTAGGTTTTAGGTTGGGTTTAAATTTTAGTTTAAGGTTTAAGGTTTAGGGTTTAGGGTTTTGGGTTTAAGGTTTTTTTTAACAGAGAATAAATTCAAATTCAACATTTCTTATTTTCAATTTCATCAACCAAGTAGCACCCCAAGTTTCCTAAGACATAAATGACGACATAGATAAAATATGAGATACCATATAACAAATAAAAAATCCTAGATAAGTAAAACCATCTCTATTATAAAGACACAGTTCCATAAGCAGTAGATCAAATCAGCCGCTCTTTAGTTTCTCAAATTCCCATCAGAACCACCATCGCCTCTTGAGTAGCAGGATCTGCCATCATATCCCCGATCTCTCCCTCCACCACCACCATGGTTGTAACCTCCGTCGCTCCTTCCACCTCCATAACCACCACTACTCTGACAATCACCTCCATATTCACCAGCACCTCCAGATTCCCCACCACCACTGCAATAACTACCACCTCCGCCTTCGCCTTCATCGTCAGATCTAGACTAAGTCTTGTTGACGGTGATGTTCCTACCGTCAAGGTTCTGCCTATTCTTAGGGTTTAGATTTAGGTTTAGGTTTATTAGGTTTATTTTTTAATTTATTTGGTTACTTTAGGTTTAGGGTTTGGGGTTTATTTTAGTTATTTGGGGTGGTTTAGAGTTTATGGTTTTTTAGGATTTATGCATTTATGGTTTAGGGTTTATGGTTTAGGGTTTAGTGTTGTAGGTTTAGGGTTGTAGATTTAGGGTTAGTTTTTGGGTTTAGGGTTTAGTGTTTAGGATTTAGGGTTTAAGTTTTACATTTTTTTTAAAGTTGAGGGTTTTTTTATTTAGGTTTATTTTATATTTTTATTTAGTTTAGTTTATTTAGTTTAGTTTAAGTTTTTTATTTTATTTTATCTTTTAGGTTTATGTTTAGGTTTATGCTTATTGTTTTGTTTCACTTTATTTTTATTTTATTTTTTATGT
Organism: Cymbidium sinense; assembly: GCA_021442155.1. NCBI lineage: Eukaryota > Viridiplantae > Streptophyta > Magnoliopsida > Asparagales > Orchidaceae > Cymbidium > Cymbidium sinense. The sequence goes on from CM038230.1 coordinate 1,052,900, forward strand.
TAAGGTTTAGGTTTTTATTTGATTTTTTAGGTTTAGGTTTTAGGTTTTTATTTTAGGGATTTTTTAGTTTAGGATTAGGTTTGTTTTTAGTTTATTTTATTTTATTTTATTTATTTTAGGGTTTAGGTTTAGTTAATTTTAGGTTTAGGTTTAGGTTTTATTTATTTTATTTTAGTTTATTTTAGTTTAGGTTTATGTTTATTTTATTTTATTTATTTTAGGTTTAGGTTTTTTTTTTAGTTTAGGGTTTAGGTTTTATTTTTTATTTATTTTTAGGTTTTATTTTTAGGTTTATTTTTTAGGTTTAAGTTATTACTTAACTATTATTATTTTTATTTTAGGTTTTTTTTAGATTTAGTTTTTATTTTATTTAAGTTTTTTATGGTTTGGTTTATTTTGTTTTTTTGTTTAGTTTAGGTTTTAATTTATTTTATTTTAGTTTAATTTTTGTTTATTATTTTATTTTCCTTTGAGGTTTAGGTTTAGGTTTAGGTCTTAGTTATTTTATTTTATTTTTTTAATTTTATTTTGGTTTATGTTTATTTATTTATTTTATTTTCAGGCTTTATTTAGTTTAGGTTTAGGTTTTTACCTTTTTAGGGTTTAGGGTTTTGGGTTAGTTCGCGGTTTAGGGTTCAGGACTAGTTGAGCATTTAGGGTTTATGGTTTGGGGTTTAAGGTTTAGGCTTTAGGGTTTAGGGTTTAGGTTTTAGGGTTTAGGATTTAGGGTGTGGTAGGGTTTAGAGTTTAGGGTGGTAGGTTTAGGGTTTAGGTTTAGGGTTTAGGGTTTAGGGTTTAGGGTTTAGGTTTTAGGTCTGAGTTTAGGGCTTTATGGTTTTGAATTTTTTAATAGAGAATAAATTCATATTCAACATTTCTTCTTTTGATTTCATCAACCAAGTAACACCAAGTTTTTTAAGACATAAGCGACGACATAGATCAAAAATGAGCACGCATAGAGCAAATCAAAAACCCTAGATAATTAGAACCATCTCTAATGTAAAGACACAGTTCCATAAGCAGTAGATTGGATTTGCCATTCTTCTGTTTCTCCAGTTTCCATCAGAACCACCCCGGCCTCTTGAGTAGTGGTATCCACCATGATATCCCTAATCTGTCCCTCCCACCTCCATAACCACCACTACTTCGACCACCACCTCCGTATCCCCAGCACCTCCATATCCCCCACCATCACTGTGATAACCGCCGCCTCTGCCTCCATCCAGATCTAGACTAAGTCCTTGACGGTGATGTTCTCAAGGTTCCCCATTCTTAGGGTTTAGGTTTAGGTCTAAGTTTATCAAGTTTATTTTTTAATTTATTTAGTTACTTTAGGTTTAGGTTTAGGGTTTGGGGTTTAGGATTTAGCATTCAGGGTTATGGTTTAGGGTTTAGGGTTTTAGGGTTTAAGCTTTTATGTTTTAGGGTTTAGGGTTAGGATTTAGGGTTTAGGGTTTAGGATTTAGGGTTTAGTATTTAGGGTTTATGGTTTTTTTAAAAAAAAATTAAGTGAATTAGTAGGTTTAGGTTTATTTAGTTTATTTTGTATTTATTTTAGTTTATTTTATTTTAGTTTATTTTATTTTGTATTTATTTTAGTCAAAAAGGATGCCAAGTTTTAATGGGAAGACAAGTGTAAGCATTCCATCAAAGACATCAAGCATTACCTGATGATGTCTAGCAGCCTCAATCCCAGGCAAGCCACTCATACTTTATACTGATGCGTTAGAGAATTCCATTGGTGCTCTGTTGGCCCAAGCCAATGACGAAGGAAGAAAAATGCACTATACTATCTCAGTCATCATCTAATGCCTGCTAAGGCTAATTATCCACCCATTGAGAAGCATTTCCTAGCTTTAATCTTTGCATCCCAAAAGCTACACCACTACATGCTTCCTCATAAGGTGAACTCAATCGCTTGTATAAATCCACTATAGTATCTCATGACAAAGTCAACACTATCTGGATGATTAGCACAACGATCTATGACCCTCTCACAGTTTAGCATTACCTTCGTACCCCTTCATGTGATGAAAGGACAAGCGCTAGCAAATTTCTTAGCAGCACACCCACTACCTGCTGACTCTTTGCTTAGTGATTATCACCCCAATGAAGAAATCATGAACTTAGGGGATACTAGCATTCACCACTAAGAGATGTACTTTGTTGGTGCAACTTCTTCTCAAAGAGGAGAAGAACCACAATCTACTATTCCAAGAAAGGTAGGGGTAGGAATAGTTCTCTTAGTTCTGGACATCGATCTGATGAGATTCTCATATCATCTATCCAATCCTTGAACCAACAACAAAGTCAAATATGAGTCACTGGATTCCGGTCTAGAGTTAGTCATTACTCTAAGCATCCAAAACATCAACATCTTCGGGAATTTTTAGCTAGTTATCAACCAAATCACTAGGTCTTATAAGGTTATAAAGCCCAAGCTCCATCACTACCATAAGTACACCATGGATTTGTTCACCCAAATCCTATTGGTTACCATTTATAAGATTTCTCGAGGAGAGAACATCATAGCGTATGCTTTAGCCAAGCTTGCCAAAGAGGTGGCATGTCCCGAGGATGAGTCCATATCAATAAAGGTCCAAAATAGACAAGTTTTATCCCTTATTGATATTGAACTCATGAAAAAGACTCTTGAAGGAGAAATTGCCATTGTCAAGAAGGACGAGGAGTTATATTGGAGGCAACCATTCACGGAATACCTAAATAAAGGCAAAATACCTCAAGAGAAGTACCAATCCCATCAGATGAAGCAGAGAGCACTTTCCTATGCTCTTATGGATGGTGTCTTGTATCAATGGTCTTTTGACCATATGTGGTAACATTATTTAGACAAGCATGAAGCTCATAAGTTCATGATCAAGGTACACTCAGGATTATGTTGAGCCAACCAATTCGATCTGAAGATGAAAACCAAGATCAAAAGACTAGGATACTACTGGTCATCGATGATCAAAGATTGCATGGATACGGCTAGGCGATGCCACCAATGTAAATTACATAGTGTGGTCTTACACTAACCACCCATCATTCTACATCGTATATTGGACTCATGGCTATTCGAGTGTTGAGGTACCAACATAGTGGGTATGATAGATCCTCCTTCTTCCAAGGTCATCATTTCATCTTAGCTATTGCAAACTACTTTTACAAATGGGCAATGATGATTCTACTCAAGGAGGTCATAGCTTAGCATGTGCTCCAATTTTTTAGGAACCATATCGTATATAGGTTTGGAGTGCCTCAATGAATTATATTTGATAATGGTACTTCATTTAAGAGTACCGAGATCAACAACTTGCTTGGAGACATAACATAGATTGGAGATATTCTACCATCAACCACCGGGCAAAAAATGGCAGTAGATGACTTCACAAAACTCTCATCCAAGTACCAAGAAGTCCACACCCTACCAAGAAAGATACAAAGTTACTTAGAAGAGCTTTAGTTACTCACAGTATGCCATCTTGAGTTTCATCTAAAGGGATACTAGTACCAAGCATACTGCTTTTAGATCTGTCAGGAGAGCTTATTAGTTCTAAGGAGATTGATTATTTCCTGTTGTAAGATGGGAGGTAAGTTTGAACCTAGTTGGGAAGGCACTTTTTCCATAGAGAAGGCCTACTAGGAGAATCTTATTATTAATCATAAGAGAGAGTGCCCAATGCTTCCAATTAACAAGCTCTACTTAAAGAAATATTATAAATCATGTTTGAAAATAACTATTATCAATGAAAATCCCATTTCAAATTCAATCTCTTCCATGTTGAAAGTATTCTTATTATGAATCACATAATGTGCTAAGGGTTGGTGTAAGGAACCGTGAGCCCTATCCTTCATCGACACAACACAAATACAAACTACACATAAATATATATAAACAAAAACATATCTTTTGTATCTCTGAAGTTGAGATAACGCCTAGTGGCACTCACTTAGTAGTTTGACTGACGACTACCTTGCTAGTGTGTCACCCTAGTGGTCTTCTTGCTTTGGAGGATGTAGGTATGCTATGTTTTTCTTCTTGGCCATTGCACACCGATGAGCACTTGTTATGTTATTTTATTGCATGACCAGTAAGCTACCTCATATTGGCTTTATTTAAGAGAATGTGATTATGCTACACTTTTTTCTTGGATTAACCTTTGTGTAGTGACTGGGTTGAGTATATTTGAGGTTTAGGATAAGTCCCCTAGTGGCTTCTTCCCTCTTGACTACTTCAAGTCTCCATCCTTCCTGGGCTCCCATTTAGTAGTCGCTCTAGGTTAGATAGCATCTGTCCCGCTGATGATAAACTATCTCGATGATCAATTCTGCTTGAAAAGTTGTAAGCCTGCATACTTTCTTTCCAGATTGATGATTGCACACCGACAGGCACCTTAGGTTAGTTTATTCTCACTATGCTAACAGATACACCACTCATGGTGACAGATACAACTTAGGTTGGTTGGTTCTCACACCTTAGGATACACCACTCATGGTAGATGTAAGTTTGTTATGCTTTCTCCTTGAGTTGGCCATCGTACACCTATAGGCTTACTTTTTTAGGGCTGATAACACCCCTAGTAGCACCTCCCTGTAACTATATTTGGATCACGCCTTTGCAACCCCATTTAGACACCACACGTTACTATCGATTTGGATGCTTTCTCCTTTCCTATTAACCACCCCTGTGGTTGAAGAATCTGTCATATGGATGTGCAGATTCTCCTTAGGTCCAATAAATATAAGAAAGGTCAAGGCTAATATAGCCCCTTCTCAGTGTGGTCCCTTGCACACCAACAGGGTCCACACAAACATATAAACAAAATATATATTCACTTGTGGATTAGAAGGACACCTCTAGTAGTACCTTTTCCTAAGCAGGTATCTATCTTTAGGGAAGTGTTAAGAAAACACCCTATAGGAATTGTCTGACTACTCTTGAGTTTATATAAGTCCCCAATGGAATTCACTTAGCAGTTGCCCCTATGTCAGGTTTGATTTATTATGCTACCAACAGGTCACCCCAGTGGTAGTTCCCTACTTTAGAAGATGTAAGTCTTCTACGCCTTCTTCCGAGCATGGGGGTTGCACACTAAAAGGCAACCCCTTAGTTGGCTATCTTTCCCACGCCAGAGACTATTCTTTTGGATTTGTAAATTTGAGATAGGATAATCCCAATATAGCCCCTTCTTAGTGGGTTCATCGCACACCGACATAGTCAATAAATTAAATCTATCAAATTTGATCAAGCTCACATCCCCAATGGATATGCCCTCAATTCAAAATCAAACTAAACCAAGCAAACCCTCTCAAATAACATGAAATTAAGATAAAAGTAATCATGAATATTTTTGAGTTAATATAAGTCCCCAGCGGCATTCACATAGTAGATGTCCTTGGTCAGGTTTGATTTGTTGGGCATCAAACAGGTCACCCTAGCGATTATTCCTCACTTTCGAAGATGTAAGTCTGCTACGCCTTCTTCTTAGCATAGCCATCATTAAAAGGCAACCCCATAGGTTTGCTAGCTCTACCCCGCAGCCGGTAGACAATCCCTTTAGATTTGTAAACCTGAGGTAGGTCAAGGCTGATATTGCCCCTTCTCAGTGGGTCAATGGCACACCGATAGAGTCCATACATTAACTCAGATTAAATTAAACCCAACTGATTTGAATCAAACCCTTCTCCAAGTGGAGCCAAATCATATAAAATAAGCCAAGCAAACAAATCAAGTTCAAAACCAACCTCCTAGTGGAGCCAAATTAAACCAACTCTGAAGAGTATAAATCAAAGAAATCCATGCTAAACATATTATAGTATAACATACTATATTTTTTTATATATAATTATACTATAATTTGCTATAATATAATATATTTTCTAACATTACACCTAATTAGAATCACTTAAAGGAACAAATAACAAAATTTTCTCAAAATATGAATAATGTTCATTTTGCATGTAAAATTGTTATCTTTCTATTAGAAATTGTACAAAATAGCATAATTTTGGTGTTTCTTCTTAGTTTGTGCCATGAATTTGGCAAATCCTTCCATCTCAAACCAAATTAACATTTTTGTGAGTTTTGACCCAATGTATTATAACAAAGTAAACATACTAAAATGTACAATAACATTTAGTAACACACCACCACATTCATATATATGTGAAGTTATACTATTATATACATTATATTTTAATATGCTTTCATATAATATGTTATCTTACATTACACCTTAAAATGAATCACTTTAAGCAAAAAATTTAAAAAATTTGGTTGAAAAATGAACATTTATTTTGGATGCAAAATTCCATTCTTTTGATTAAATGACACACCATAGCACACCCCAATGATGTTCCTAAAACTTACCTTAAATTTGGTCAAATCCATCATCTCATATAAATCAATATTTTTTTAATTATACTAGTACAAAACTCATCATCATAATAACTAAAATATGCTAAACAACAAGTAGTAATATATAATTGTATGCTATAATGCATGATGCTACACTATGTTATGGCATCTTATATTATAATACACTATAACATATTATATTATATTATATTATATTGTATATCACATCACAATGGATTGCTTAAGATCAAAATCATAAAATTAGCCTAAACAATAAAAAAACTATATATTTTAGTCATATCACTTACATATTTTAAGTTGAAATAATATATTATGATGCCATGCTATACCTATTATGAATTTTGCCAAATTCCACCATTTTAAAGTCTAAATCAACATTTTTATAAATATGCTAGTGTAGGCTTGACTACATGATTGTAAAACACTAAAAGAATTTAAAATGTGCTGAATAATATATTATGATTTATGATGTCATAGAATGCTACAACATATAATATTTATTTTGAACATAAAATCTTACATTTTAGACTAGTGGCGTATTACCTTGGTACTATAACTAATTCCCACCTCACATAAAATAAATTTCATCATCTGATTTATTAAATCAATATTTTTATGATTTATATTAATATAGACTATAGGGAATAATACCATAATATACTAAAACATTTCAAAACATCTTATAACATCCAAAAAAACATCACTACATGCTCAAATATATGATCCTATATTATACTATAATATGTGGTATTATAATATGATTTAAGGTTAGGGTTTAGGGCATTCAAATCTCTAATAGTCAAGGGAAAGTCTCTTGAAGACATTTTCTTTAGCGACCCGATGTTATGATGAGGTCATTCTTTAGATCTACTCCTAATGACAACTTTATTCAAGGTTTAAGGTTTAGGATTTAGGGTTATTTTAGGGTTTAGGGTTTAAGTTTAGTTTAGGGTTTAAGGTTTAGAGTTTAGAGTTTAGGGTTTAAGGTTTTGGGTTTAGGGTTGTAGGTTTTAGGGTTTAGGTTTTATGGTTTTAGGGTTTAGCATTTAGGGTTTAGGGTTTAGGGTTTAGGGTTTAGGGTTTAGGGTTTACAATTTAGGGTTTTGGGTTTAGGGTTTAGGGATTAGGTTTAACTTTTAGGGTTTAGTGTTTAGGGTTTAGAGTTTTTAGGGTTTAGGATTTAGGGTTTAGGGTTTAGAGTTTAGGTTTTAGGTTGGGTTTAAATTTTAGTTTAAGGTTTAAGGTTTAGGGTTTAGGGTTTTGGGTTTAAGGTTTTTTTTAACAGAGAATAAATTCAAATTCAACATTTCTTCTTTTCAATTTCATCTAGCACCCCAAGTTTTTTTAAGACATAAATGATGACATAGATAAAATATGAGATACCATATAACAAATAAAAATCTAGATAAGTAAAACCATCTCTATAAAGACACAGTTCCATAGCGGTAGATCAAATGTAGCTCTTTAGTTTCTCCAATTCCCATCACCACCAGCCTCTTGAGTAGCGGGATCGCATCATATCCCGATCTCTCCACCACCACCATGGTTGTAACCTCGTCGCTCCTTCCACCTCCATAACCACCACTACTCTGACAATCACCTCCATATTCACCCGGCCTCCAGATTCCCCACCACCACTGCCTTCTTTCACCTCAGCCTTCACCAGATCTAGACGAGTCTTGTTGTGATGATTTCATTAGGTTCTTCTTAGGGTTTAGATTTAGGTTTAGGTTTATTAGGTTTATTTTTTAATTTATTTGGTTACTTTAGGTTTAGGGTTTGGGGTTTATGGTTTAGCATTTAGGTTAGGGTTTAGAGTTTATGGTTTAGGGTTTTAGGATTTATGCATTTATGGTTTAGGGTTTATGGTTTAGGGTTTAGTGTTGTAGGTTTAGGGTTGTAGATTTAGGGTTAGTTTTAGGGTTTAGGGTTTAGTGTTTAGGATTTAGGGTTTAGGTTTTACATTTTTTTTAGGTTGAGGTTTTTTTTATTTAGGTTTATTTTATATTTTTATTTAGTTTAGTTTATTTATTTTAGTTTAAGTTTTTTATTTTATTTTATCTTTTAGGTTTAGGTTTAGGTTTATGCTTATTTTTTTTCACTTTATTTTATTTTATTTTTTATGTTAAGGTTTAGGTTTTATTTGATTTTTTTTTTAGGTTTAGGTTTTAGGTTTTTTTTTATTTAGGGATTTTTAGTTTAGGATTAGGTTTGTTTTAGTTTATTTTATTTTATTTTATTTAGTTTAGGGTTTAGGTTTAGTTAATTTTAGGTTTAGGTTTAGGTTTTATTTATTTTAGTTTAGTTTATTTTAGTTTAGGTTTATGTTTATTTTATTTTATTTATTTTAGGTTTAGGTTTTTTTAGTTTAGGGTTTAGGTTTTATTTTTTATTTATTTTTAGGTTTATTTTTAGGTTTATTTTTTAGGTTTAAGTTATTATACTTATATTATTTTATTTTAGGTTTTTTTAGATTTAGTTATTATTTTATTGAGGTTTTTTATGGTTTGGTTTATTTTATTTTTTGTTTAGTTTAGGTTTTAATTTATTTTATTTTAGTTTAATTTTTGTTTATTATTTTATTTTCCTTTGAGGTTTAGGTTTAGGTTTAGGTCTTAGTTCAGGGTTTTTATTTTATTTTTTTAATTTTATTTTGGTTTATGTTTATTTATTTATTTTATTTTCAGGTTTTATTTAGTTTAGGTTTAGGTTTTTACCTTTTTAGGGTTTAGGGTTTTGGGTTAGTTCAGGGTTTAGGGTTCAGGACTAGTTGATCATTTAGGGTTTATGGTTTGGGGTTTAGGGTTTAGGCTTTAGGGTTTAGGGTTTAGGGTTTAGGTTTTATGATTTAGGATTTAGGGTTTAGGTTTAGTATTTAGGTTTAGGGTTTTTTTAGGGTTTAGGGTTTAGGTTTAGGGTTTTAGGGTTTAGGGTTTAGGTTTTAGGTCTTGAGTTTTAGTTTAGGGTTTATGGTTTTGAATTTTTTAATAGAGAATAAATTCATATTCAACATTTCTTCTTTTGATTTCATCAACCAAGTAACACACCAAGTTTTTTAAGACATAAGCGACGACATAGATCAAAAATGAGCACGCATAGAGCAAATCAAAAACCCTAGATAATTAGAACCATCTCTAATGTAAAGACACAGTTCCATAAGCGATAGATTGGATTGGCCATTCTTCAGTTTCTCCAGTTTCCATCAGAACCACCCCGGCCTCTTGAGTAGTGGTATCCACCATCATATCCCTGATCTATCCCTCCCGCCTCCATAACCACCACTGCTCTGACCACCACCTCCATATCCTCAGCACCTCCATATCCCCCACCATCCTTTGTGATAAAGCCTCTCCTTTGCCTCCACAGATCTAGACTAAGTCCGGTTGAGTGATGTTCTTTCGTCAGGTTCGCCCATTCTTAGGGTTTAGGTTTAGGTCTAAGTTTATCAAGTTTATTTTTAATTTATTTAGTTACTTTAGGTTTAGGTTTAGGGTTTGGGGTTTAGGGTTTAGGGTTTAGGGTTTAGGGTTTTAGGGTTTAAGCTTTTATGGTTTAGGGTTTAGGGTTAGGTTTAGGGTTTAGGGTTTAGGGTTTAGGGTTTAGTATTTAGGGTTTATGGTTTTTAAAAAAAAAAATTAAGTGAATTAGTAGGTTTAGGTTTATTTAGTTTATTTTGTATTTATTTTAGTTTATTTTATTTTTTTATTTCTATTTAGGTATACTTTTTTATTTCATTTAGTTTATTTATTTTAGTTTATTTTTTATGATTTGGTTCAGCTATAGGTTTATTTTTTAGTTAGGTTTTATTTTTAATTAATCTTTTAGGTTTATTTTTAGGTTTTATTTTTTAGTTTAGGTTTATGTTTTTTTTTGTCTATTATATTTTATTTAGTTTAAGTTTAGGTTTAGGTTTTATTTATTTAGTTTAGCTTATTATAGTTTAGGGGTAGGTTTATTTTACCTTTTTATTTTATTTTATTTTAGGTACAACCTTTTTTTAGTTTAGAGTTTAAGTTTTATTTTTTATTTATTTTTAGGTTTTAATTTAAAGTTTGTTTTTTAGTTTTAAGTTTTTATTTAGTACTTATTTTATTTTAGGTTTATTTTTTTATTTTTTGATTATTTTTTATTTTATGTAGGTTTTTTATTCTTAGGTTTATTTTATTTTTTTGTTTAGATTAGGTTTTTATTTATTTTATTTTATTTTATTTTTAGGTTTCGGTTTAGGTTTTAGTTTAGGTTTTTATTTTATTTAGGTTCAAGTTTTTCTATTTATTTTTTTGTAGGTTTTATTTAGTTTAGGTTTCAATTTTTAGGTTTCTAGAGTTTAGGGTTTACAGTTCATGGTTTAGGGTTTTAGTGTTTAAGGTTTTAGGGTTTAGGGTTTAGGTTAGGGTTTAGTGTTTAGGGTTTAGGGTTTAGTGTTTAGGCTTTAGGGTTTATGGTTTTTAGGATTTAGGGTTTAGGGTTAGCTTAGGATTTAGGGTTAGTTTAGGGTTTAGGCTTTAGGCTTTAGAGTTTAGGGTTTAGGGTTTAGGATTTTTACAATTTAGATTTAGGGTTGAGGGTTAGTTTAGGGTTTAGTGTTTAGCGTATTAGGGTTTAGGTTTTATGCTTTAGGGATTACGGTTAGGGTTAGGATTTAGGGTTTAGTGTTTATGATTTAGGGTTTAGGGTTTAGGGTTTATAGTTTAGGGTTTAGGGTTTAGAGTTTAGGGTTTAGGGTTTAGGGGTTTTTAGGGTTTAGAGTTTAGGTTTTTTTTTTTAAATTATGCAAACTGGTAGGTTAATGTTTATTTAGTTTATTTTATTTTTTATTTTTATTTAGGTTTATTTTTATTATTATTTAGCTAAGTTTATTTATTATAGGTTTATTTATTTTAGTTTAGGTTTTTTAATTTAGTATATTTTTTAGGTTTAGGTTTAGGTTTATGTTTATGTTTTTGTTTAGTTCTATTTTTATTTTATTTTTTAGGTTTAGGTTTTATTTTTTCTTTTTAGGTTTAGGTTTAGGTTTTTATTTTATTTTATTAGGTTTAAGTTTTAGGTTTTTATTTTAGATTTATTTTTAGTTTTTTTTTTTAGTTTAGGTTTAGGTTTATTTTAAGTTTAGTTTATTTTATTTAGTTTAGGGTTTAGATTTTATTTATTTTAGTTCAGTTTATTTTATTTTATGTATTTTAGGTTTAGGTTTTTCTTAGTTTAGTATTTAGGTTTTATTTTTTATTTATTTTTTGCTTTTATTTTTAGTTTAGGATTTAAGTTTTATTTTTTATTTAGTTATAGGTTTATTTTTTTTTTAGGTATTTATTTAGTTTTTTATTTATTTTATTTTAGGTTTATTTTGTTTTTAATTTACGTTTAGTTTTTATTTTATTTAGGTTTTTTATTTTTTAGTTTATTTTATTTTTTTACTTTAGTTTAGGTTTCATTTATCTTAATTTAGTTTATTTTATATTTTTCTTATTTTTTTATTAGGTTTAGGTTAGGTTGGTTTTAGTTTTATGTTTTATTTTATTTTATTTAAGTTTAGGTTTTTTTATTTATTTTATTTTTAGATTTTATTTAGTTTAGGTTTAGGTTTTTAGGTTTTAGGGTTTAGGGTTTAAAGTTTACGGTTTAGGGTTTAGGTTTTAGGGTTTAGGGTTTGGGGTTTAGGGTTTATGGTTTGGGGTTTAGGGTTTATGGTTTAGGGTTTAAGTTTGGTTTTAAGGTTTAGTTTGGTTTTAGGGTTTGGGTTTATATTTTTGTTTTAGGTCAGTTTTAGTTTAGGGTTTAGGTTTTGGTTTTTTTTGAACAAATTCATATTCAACATTTCTTCTTTTTATTTCATCCAAGTATCAAACTCAAAGTGAGGTAATCAAATGACCTCCTTGAGCTAAAGTCTTATTCCTGATGTCTAGACTATATACCCATTACCATTCAATCTTATATAAATCACACATGAATAGGAAAGAGAACCCATCATTCATACACTTAAGCTATAAGCACATGCATTTCTTATGTACTCTAGCATCATAACACATTATTATTAATTTAAAAGCTTTTTGGAATTAGTGATATATTTTATTTTACTTCATTTTGAAAAGATGGATGCATGGATTCAAATGACATACCAAATTTAACATGATTGGAAAGAAGATATTCAAATATAAGCATGTGATTCACTCAACCAAAATAGTTCTGAAGGACAATCAAATTAAATAAGATTATTTAAAACAAACCAAAGCTTCTTTATTAATTAAGTTTTGGATTTGATTTGATTTAAAGAGGAGAAGAGAAATCATTACTTGTTTTAAACTCATTCTCACTGATTTGATTTAATTTAAGAAAATATAATTAAGTTAATTTTGTAAGCTTAATTAAGTTGAACCCTTAATGAATTAATTACCCTTACCTATGTCAAATTAAAGTAATTAACTAAATAATTATGGGCCAACATGATATGCATGGAATATAAACTTGCAATGATCTTAGGAAATAAAAGGGGCTATGATTCATGATTAATAGTTAATTAAATTAAGAGACTTAATTAATTACTCTTATGGTTTTTCACACATGTGGACTAACCATAATTTCATTAAACTCCATTAGGTTATTAAACACCTAAAGATCTACCCCATGATTTAATTAATTAGGTCTGATGTGATTATGATTTCAATTTGATTAAGTGATTTAATTAATTTCATTTTAAAAAAGGGTGAAATGAACTTAGGGAAAGGGGTCCCAACCCTATTCCTTAGTTTACTCACTATTGAACAATAATTAATAAACTTAATTAACCACTTTGTTAATGGTCATGGGATTAATTAATCATTGATTAACTTAAAAGAAGAGTTAAGGTTTAATTAGTCAATTTTCCTAATTGGGTGAGCAATAAATCCCAAGAAAATCATGGGAGGCAGAGGTCATCCCATTAAATTAACCCACAAAATTTGGGATTAATAGCCCAGTAATTAAGGTGCTAATAAATTTTCAATTAAACCTTAATAAAACCTTAATTACTATTCAAAATAAGTTAAGATCATTTTTATTTATTTCTCTACTGAAATACCTATAAAATAAGTATTTATTTGCATTTTTTTTCTCTATGAGTTTTTATGATTTTTTGAAGTTTCAGCCATTAAAAATGATTAATTAAGCTTAGTAAAGCCTAATTCTATTGGCACCATATGGCACGCTGACGTGTTGCACTTTCCACGTGGCACCATGGGATTGACTACTTAAAACTTACCCGACTCAATGCCTACATGGAGAAATGGGGAAGGCTATGAACTGATAATTTGGAACAATTCCTCAATGTTCTTGGAAGCCTATGGTCGATGATTTGGAGCTCTTTGATTGAAGTTCCTCCTGGTGCTGGGAAGCTTGAGATGATTCTTCTTGCTCGATGAGGCCTAGGGAAGGTGCATGAAAACTTAATTTGAGTTTGATGGAGAAATGGGGAAGTTAGGCCAAAAATGGGAGTGTTCTATTTCAGGACGGACGGGAATGAGCTTGGTAGCTTAGGGAATGGCTCTAGAAGCTCATCTTGGGTAACTATAGCTCTGAGGAATAATTTTTGTGTGTGTTTGAGTGGAAATGAGGGGGTGGATACCCCCCATTATCTTGATCAGATGGTGGAATCAAATTTGGCTTCTAGTGGCCGTCTGGCCATCTCAACGAGTCTTAGGTGTCATGGAGGAGGTAAGTTGGCTCGGCTTGGTTGGTCGAAGGTGTGGAGGTGGTTGCCAAAGAGAAATAATGGGTGTCCTATGAGTTTCAAATGCTCCAATGTGGAGGGTGAGGTGATTTCACCTCCCATGGGTCATGACCGACCCAACCACCCCTTGGGTCAGGTTGGGTAGTGTCCTAGGTGCCTCGGTGGACCATTGGAGAGTACCAAGTGGCCAATGAATTGAAATGACCACTTACATGGGTGATTTGTCTCATGTGATGCCCTTGACCCAAGGGTAGAATGATCATTTGGCATTGGATTTGATTTGGGCAGATTCGAAATAAGCCAAAAGTGGGTTAGCCCAAATTTCAAGTCAATTGGATTTGATATTGTTAGGTTTGGCTCAATTTGACACATTTTGGTCAAATTGGGTTAGTTTGAGTCAAGTTGACCAATTGGTCAAATTTGGTCAAACTGGGGCTTGGTCAAGTTCATATGATCATTTGGGATGTTTTGGTTTAGTTTGGCTTAGATTTGATTTTGGCTCATTTGAATTCATTTGGGTCAAATGGGTTAAGTTTACCAATTTGACCAAACTAACCAAATTAGCTTGGGCTGGGAGAGTTGGTTTGGGTTAAGTTGATCAACTGAAGATGATTGTAGGCTGTGGTTTCAATTAATTTGGATTTAGTTTTGATTTAGGCCAACTTGAACCTTTAAGTCAATTTGGGGGTCAATTGGGTTCAATTGGGTCTAATCATGACTTTGGTCAAGTTCAATAATCAATATGGAATGAACTTGAGCCATTGGTTGCAATCAATTTGGTTAATATTTTGATTTGAACCAATTTAGTCTTTTAGGTAAATTTGGGTCAACTTTGGTTTGGTTTGACTCAATTGAAGGTCAAGTCATAATCACATATTGATTTTGATTTGGTATGAATCATTGGTTTCAAGGTATTTGGCTTAGGTTGCAATTTGGCTAGTTTGTGTTCATATGGGTTACGGGATTGACTTGGTCAAATGACCAAGTTGACTTAGTTTGACCCAATTTGTGATAATTGATCAACCTAGGGTGATCAATAATCATGATGGGAGGTTTTGATGGGCTTGGTTTAATCGAATCTGGGTAGGATTAGAACTTTGCTCAAATAGGTTAAATTGGCCACTTTGGGTCAAGTGAACCAATTGGGTTTAGTTGGCTTTATTTTGGGTTGAGTTTGATTTAGTTGAGTTTATATATGGATTTGGAATTGATATATAAATTCAATTGCAATTAGCTTGGGTTCAAATGGGGTTTGGTTCATTTGAACATTTTCATGTCAAAAGGGTTAAGTTGGGTTTGACTTGGGTTGATTTTGGTTTGTCTTGATGATTGTAGATTTTATTTATATTTGTGAATATGATTGAAGGTATGATTGATTCATGAAAATCAGTTGAATTTAGGGTTTAGAATGAAGGAATTTGGCTAAGTACATGGAGTTGGGTCATGTGGCTTAGGTTTGGATTTTGATTTGGTTTTATTTATTTTTGATAATTTAAATGTATATTTCATTTAAATTTGCGAAGATGATTTAAAATATAATTAATTTGTGAGAAAATCAATTAAGTTTGACTTGATTTGGATAATGATTTGGCTAAGTTCATGGGATAGATCATATGGCTTAGGTAGTGTTTTGATTTAGTTTGATTTAGTTTTGATCATTTAAATGTAGATTTGATTCATATTTAGGAATATGATAGAAGATATAAATTTATTATGAGAAAATTAATTGATTTTGCATTGATTTGGATTAAGATTTAGCTAAGTCCATGGGATAGGTCCTATGGCTTAGGAAGGGTTTCAAGTTTGGATTTGATCATGGGCTTTAATAATTTGGTTTTGTAATTTGGCTTTTGATTTGGATTTGAATTTGATGTTTGAATTGAACTTGAGGTTTGGTTTGAGAAGGTGAACATGGATTGGATTTGGGTTGTAGGGTAGGTGGATTATCCTAATCCCTAAGGCATAACCTAATCCTATCATTAACCCTTATAAGTCTTTAGGATGAGATTAAGTGTTTGCCTAATTGTTAGAAGTGTCTTATGACTACAGAAGTCTTAGTATCTAAAAGACTCCTAAGTCTAAGATGGGAAGACTGAATCCATAGTCCAAAAGTGAGGTCAATAGGCCTTAGGCTCTATAGTGTTGCTCTTGGAGATAGATGATTGGAAGATCAAAACCAAATTTCACATTATAGACTTGGATACATCTTTCAATGCTTTGCTTGGGAGACCATGGATACATGAGAACAATATAGTTATATCTTCTCTACATCAGTGTATGAAGTTTATGCGACGTGGGATCATCTACTGTGTCAAAGGAGATCTCAAACCATTTATAGTTCATGTGGTGGCATATGAGGATGTGGCTTACTACCTCCCTTAAAATCAACAAGTCTATTCTCGTGAACTTGGCCAATGTTTAAAAATAAAAATAAAAATATAAAGAAAAAGAAAAAGGAAGAGAAAAAGATAGAAAAGAAAAGACAAAATGAAAAAAAATAAAAGGGATTGAAAATAGACATGGAGGAGGAAGTGGGGTCTTAGATTCCAGATTACTCCTTTCAAACATATGGGTAGGATGACCTGACCTCCACCAGGCAGAAGAACAGGCCAGTTCAGAGGTAGTCCGAGGGGTGGAAAACCTCATTATTGTCCACCCAATAGAAGATATGTCCCAGCTAGTTAGTGATGAAGACTGGGCTCCAAAGCAAAGCATAAGTGTATCCAAGTCAATATGTGAAATAAGGAATGGGTTGGGAACCTTAGCTAACCCCACATTCCTCTCAAAAAGAGGTTTTGGTAGTTAAGGAAGCCCCTAAGTCATCCACAAGTATGAAGACTCAGAGGTTCTTTCTGGGAGCATCATCCTCAAGTCAAGAAGTTGATGTAGAACATAAGGATGATTCATATAAAGATTTAATTGAATTACCTTTTGATTAGTACTTGCCTTGTGTTCATAATTTAACAAAGAAATGGTTAATCCCACATACTTGGTGAAAGAACAAGTCGACTACATTGATAGAATATGGAAGAATAAATACAAAAGCTCTCAATCAAGACTAGGACTAGGATTCGATACTGTCAGTCCAGTCGATGATGATGATTACTATTTAGTCATCACCAATCATTTGGAATCTGATAGGTTCTTTTCAAATCACATTAACTCATATGAGGACGTGTGCTTAGAAACTTGGATGATCTAGATGATTTTGAAGTCAAAGATGCACCACTAGAGTTCAAACAAGAGATCAAGTCCACCATTGATGAGCTCAAGGAAATCAACTTAGGAACATCAGTTCTTTGTTAAATGAAATTGAAACCAATGACTTAGATAATAAATAAGGACTATGCATGGGTTATGTAGAAATGGAATTATCTTCTTGCTAACCTATCAAGCAAGCTCCTAGGCATGATTAGACATAGAACAATAGGTCATTTCTGAAGTGAAGAAATTCATCGATGTTGGCTTCATTCAAAAGAAAAATACCCTACCTGGTTAGCCAACATCATCCCAATTAGGAAAAAGAATGGCCAAATTAACATATGCATCGATTTTAGGGATTTAAATAAGGTATGTCCAAAAAGATGAATTTCCACTACCAATCTCGGAGATGATAGTGGCATTGCCAAATCTCATGCTGTCTACTATTTCATGGATGGCTCATCTAGATATAACCAAATAAAGATAGCCCCTGAAGATGAAATAAACATTACTTTTAGAACCCTGATCAAAATCTATCGCTATAAGGCTATGCCTTTTAGCCTTAAAAATGCCGGTGCTACATACCAGCAAGCTATGACTCGAATCTTTGATGAACTCATTCATCATCAAGTCGAGTGTTATGTCGATGATCTTGTGGTCAAAAGTAGAGAAAAGGAAGATCATCTCTTTGACTTGAGAGTAGTTTTTGAATAGCTAAGATAATTTAACCTCAAAATGAATGCTCTGAAGTGTGCATTCGGAGTAGCTTTAAGGAAATTCCTTGGGTTTGTTGTTCTACACCAGGGAATCAAAATCGATCTGGAGAAGATCAAGGCAATATTAGAAGTGCCACCCCCTAAAATTTTAACTCAACTCAGATCATTCCAAAGGGCGGTTGGCATATCTAAGATGATTTATGTCCAACCTATCGGGAAGATGTTATCATTCTCGACTTGTCAAAAGGATGCCAAGTTCAAGTGGGATGACAAGTGTGAGCATGCCTTCAAGAGATCAAGCATTACTTGATGATGCGGTTCTAGTAGCCTCTATCCCGTGCAAGCCACTCATACTTTATACTACTGTGTTAGATGACTCCCATGGAGCTTTGTTGGCCCAAGCCAATAATGAAGGGAAGGAAAATGCACTCTACTACCTCAACTATTATCTAATCCCTGCTGAGGCTAGTTATCGACCCATTGTGAAGCATTTCCTAGCTTTAATCTTTGCATCTCAAAAGCTACACCACTACATGCTTCCTCATAAGGCGAACTTAATCTCTAGGATCAATCCACTATAGTATCTCATGACACGGTCGACACTATTCAGATGATTGGCATGATGGTCTATGACCCTCTCAGGTTGAGATTACCTTCATTGCCGATGAAAGGTAAGCTAGCAAATTTCAGCGCACCCACTTCTTGCTAACTCTCTACTCAGTGATGATCTTCTTAATGAAGAAATCATGAACTAAAGGAATACTAGCGTTCACCACTGAGAGATGTACTTTGATGGTGTGGCTTCCTCTCAAAGAGGAGAAGAACCACAAGCTACTATTCCAAGTAAGGCAGGGGTAGGAATAGTTCCCTTAACTCTGGACATCGATATGATAAGATTCTCATATCATCTGTCCAATCCTTACACCAATAATGAAGTCAAATATGAGGCTTTGATTGCCGGTCTAGAGTTAGCCATTACTTTAAGCATCTAGAACATCAACATCTTCAGGGATTCTTAGCTAGTTATCAACAAAATCATTGGGTCCTATAAGGTTATAAAGCCCAAGCCCCATCACTACCATAAGTACACCTTGGTGTTGTTGGCCCAAATCCTAGAGGTTATAATTTATAAGATTCCTCAAGGAGAGAATGTCGTAGCGTATGCTTTAACCAAGCTTGCCAAAGAGTTGGCATGTCTAGAGGATGAGTCCATATCAATAAAGGTCTAAAATAGACAAGTCTTATCCCTATTGAACTCATCAAAAGACTCTCTTGAAGGGGTGGTTCCATTGCCAAGAAGAATAAAGAGTTTGGGTGGAGGCAACCATTCATGGATTAGCGAATAAAGGAAAACTACCTCAAATGAAGTCCCAAGCCCATCGATGAAGCGAGAGAGCACTTTCATGTCTTGTGGATGGTGTCTTATCGACGGTCATTCACCATATGTGGTTACATTATTTAGACAAGCATGAAGCCCATAAGATCTGGGCGAGGTACACTAGATTATGTGGAGCCAACCAATTTGGTTCGAAGAAGAAAGCCAAGATCAAAAGACTAGGATACTATTGGCCATCGATGATCAATGATTTCATGGATATGGCTAGGCGATGCCACCAATGTCTAATACACAGTGTGGTCCTACAACAACCACCCAACATTCTACATCCTACATTGGCCTCATGGCCATTCGAGTATTGGGGTACCGACATAGTGGGTCCGATTGATCCTCCTTCCAAGGGTCATAGTTTCATCTTAACTACTACTGACTACTTCTCCAAATGAGAAGTTCTACTGAGGAGGTCATAGCTCATGTGCTCGGTTTCTAGAAACCAAATCATATATAGGTTTAGAGTGCCTCGATGAATTATATCTGATAATGGTACTAAATTTAAGAGCACCAAAGTCAACAACTTTGCCTGGTGACACAACATAGATTGGAGACATTCTATCATTAACTACCAAAGGGAAAATGGCTTAGCAGTAACTTCAATAAAACTCTCATCAAAATACTAAATAAGACACGCGACAACAACAAGCGACAGTGGCATGAGAAATTAGTTGAAGCCTTGTGGGCCTACCGCACCACATATAAAACCAACTTAGTCTACTCCTTTCTCCTTAGGTATGGGTCCAAAGCGTTACCATTAGAAGTCCAACTCCCATCACTAAGGATAGCTGTGGGTAGCAAGATCACAACAGAGTAAAACACCAAGTTGCGGTTAGAAGAGCTTGAAGGTTTGGAGGAGAGACGTCTGTTAGCATGCCAAAACCTTGAGTTATAGAAAGCTATAATGATTCAAGATCATAATAAGTTGGTTCGTCTTAGAGCTTTTCAAGTATGAGAGCTTATTTTAGTTCTAAAGATACTAATTATTGCGTTGTAAGATGGGAGGTAAGTTTGAACCTACTTGGGAAGGCCCTTTTTCGATAGAGAAGGCCTACCAAGGAGGATCTTAGTAGCTTATTAATCATCTGGGAGAGCCCCCAATACTTCCAATCAACAGGCTCTACTTAAAGAAATATTATAAATCATGTTTGAAAACAACTATCATCAATGAAAATTACATTTTGAATTCAATCTCTTCCATGTTGAAAGTATTCTTGTTTGTGAATCCATCATGATGTGTTTAGGGTTGGTGTAAGGAACTTGGGCATCTATCCTTCATCACAACCAAACACAAACCACAAACATATAAACACATATCTTTTCTATCATACTCGAGGTTGAGATAATGCCCCGCGGTACTCACTTAGTACGCTCTGGGAGGTGACGTGCTACCCTGCTAGTGTGTCTCCTTAGTGGTCTTCTTACTTTGGAGGTTGTAAGTCTACTATGCTTTCCTTCCTTACATGGCCATTGCACACCGACGAGCACTTGTTAGTTTGGTAGGCCTTACTACATGGCCGGTAAGCTACCTCATCGACACAACACAAAGTTACCTTCCTTAGTTTGGTTTAAGTATTTTTATTTAATTTATTTTTAGCTTTTATTTTATTTAGGTTTAGGTTTTTAGAGTTTTAGGGTTTATGGTTTAGGGTTTGAGATTTAGGGTTTTAGGGTTTAGTGTTTTAGGGTTTAGGGTTTAGGGTTTAGGGTTTAAGCATTAGGTTTAGTTTAAGGTTTTAAGGTTTAAGGTTTAGGTGTTTTTAGGGTTTAGGGTTAGTTTAAAGTTAGGGTTTAGGGTTTAGGTTTAGGTTTAGGTTTAGGTTTTAGATTTAGGGTTAGGCTTTAGGGCTTAGGTTTTAGGTTTAGGGTTTAGGGTTAGTTTAGTGTTTAGGGCTTAGGGTTTAGAGTTTTTTAAGGTTTAGGGTTTAGGGTTGGAGGTTTAGGGTTGTAGGTTTAGGGTTTGGGGTTTATGGTTAGTTTTAGGGTTTATGTTTAGGGTTTAGGGTTTAGGGTTTATATTTTTTTTTTAAATTTAAGGAAACCAGTAGGTTTAGGTTTATTTTGTTTTTTTAGTTTATTTTTTCTTTATTTTAATTTAATTTATTTTTTATTATTATTGAGGTATATGTTTTATTTTTATTTCGTTTGGTTTATTTATTTTAAGATTATTTATTTATTTTAGGTTTTTTATTTTAGTCTATTTTTTAAGTTTAGGTTTAGGTTATGTTTATTTTTTAGTTTAGTTTTATTTCTATTTTATTCTTAAGGTTTAGGTTTTATTTTTTATTTTTATGTTTAGCAGGTTTCTATTTTAGGTTTTTTTATGTTTATTTTTAGTTTATTTTAGGTTTAGGTTTAGGTTTTAGTTTATTTTATTTTGTATATTTTAGTTTCAATTTAGGTTTAGTTTTTATTTTTAATTTAGGGTTTGTGTTTTTATTTTTTATTTATTTTTAGGTATAGGTTTTTATTTAGTTTTTATTTTATTTTATTTTATGTTTATTTTATGTTTAGTTTTTATTTTACTTATGTTTTTTATTTTTAATTTTATTATATTTTTAGTTTAATTTAGATTTTTATTTATTTTATGTTAGTTTAGATTTGATTTTTTATTTTATTTTATTTTTATGTTTAGGTTTAGGTTTATGTTTTAGTTTAGCTTTTTATTTTGTTTTATTTTTTATTTTATTTAGGTTTTGGTTTTTTTATTTATTTTCTTTTTTGGTTTCATTTAGTTTAGGTTTAGGTTTTTAGGTTTTTAAGGTTTAGGGTTTAAGGTTTGGGTTTAGGGTTTACAGTTTAGGGTTTAGGGTTTGGGGTTTATGGTTCAGGATTTAGGGTTTAGGGTTTGTTTAGGGTTTTGGGGTTCAGGGTTTAAGGTTTAGGGTTGCATTTTTAGGGTTTAGGGTTTACTGTTAGTTTCATGGTATAGGTTTAGGGTTTAGAATTTAGTGTTTAGGGTTTTAGGATTTTTTTTTTAAAAAAATTTAATTAAACTGGTAGGTTTAGGTTTTTTTAGTTTATTTTTTTAATTTATTTTAATTTAATTTATTTTTTATTTTTATTTAGGTTTATTTTTTCTTTTTATTTAGTGTGGTTTATTTATTTTAGTTTAGGATTTTTATTTTAGTTTATTTTTTAGGTTTAGGTTTAGGTTATGTTAATTTTTTAGTTTAGTTTTATTTTTATTTTATTTTTTAGGTATAAGTTTAGGATTAGGTTTTTTTTAGGTTTAGGTTTTAAGTTTATTTTTAAGTTTTATGTTTTAGTTTAGGTTTAAGTTTATTTTTAGTTTATTTTATTTTATTTAGTTTAGGGTTTAGGTTTAGTTTATTTTAGGTTTAGGTTTTTTTTTTAGTTTAGGGTTTAGGTTTTTATTTTTTATTTATTTTTAGGTTTATCTTTTGGTTTAGGTTTTTATTTAGTTTTTATTTTATTTTTATTTTATGTTTAGTTTTTATTTTATTAGGTTTTATTTTTTAAGTTTATTTTATTTTATGTTTGTTTATTTTAATTTAGTTTAAGTTTTATTTATTTTATTTTTAGTTTTTATTTTTTATTTTATTTTATTTTTACATTTATTTTAGGTTTTAGTTAGTTTTATTTTCTTTTATTTTTTTTTTTTATTTAGGTTTAGGTTTATTTATTTTATTTTTAAGTTTTATTTAGTTTAGGTTTAAGTTTTTATATTTTTAGGGTTTAGGGTTTAGTGTTTTGGGTTTGGGGTTTAGGGTTTAGGGTTTAAGGTTATATGTTTTGGGGTTTAATGTTTAGGGTTTAGTGTTTTAGGATTTATGGTTTAGGGTTTAGGGTTTAGGGTTTAGGGTTTAGGGTTCAGGGTTTTAAGATTTAGGGTTTAGGGTTTAGGGTTTAGGGTTTAGGGTTAGATTTAGGGTTTAGGGTTAGGTTTTTTTATATTAAGTAAACTCATATGTTTAGGCTTATTTATTTATTTAGTTTATTTTTTATTTATTTTAGTTTATTTTATTTTTTATTTTAATTTAGGTTAATTTGTATTTTTGTTTAGTTTATTTATTTTAGGTTAATTTATTTTAGCTTAGGTTTTTTTTTAGTTTATTTTTTAGGTTTAGGTTTATTTCTATATAAAAATAACAGCTCTAGTTGTTTCGATCCTTTCCTTTCTAATTCAGTGTCATACTATCCTTCTCTGAATCAATTAGGTTCACCTCTTGAGATTGACTTGGAGGCAACTAACTCTGTGGATCCCGTAGGAGAAGCTGTAGGTATGTCCGATGAGAAGGTAGAACTTTTCATAAGTTCATCAATCCAAAAGTCAAATCAGCGATGGCAAAGTTCTACCTCCTGGTAGCACCTCAAGATAAAGCTAAGCAAGTCATTAGTTCTAGTGAGCAGATACCCCTCCATAGGATGCTCCATCCATGGATATACTTGTGGAGGACCAAGCTAGAGTTGATTACAATGTAAAGCTCACCTTAGAATGTTTTCTAAGTTAAGCATATACAGCCTTATCTTATCCAAAGAGATGAGAGAATCTCTAATCAAGGCATTACTTGATCTAGAGATATGCTTAGCTCAGCTGACCACTATTAAAGAGGAGGCATGCCACTCGAAGGACATCTTATGAGTTACATTCAACGATGAAGACTTACTCTTAGGGATGGTCGAGCACAACCGCCTCTTTACATAATAAGTTTTGAGTTGAAATTTAATTAAATTACTAAGGCTTATAATCCACCAATACAATGTTGTAGAAATGCCTAAGAGGTGAGGATTTATGCTCGTTTCCTGAAGGAAATAACTACCTCAGATCCTAAATCTATGGAGCTTTAGTACAAGCTAAAGCATGAACTAAATCTAAGTAACAGGTGGACGTAAGGGTTTACCTCCACAAGAGAGAATAAATTGTCCGACTAAGCCTACCTATCCTAACTTGGGCTTATGCTTAAGGATTTAAGCAACTTGCAAAAAGAGCATTCAGATATATTTTTAAGCATCCCATAAGCTTAACCCCCTACAGAAAACATCATTACACTAATATTGGACTATCATCTAGTCTACGAAGCATACACCCTAACATCCAATCTAAAATAATATATTATAAAATAAAACATAGTTCACATCATACACCATCCTAACTTAGAGCTAGAAGTGATGACTTAATTCTAATGTGTGTATTAAGGCTTGTGTGGTAAGCCTTATTAGGCATTAATGTTGAATTTTCTAAGTGTAGAAGGATTCAATTTAACATGAAAGGTTGATTTCACTTGAAGTAGTTTAATTGATTTGAGAATTTTAATTTATGTTTTTTTTTGTTTCATTTTATTACACTTAGCAACTAAGTGTTATAAAGAGAGGAAAAAAGGATTTATCCTTTTCATCCCTACCTTAAGTCACTTTCTAAAGTATATTAATATGATTTTGTTCTCTTTAGTGAATGGCTTATTAAATGATATAATTAATCCTAAGTTTATATTTCCTTTAAATAAACCTGTTTAAAATGAAAGACATCTTAAGATTAATTTAATTGAATTACTACCACATGACATATATTAAACCATTCCTTTCCATCACATGTAACATGCATATTATTTAATTCTAAGTGTATCTATACATGCAACATATTTTTGAACACTTAAATGATGAATGTGTATGTTTAGAATTTATATTTTATTTGGTTGAATTATTTAAGCATTTAATTTAAAACTTTATCCAAATTCTTATACAAAAAGGATATAAGAATGAAATTAAATAGGCATGTGCCATTGTTAAATAAGGGAGGTGAGGTAATCAAATGACCTCCTTGGAGATAGCTAAAGTCTCGTATTCTCAGGATTTTTAGACTATATACCTATTTTCATTCAAACATATGTAAATTTGTATACATGAACATAGGAAGTAAGCTCTAAATTATATGGCTAATTATATTAACCACTTAGTCAATTATGAATGCATGCAATTTTAATGTAAAATGGGATTTTTATTCACTAATCACATATACATATACATGTACAAAGATATAGGCAAGTACATGTCATTGCTAAACCAGAGAAGTGAGGTAATCAAATGACCTCTTTAGGGCTAACTAAAGCCTCATATTCCTGAGATGTCCAGACTATATACTTGGTTTTCGTGGACACACATGGATGTATACATAAATGAGGGAATGAAAATCATGTAAAGATTGTATATTTTGTTTGATTTAATCATTTATATATATGAATTAAAACTCTACTATTCTAATGGCATTGAAGATGCACTTTCTCATGAATGATCTAAGGTCATATATACTTGTCGATAGCTTAATAGGATTAAATCATATTGATCTAGTAGATCTAGTCACGATCGTTCATTTCAATCATGCAAAATGGATGATAAGATCTAACATCATGAATGAGGAGAATAGTCCATTCACCATTTCTCACTTGATCCAAGCTTCAGCTTGGATCAACTCTAAAAAAATTCACCTTATGACATCGATTGGAGGGATCCACATCAAGATCATGAGATGCAAGTTTTCTTTAAAGGTTCCAACCCATTTTTAGGATCTATTTTGGAAGCATACCTCTGCTCAATGGCTCAAACAATTAAAGGAAGCTTCATCTAGTAGAGATGAAACCTATTAAGTAATTGGATCAATTCCTCAATGTTCATTAAGGCCATGACGATGATTTTGGAGCTCGGCTTTGATCATAGTCCCACATCTAATGCTCGGGAAGCTTGGGAGATGATTCATTCTTACTCGATGAGGCCTAGGGAAGGTGAGTTCAAAGTTAATTTGAGTTTGATGGAGAAATGGTGAAGATAGGTAAGAAATGGGAGTGTTCTATTTTGGGATGGATGAGAATGGAATTTTTTGATCGAGGAATGAGCATGGGAGCTTAGAATGGCTCATAGCTCATCTTGGTAGCTAGGCTCTAAGGAATGATTTTTGTGTTTGAGCAAATGATGTATACCCCCCTTCATCTTTCGGATGGTGGGATCAGTTTGGCTTCTAGTGGCCATCACCATAAAGTGGCAAGGAGGAGGTGGGTGGCTCGGCTTGTTTGAACATGGAGGTAGGAGGAATCATGGGTGTCCTATGGGTTTTAAATGCTCTAATGGGAGGGTGAGGTGATTTTACCTCCTATTAAACAACCACTTGGGTCAAGATGGGCAGTGTCCTAGGTGCTTAGGTGGACCAATGGGAGAGTACCAAGTGGCCAAGGAATGGAAATGACCACTTACAGTGATTTGTCTCGTGATGTCCTTGCTAAGGTAGAATGATCATTTGACATGGATTTGATTTCAGATTTGAAATGAGCCAAAAGTGGGTTAGCCAAATTTCAAGTCAATTGAGTTGATTTGGTTAGGTTTGGCTTAATTTGACTCATTTAGGTCAAATTTGGTTATTGGGTCAATTACCAATTAGGTCAAATTGGGTCAAAGTTAGTCAAGTTCGCATGATTATATGGGATGTTTTGTTCAATTTGTTTTGTTTATTTTGGCTTAGATTTGATTTTGGCTCATTTGAATTCATTTGTGTCAAATGGATTATGTTATTTTGACTAAATTTTAAATTATCTTGGGTTGGGTGTTGGTTTTGGGTTTGACCATTGAAGATGATTGTATGCTTTGGTTTCAATTAATTTGGATTTGGTTTGATTTAGCCAACTTGAACCTTTAGGTCAATTTGGGCTAAGTAGGTCAATTGGGTTCAATTGGGTCAATCATGGCAATGGTCAAGTTCAATAATCAATTTGGAATGAACTTGAGTCATTGGTTTTAATCAATTTGATTTATATTTTTTTGAATTTAGTCTTTTAGGTCAATTTGGGTCAACTTGGGTTAAAGACAATTGGGTTTGGTTTGACTCAATTGAAGGTCAAGTCATATTCAAATTTTGATTTTGATTTGGTATGAATATTGGTTTCAAGGATTTGGCTTAGGTTGAAATTTGGCTAGTTTGGGTTCATATGGGTTAAGGAGTTGACTTGGTCAAATGACCAAGTTGACTTGGTGACCTAATTTAAGATATTGATCAACCTAGGGTGATCAACAATCATGATGAGAGATGGTCTTGGTTCAATCAAATTTGGGTAGGATTAAAACTTGGCTCAAATAGGATAAATTGGCCACTTTGGGTCAAGTGGACCAGTTGGGTTTAGTTGGCTTGATTTTGGGTTGAGTTTGGTTTAGTTGAGTTTATATATGGATTTGGGATTGATATATAAAGTCAATTGAAATTTCTTAGTTCAAATGGGTTTTAGTTCATTTGAACATTTCAATCAAAAGGTTAAATTGGGTTTGACTTGGATTTATTTTGGTTTGGCTTGATTGTGATTTTATTTGTATTTGTGAATATGATTGAAGGTATGATTGATTCATGTGAAATTAATTGAATTTGGGTTTGGAATGAAGGAATTTGCTAAGTCCATGGTTGAGGTCATGTGGCTTAGGTTTGGATTTGATTTGGTTTGATTTAGTTTTGATGATTTAAATGTATGTTCATTTAAATTTGTGAAGATGATTGAAAATATGATTGATTTATGAAAATCAATTGAGTTTGACTTGATTTGTATTAAGATTTGGTTAAGTCCATGGGATAGGTCATATGGCTAGAAAATTTGATTTA
This sequence comes from Cymbidium sinense, assembly GCA_021442155.1. NCBI lineage: Eukaryota > Viridiplantae > Streptophyta > Magnoliopsida > Asparagales > Orchidaceae > Cymbidium > Cymbidium sinense. The sequence goes on from CM038230.1 coordinate 1,080,881, forward strand.
ATTTGATTTGTTTGATTTAGTTTTGATCATTTGAATGAGATTTGATTTATATTTAGAAGATGATTTAAGATATAAATTTATGAGAAAATAAATTTATTTTGGATTAGTGGCTAAGTCCTTGGGGAGTCATATGAAGGTTTTCAAGTTTGGATTTGATCATGGGCTTCAATCATTTGGTTTTGGAATTTGGGTTTGGATTTATTTGAATTTGATGTTTGATTTGAACTTGGGTTTGGATTTGAGAAGGCAAACATGGGTTGGATTTGGGTTGTATGGTAGGTGGATTATCCTAATAAGGCATAACTAATCTATGGTTGGGTAGTTAAGTGTTTATGTTAGAAGTGTCTTATGACTAGTATGTCTTAGTGTCAGAAGACTCTTAAGTTTAAGATGGGAAGATTGAATCCACACTCCAAAAGGTGTAGGCTTGGCTCCATAGTGTTGCCCATGGAGATAGATGATTGGAAGACTGAAGTCAAGTTTCACATTATAGACTTGGATACATCTTTCAACGCTTTTCATTGGGAGACCATGGATACATGAGGACATAATTCCATCCTCTCTATATCGTATGAAGTTTGTGAGAGGTGGGATCATTGTCAAGTAGATCTCAACCCATTTGATTCAGGGTCAAATTGATATCTTGACTACCTCCCTCAAAATCAACAAGTCTATTATCGTGAAGTTGGCCAAAGCTTAAAAATAAAAAAAATAAATAACAAAGAAAAAGAAAAGAAAAGAGAAATAGAAAAGAGAAAAGAAAAGAGAAAATGAAAAAGAAAATAAAAAGAAGCCAAAATAGACTTGGAGGAGGAAGTGGAGCATGACATTAGATTCCACCCATAGTTCGTTTCTCCATTCGAACATATGGATAGGACGACCTGACCTCCACCAGGCAGAGGAAGAAGCTAGTTTAGAGGTAGTCCCAGGGGTGGAAACCTCCTTGGAATAGAAGATATGTCCCGGTTACTAAGAGTACACACTTTATTCATATACACTTAGAATCTAGTTTAGGATGAGTCTTATATGGTTAGCACACCGAAACTCTTCTTGATTCCTTGGAGGTATCACTTGAGGAAGATAGTGATAAATACTAGGCTCCAAAGAAAATCATAAGTGTATCCAAGTCTATATGTGAAATAATTAGGCATCAGTTGGAAACCTTAGCTCTAATCTCAAAAGCTAAGGATTTGTTGGTGAAAGTCATCCATATGTGTGAAGACTCAGAGGTTCTTTCTGGGAGCATCATCCTCAAGTCAAGAATTTGATGTATAACTTGGGGATGATTCATATAAAGAATTAATAGAATTACCTTTTGATGTGTACTTGCCTTGTGTTCATAATTTAACAAAGAAAGGGTTAATCCCACATATTTGGTAATGTACTGGTCAGAATACATCAAAATAATATGAAAGAACAAATGCAAAAGTTCTCAATCAAGATTGGGATTAAGATTCAGTACATTGGGTCTAGTCAATGATGATGATTACTACTTAGTCATCACCAATCATTTGGAATCTGATAAGTTATTTTCAAATAACATTAACTCATATGAGGAGCTATTCTTAGAAACTTTAGATGATATAGATGATTTTGTAGTTAAAGGTGCACCACCAGTTGAAGAAGAATCAAGTCAACCATCGATGAGCTCAAATCAACTTAGGGCGAAAATCCGGATATATCAGTTCTTTGTTGAATGAAATTGAAACCAATGACTTAGTTAGGCTATTAATTGAGTTTAAGTATAACTTTGCATTGAGTTATGAAGAGATGCCTGGATTGGCTCCTGACATAGCGGTCCAAAAATTGGCAATAGAGCCTACTGCTAACCCTATTAAGCAAGCTCCTAGACACATAAAATTAGATATAGAACAACAGGTCATTTTTAAAGTCAAGAAATTGATCAATGTTGGCTTCATCTGGGAAGAAAAATACCCTACCTGGTTAGCCAATGTCATCCCAATTAAGAAAAAGAATGGACAAAATTCACATATGCTTAGATTTAAATAAAGCATGTCCAAAAGAAAAATTTCCATTACCAATCTGCGATGGTGGACATTGCCTCATCATGCAATCTTCTCTTTCATGAATATCTGGATATAACTAAATAAAGATGGCCCTTGAAGATGAATGAAACACTACTTTTAGAGACCGTCAATCTATTATAAGGTCATGCCTTTCAACCTTAAAAAATATGGTGCTACATTCGGTAGCGACTTGAATCTTGACAAACTCATTCATCATCAAATTAGTGCTATGTTGATCATCTCGTAGTTAAAGTAGAGAAAAGGAAAAATGACTTGAGAGTTGTTTTCAAATAGTTAAGATAATTTAACCTCAAAATGAACACGATGTGTGCATTTAGTAACTTCAAAAATTCCTTGGGTTTGTTGTCCAGGGAAATAGATCAGAAGATTAAGGCGATATTAGAAATGCCACCCCCTTAAAGTTTAACTCAACTCAGATCATTCTAAGAGTAGTTGGCATATCTAAGATACTTTATATCCAACCTATCGAGAAGATGTCAGCCATTCTCAGCACTTGTCAAAAAGGATGCCAAGTTAAAGTGGGATGATAAGTGTGAGCATGTATTCGAAGAAATCAAGCATTACCTAATGATGCCTTTGGTTCTAGCATCCCCTATCCCGAGCAAGCAACTCATACTTTTCACAATTACATTAGACGACTCGCTTGGTGCTTTGTTGGTCCAAGTTAATGATGAAAGGAAGGAAAATGTACTCTACTACCTCAGCCGTCATCTAATCCATAATTATCCACCCATTGAAGCATTAGCATTAATCTTTGCATCCAAAACTAGCACTATGCTTTCCTATAAGATGAACTTAATCTCTAGGATCAATCCACTCTGATATCTCTCATGACACGGTTGGCACTATCCAGATGGTTAGCATGATGGTCCATGATCCTCTCACAGTTTGACACTACCTTCGTACCCCTCCATGCAATGAAAGGACAAGCACTAGCAGATTTCTTAGTGACATACCCCCTTCTCTTGACTCTGAGTGATGATCTCCCTGATGAACAAATCATGAACTTAGGGGATACTAGCATTCTCCACTGGAAGATGTACTTTTATGGTGTGGCTTCCTATCAAAGAAGAGAAGAACAATAATCTACTATTCTAGGAATGGCACGAGTAGGAATAGTTCTCTTAACTTTGAACTACGATATGATGAGATTCTTATATCATCTGTCCAATCCTTGCACCAACAATGAAGCCAAATATGAGGCTCTGATTGCCGATCTAGAGTTACCCGTTACTCTAAGCATCCAGAACATCAATATCTTTGAGTATTCTCAGCTAGTTATCAACCAAATCAATGGGTCTTATAAGGTTATAAAGCTAGCTCCATCACTACCACATGTACACCATGAGTTGTTAGCCCAAATACTAGAGGTTACCATTTATAAGATTCCTCTAGGAGAGAACAGGCATATGCTTTATCAAGCTTGCCAAGGAGTTGGCATGTCTGGAGGATGAGTCCATATCAATAAAGGTCCAAAATAGATAAGTCTTATCCCTTATTGATATTGAACTCATCAAAAACTACTCTCTTGAAGGGGAGGTTGCCATTGCTAAGAAAGATAAGGAGTTAGATGGAGGCAATCATTCATGGATTACCTAAATAAAGGCAAACTACCTTAATAGAAGTCCCAAGCCTATGAGATGAAGCAGAGTGCACTTTCCTATGCTCTTATGGATGGTATCTTGTACTGGTGGTCTTTCAATCATATATAGTTATGTTATCTTGACAAGCACGATGCCTATAAGATCATGACTGAGGTACACTCAGGATTAGATATAGCCAACTAATCTAATCCAAAGATGAAATCCAAGATCAAGAGACTAGGATACTACTGGCCATCGATGATCAAAGATTGCATGGATACGGATATGCAATGCCACCAATGTCAAATAAAGGGTGTGGTCCTACACCATCCATAGATATGTGATGTCGTTCGAATATTGGGATACCGACATAGTGGGTCCGAGTGATCCTCTTTCTTCCAGGGGTCATCAATTCATCTTAGCAGCAATTGATTACTTTTCCTAATGGGCGAAGATGATTTTGCTTAGAGAGGTCATAGCTCAGCATGTGCTTCAGTTTTTTAGGAACCATATCGTATATAGGTTTAGAGTGCTTCGATGAATTATATTTGATAATGGTATTGCATTCAAGAGCATTCAGATCAACAACTTTTCTCAGAGACACAACATAGGTTGGAGATATTCTACCATTAACTATCCGGGGGAAAATGGCTTAGCACAACCCTTCAACAAAACTCTCATCTAAATACTAAAGAAGACACTCAACAACAATAAGCAATAGTGGCTTGAGTAGTTAGTTGAAGCCTTGTGGGCCTACACCACATATAGAACTCCAACTTAATTCTACTCTTTCTCCTTGGTGTATGGGTTCCAAGCCATTCTACATTAGAGTCCAACTCACTCTTGGATAACTATGGGTAGCAAGATCATAATAGAGTAGAATGCCAAGTTGCAGTTAGAAGAGCTTGAAGGTTTGGAAGAGAGACGCTTACGGGCATGCAAAAATCTCTAGTTGTACAAAGGTAAAATGATACAAGCTCACAACAAGTTAGTCTGTCCTAGAGCTTTTCAAGTAGGTGAGCTTATTTTAGTTCTAAGGAAACCAATTATTTCCCATCGTAAAATGGGAGGCAAGTTTGAATCCATTTGGGAAGGCACTTTTTCCATAGAGAAGGCCTACTAAAGAAAATCTTATCAACTTATTCATAAGGGAGAGTTACAATGCTTCCAATCAACTACTTATAAATTATGTTTGAAAATAATTATCATCATTGAAAATTCCATTTCAAATTCAATCTCTTCCGTGTTGAAAGTATTCTTGTTTATGAATCCTCCATGATGTGTTTAGGGTAGGTGTAAGGAACTCGAGCTGTGTCTTATCCTTCATCAACACACAAAATAACTACACACAAACAAATAAAATAAACATATATCTTTTATCTCATGCTACTTTCGAGTTGAGATAATGCACCACTACACAATATGCTAGGTTAGGTGACATGTTACCCTTCTAGTGTGTTACCCTATAGGTCTTCCCTTTGGAGGATGTAAGTCGTATGCTTTCCTTCCATACTTGGCCATAGATTTGTTATTTTGGTATCTTTGGTGGCGGTAAGCTACCTCATATTGGCTTAATTTAAGATGTGAGTCAACTATGCTTTCTTCTAGATTAGCCTTTGTTACTAACTAAATAAACCATATCAAATCACATGAAATTATAATAAAATTAATTTTGACTACTTTTGAGTTGACATAAGTCCCCAATAGCATCCACTCAGTAGTGGTCCTAGGTCAAGTTCGATTGGTCATGCATTTAACAGGTCACCATAATGGTTTTTCCTCGCTTTGGAGGATGTAAGTCTGATATGCCTTCTTCCTAGCACAACATTCCATACTGAAAGGAAACCACTTAGGTTGGCTAGCTCACCCTTAATAGCTATCCCTTTGGATTTGTAAACTTAAGGTAGTCAGGCGATAAAGCCCCTTCTCATTAAATACATAGTTCTACATTAACTTCATTAAATTAAACCCAATCTAATTTTCCTCAATGGAGTTAAATCACACCCTTCTCCCAAGTGGATCCCCAAATCATATATAAACAAGTCAAGCAAACAAATCAAATTCAAAATCAACCTCCTTAGTGGAACCAAATTAAAGCAACTCCCTCAATAAAGTCTAAATCAATGAAATCCAACCAAACTCTTATCCCAACAGATACATCCCCAAACAAATCTATGAAATCAAACTCAAATCCCAATCCCTAGTGGATAACCCGAACCTGCTTCCCTAGTGGAAGGTTCATATACCATCCCAATGACTTGAGACCATATCTCTAGTAGATATGCCTCCACATCAATTAAACAAAATAAATTAAATTCTATTCAATCTTAATCCCCTGGATTATAGATTTTATCCCTAGCAGATCTTCTTTCCATAAATCATATAATCAAATCAAATTCAAAACCTTATCACGGTGATTTTCTTCTTCTATGCCCTAAAGACCCCTCACATGTCATATCCAATGCATGTGATCCCTAGGATCTCCTCCATGTCCTTGACATGGAATTCTCATCAAATCTTATTTCTTCTCTTATGCATACCTTTAATACTTCTAAAAGCTAACAATGTATTCCTTCAAATTACATCATCTTAACATTGTAATCAACATTTTATGATTTGTGATGGTGCAAGCTCAAACTAATTAGACAATATTATGCTAAACATATTATAGTGTGAATTAGCACACTATATTATATTATAATATATGATGTTATATTATAATTTTATAATATAATATATTATCTAACATAACACCTCATTAGAATCCTTAAAAGGAACAAATTACAAAATTTTCTCAAAATATGAATAATGTTCATTTTGGATGTAAAATTGTTATGTTTCTATTAGAAATGGTACAAAATAGCATAATTTTGGTGTTGCTTCTTGTGTCTGTGAATTTGGCCAAATTCTTCCATCTCAACCTTCAAATTAACATTTTGTGAGTTTGGACTCAATGTATTATAACAAAAGTAAAACATATTAAAATGTACAATAACATTTAGTAACACACCACCACATTCATATATATGTGAAGTTATATTATTTTGTACATTATAGTTTAATATGCTTTCATATAATATATTATCTTACATTACACCTTAAAATGAATCACATTAAGCAAAAAATTTATAAAATTTGGTTGAAAAATGAACATTTATTTTGATGCAAAATTCCATTCTTTTGATTAAAGCGACACCATAACACACCCCAATGATGTTCCCTAAAGCTTACCTTAAATTTGGCCAAATCCATCATCTTCTATAAATCATTATTTTTATGAATTATACCAGTACAAACTCTACTACATCATACTATAAAAACTAAAATATGGTAAATAACAAGTAGTAATATACTTAATAGTATGCTATAATGCATGATGCTACACTATGTTATGGCATCTTATATTATAATGTACTATAACATATTATATTATATTATATTGCATATCACATCACAAGGGATTGCTTAAGATAAAAAACCATAAAATTAGCCTAAAAAATAAAAAAAATTATATATTTTAGTCATATCACTTACATATTTTAAATTCAAATAATATATTATGATGCCATGCTCTACCTGTTATGAATTTGGCTAAATTCCACCATTTTAAAGTCTAAATCAACATTTTTATAAATAATTCTAGTGTAGGCTAGAGTGCATGATTGCAAAATACTGAAAGAATTTAAAATGCACAGAACAATATATTATGATATATGATGCTATACTATGCTACAACATATAATACTTATTTTGAACATAAAATCATACTTTTTAGACTACAAGTGGCGTAGCACACCTTTGGTACTACAACCTAATTCCCACTTCAAATTTAGTAGATTTCATCATCTGATTTATTAAATCAATATTTTTTGATTTATATAAATATAGACTATAGCACAATACCATAATATACTAAAACATTTCAAAACATCTTATAACATCTAAAAATACATCACTACATGCTCAAATATAAGATGCTATAATATACTATAATATATGGTATTATAATATGTATTAAAATCTCTAATAGTCAAGGAAAGTCTCTTGAAGACATTTTCTTTAGCTATGATAACTATGTTAGATTAGGTCATTCTTTAGATCTACTTCTAATCACATCTATATACAAGGTTTAGGGTTTAGTTGATTTAAAGTTAGTTTAGGGTTTAGGGTTTAGGATAGTTAGGTTTGGGTTTGGGATTTAGGGTTTAGGGTAGGTTTTAGGTTTAGGGTTTTAGGTTTTAGGGTTTAGGTTTAGGGTTTTAGGGTTTTAGGTTTTGGGTTTTAGGGGTTTTGTTTATGGTTTAGGGTTTAGAGTTTAGGTTTTATAGGTTTAGGGTTTAGGGTTTTAGGGTTTTAGTTTAGGTTTAGATTAGGTTTAGGTTTAGGTTTAGGTTTAAGGTTTAGGGTTTTAGTTTAGTTTAGGGTTTTGTTTAAGTTTTTTTTTAATAAAGAACAAATTTAGATTCAATGTTTCTTCTTTTGATTTCATCAACCAAGGAGCACCCAAGTTTTTCTATGACACAGATGACATAGATCAAAATAAGCTCCATAGACCAAATCAAAACCTTAGATAAGTAGAACCCTCTACTCTAAGACAGTTCCATAAGCAGTTTGGATCGATTCTTCAATTTCTCCGTTCCCAGAACCACCTCCTCTCGTAGCGAGATCACCATCATATCTGATCTCTCCCTCCACCACCATGACTGTAACCTCCGTTGTTCCACCCGCCTCCAAAACCACCACTTCTCTAACCGCCACCTCCATATCTACCAACACCTCTAGATCCCCAACCACCACTGCAATAACTACCACATACGCCTTTGCCTCCACCACCAGATCTAGACTGAGCTTAGTTGATGGTGATGTTCTTGCCATCAAGGTTCTACCAATTCGTAGGGTTTAGGATTAGTTTAGGGTTTAGGGTTTAGGGTTAGTTTAGGGTTTAGGATTTAGGATTTAGGATTTAGGTTTTAGGTTTTAAGCTTTAAGGTTTAGGGTTTTAGGGTTTAGGGTTTAGGGTTTAGTGTTTAAGGTTTAAGGTTTAGGGTATAGTGTTTAGAGATTAGGGTTTTAGTGTTTAGGGTTTAGGGTTTAAGCTTTAGGGTTTAGGTTTAGGTTTAGAGTTTAGGGTTTATGGTTTAGGGTTTAGGATTAGGGTTTAGGGTTTTTTTTTAATTAAGTAAAATGATAAGTTTAGGTTTATTTAATTTATTTTTTATTTATATGAGTTTATTTTATTTTATTTATTTTTATTTAGGTCAATTTTTACTTTTATTTAGTTTAGTTTATTTATTTTAAGTTTATTTATTTTAGTTTAGGCTTTTTATCTTAGTTTATTTTTTAGGTTTAGGTTTATTTTTCAGTTGAGTTTTATTTTTATTTTATTTTTTATTTTTAGGTTTAAGTTTAAGTTTTTATTTTATTTTTTTTTTAGGTTTAGGTTTTAGGTTTATTTTTATGTTTTATTTTTTAGTTTAGGTTTAGGTTTATTTTAGTTTATTTTATTTTATTTAGTTTAGGTTTAGGTTTAGGTTTAGTTTATTTTAGGTTTAGGTTTAGGTTTTATTTATTTTAGTTTAGTTTATGATAGTTTAGGTTTAGTTTTATTTTATTTTGTTTAATTTAGGGTTTAGGTTTTATATTTTATTTATTTTTTAGTTTTATTTTTAAGTTTATTTTTTATGTTTAGGTTTTTATTTTATTTTATTTTTGGTTTATTTAATTTTTAGTTTTTATTTTATTTAGGTTTTTTATTCTTAGGTTTATTTAATTTTTTTTTAGTTTAGTTTAGGTTTTTATTTATTTTATTTTAGTTTATTTATTTATTTATTTTTTATGTTTAGGTTTAAATTTTTATTTTATTTTATTTAGATTTAGGTTTTTTATTTATTTTATTTTTAGGTTTTATTTAGTTTATGTTTAGGTTTTTAGGTTTTAAGTTTTTTAGGTATAAGATTTAAGATTTAGGGTTTAAGGTTTTGGGTTTTAGGATTTAAGATTTTAGGGTTTAGGATTTAGGGGTTCAGGTTTAGGTTAGGCTTTAGTGTTTATGGTTTATGGTTTAGTGTTTAGGCTTTAGGGTTTAGGGTTTTATGGGCATTTAGATTAGGTTTAAGTTAGAGTTTTAAACTTTAGTTTTAGTTTAGGGTATATGGTTTAGGGTTAGTTTAGGGCTTAGGGTTTACGATCTAGGGTTTAGGGTTAGGGTTAGGTTTAGTTTAGTTTATAGGTTTAGGGTTTAGTTTTAGGTTTAGTTTGTTTTTTGTAGGTTTAGGTTTAGGTTTTAAGTTTAGGGTTAGGGTTTAGGGTTTAGGGTTTAGGGTTTAGGTTGTAAGATTTGGGTTTAGGGTTAGTTTTAGGGTTTAGGATTTAGGGTTTAAGTTTTAGGATTTAGGGTTTAGGTTTTTGATAAAAAAAAATCAAGTAAAGTAGTTAGTTTAGGTTTAATTAGTTTATTTTTTATATTTATTTAGGGTTTAGGGTTTAAGGAACCCAATGATGTTCCCTAAAGCTTACCTTAAATTTGGTCAAATCCAGTCATCTCAGCCTATAAATCAAAATTTTATAAATTATACAAGTACAAAATCTACTACATCATACTATAACAAACTAAAATATGCTAAATAACAAGTAGTAATACACAATAGTATGCTATAATGCATGATGCTACACTATGTTATGTCATCCTATATTATAATACACTATAACATATTATATTATATTATATTGCATATTACATCACAAGGGATTGCTTAAGATAAAAAATCATAGAATTAGTCTAAATAATAAAAAACTATATATATATTTTAGTGCATTGTATCACTTACATATTTTAAATTGAAACCAATATTATGATGCCATGCTCAACCTACTGTGAATTTGGCTGAATTCCAACATTTTAAAGTCTAAATCAACATTTTTATAAATAATGCTAGTGTAGGCTCGACTACATGATTGTAAAATACTAAAAGAACTTAAAATGCGTAGAACAATATATTATGATATATGATGTTGTACTATGCTACAACATATAATATTTATTTTGAACATAAAATCATACTTTTAGACTTCAAGTGGCATAGCACACCTTTGGTACAACAACCTAATTCTTAGTTCAAATTTAACAAATTTCATCATTTGATTTATTAAATCAATATTTTTATGATTTATATAAATATAGACTATAGGGCACAATACCATAATATACTAAAACATTTCAAAACATCTTATAACATCCAAAAAATACATCACTACATGCTCAAATATATGATGTTACATTATACTATAACATATGGTATTATAATATGATTTAGGGTTAGGGTTTAGTGTATTCAAATCCTTAATTGTCAAGGGAAAGTCTCTTGAAGACATTTCCTTTAGCTACCATAACTATGTTAAGATTAGCTCATTGTTTAGATCTACTCCTAATGAGATCTTTATTCAAGGTTTAAGGTTTAGGGTTTAGTGTTAGGGTTTAGGTTTAGTTTAAGGTTTATGATTTTGGGTTAGTTTGGGTTTAGGTTGTTTGGAGTTTAGGTTTTAGGGTAGGGTTTTAGGTTTTAGGGTTTAGGGTTTATGGTCTTAGGTTTATTTTTTTTTTGGGTTTTAGGGTTTAGGGTTTTGGGTTTCAGTTTTAGTGTTTAGGGTTTTTAGGATTTAGGGTTATTTTAGGGTGTAAGGTTTAGGGTTTAGGTTTAGGTTTTAGGTTTGCTTTAATTTAGGGTTTAGGTTTAGATTTAGGTTTAGAGTTTAAGATTTTTTTAATAAAGAACAAATTCAGATTCAACATTTCTTATTTTCAATTTCATCAACCAAGTAGTACCCCAAGTTATCTAAGACACAAGATGACTTAAATAAAAAATAACCACCCATAGAGCAAATCAAAACCCTAGATATGTAGAATCATCTCTACTATAAAGACACATTTCCATAAGCAGCAGATCGGATCAACCATTCTTCAATTTCTAGTACCAATCAGAACCACCACCGCCTATCGAGTAGCTAGATCTGCCATCATATCCATGATCTCTCCCTCTGCCACCACCACGATTGTAACCTCTGTTGCTCCTTCCACCTCCATAACCACAATCGCTGACCACCACCTCCATCACCTCCAAATCCCCACCACCATTGCGAGATCACCACCTTCGCCTTCCCTTTAGATCTAGCTGTTTTAAGGTGATGTTCCTATGCCAAGATTATGCCAATTCTTAGAGTTTATGGTTAGTTTAAGGTTTAGAGTTAGTTTAAGGTTTAGGGTTTTAGGGTTTGTGGTCCTGGTTTAGTAGTTTGGGTTTAGGTTTTAGGTTTGGTAGTGGTTTGTGGGTTTAGGATTTAGGGTTTAGGGTTGTAGGTTTAGGGTTGTAAGTTTAGGGTTTGGGGTTAGGATTAGTTTTTGTGTTTAGGGTTTAGGGTTAAGGATTTATGGTTTTTTTAATTTAAGTAAATCAATAAGTTTAGGTTTATTTAAGTTTGTTTTACTTTTTAATTTTATTTAGGTTTATTTTTTTACTTTTATTTAGTTTAGTTTATTTATTTTAGGTTTATTTGTTTTAGTTTAGGTTTTTTATTTTAGTTTATTTAAGGTTTATTTCTTAGTAGAGATTTATTTTTTTTTTATTTAGTTTGATTTATTTTTTTTTATTTTAGGTTTAGTTTAAATTTTGTATTTTATTTTCTAGGTTTAGGTTTTAGGTTCTTATTTTAGTTTTATTTTAGGTTTTATTTTTTTTAGTTTTAGTTTACATTTATTTTAGTTTATTTTATTTTATTTAGTTTAGTTTAGGTTTAGGTTTAGTTTATATTTTAGGTTAAGGTTTAGGATTTATTTATTTTAGTTTAGTTTATTTTAGTTTAGTTTAGTTTATTTTATTTTATTTTAAGTTTAGGTTTTTTTAGGGTTTAGGTTAGATTTTTATTTTATTTTAGGTTATTTTTTTTTAGGTTTATGTTTTTTTTTGTTTTAATTTATTTTATTTTAAGTTTATTTTATTTTTATTTTAGGTTTAGTTTTTATTTTATTTAGGTTTTTTGTTTAGTTTAGGTTTTATTTATTTTATTTTAGTTTAGTTTTTATGTTTTATTTTAATTTCTTTTTTAGTTTTGGATTAGGTTTATGTTTAGGTTTAGGTTTAAGATTTAGTTTATGTTTTTATTTTATTTTATTTTTTCATTTTATTTTCGTTTAGGTTTTTCATTTATTTTATTTTTAGATTCTGTTTAGTTTAGGGTTTAGGTTTTTAGCTTTTTGGGTTTACGGTTTAGGTTTATGAGTTTAGGGTTTAGGGTTTAGGGTTTAGGGTTTAGGATTTAGGTTTATGGTTTAAGTTTTAGTTTAGGGTTTAAGATTTTTTTAGCAAAGAATAAATTCAAATTCAACATTTCTTCTTTTTGATTTCATCAACCAAGTAGCACCCCAAGTTTTCTAGGACACAAGCGATGACAGAGATAAAAAATGAGCACCCATAGAGCAAATCAACATCCCTAGATAAGTAGAACCATCTCTACTATAAAGATAGCCCATAAGTAGCGATCAGCTCTTCTCGCTTTCTAGTTCCTATCAAAACCACCTTCGCCTTTCGAGTAGTGGGATCCACCATCATATCCCCGATCTCTCCCTCCGCCACCACCACGGTTGTAACCTCCATCGCTCCTCCCACCTCCATAACCACCACTGATCCGACCACCACCTCCATATGCACTAGCACCTCCAGATCCCCACCACCACCCATAACCACCGCCTCCTCCTTGCCCATCCCAGATCTAGACTAAGCCTAGTTAATGGTGATTTTCTCAGCCATTCTATTCTTGGGTTTAGTTTATTAGGTTTTATGGTTTAAGTTTATTTTAATTTAGTTACTTTAAGTTTAGGTTGGGTTTTAGGTTTAAGGTTTTGGGTTTGGGTTTAGTGTTTAGGATTTTAGGGTTTATGCTTTAGGATTTATGGTTTAAGGTCAGTTTAATGTTTAGGGTTTTAGGTTTGTTTTTTAGTTTTAGAGTTTAGGATTTAGGGTTAGGGTTTGTGGTTTAGGTGGGTTTGTGGGTTTGAGTTTAGTTTAGGGTTTTGAGGGTTAAAGGTTTAAGGTTTAGGGTTAAATTAGTTTAAAGCCTTTAGGTTTAGCAGGGTTGGGCCTGTTTAGGTCAGTTTAGGTTTGGTTTGTTTAGTTTTGGTTGGTTTAGTTAGTAAAGGTTTAGGGCTCAGAGTTTGGGTCAGGTAGTGGCCCAGGGTTTAGGGTTTAGGATTTATGATTTAGGGTTAGTTTATGTTATTTTTTAAGATCATAAACCCGACAGTTTAAGTTTTTTTATTTTACATTTTATTTTAGTTTATTTATTTTATTTTATTTTAGTTTATTTATTTTATTTACATTTTATTTTTTTATTTTTTAGGTTTAGGTTTAGGTTAAGGTTTATTTTTTTGCTGAGTTTTTTTTTTTTAATTTTAGGTTTAGGTTTTATTTTTTATTTTTAGGTTTAGGTTTAGGTTTTTACTTTAGTTTTTAAGGTTTTGGTTTAAGGTTTTCATTTTTAGTTTATTTTTAGGTATTATTTTTTAGTTTAGGTTTAGGTTTCTTAGACTATCTTATTTTATTTAGTTTAGTTGTAGTTTAGTTTATTTTAGGTTTTAGGTTTTATTTATATTAGTTTAGTTTATCATAGTTTAGGTTTAGGGTTATTTTATTTTATTTTAGGTTTAGGTTTTATTTTTAGTTTGTTTAGGTTTTTAGTTTAATTTTAGGTTTATTTATTTTTAGGTTTGTTTATTTTAGGTTTATTTTTATGGATTTTATTTAGTTTTATTTTATTTTATTTCACATTTATCTTATTTTTATTTTAGATTTATTTTCTATTTTATTTAGGTTTTTTATTTTTTTAGTTTACTTTAGCTTTTATTTATTTAATTTTAGTTTAATTATTTATTTATTTATTTATTTATTTTTTTAGGTTTAGGTTTAGGTTTAGGTTTTAGTTTATGTTTTTATTTTATTTAATTTTTTTTATTTTATTTGGGTTTAGGTTTTTATATTTATTTTATTTTTAGGTTTTATTTAGTTTATGTTTTGGTGTTTAGCTTTTTATTATTTAGGTTTTTTTATTTAACGTTTATTTTTAGGTTTTATTTTTTATGTTAGGTTTAGGTTTACTTTAAGTTTATTTTATTTTATATAGCTTAGGGTTTAAGTTTAGGTTTATGTTTTATTTATTTTAGTTTAGTTTATTTTAGTTTAGGTTTAGGTTTATTTTAGTTTTGTTTATTTTATTTTTATTTTAGGATAAATTATTATTTTATAGTTTCGATTTTATTTTTTAGTTTTAGGTTTTTTTTGATTAGTTTTATTTAGTTTTATTTTATTTTATTTTAGGTTTATTTTATTTTTATTTTACGCTTAATTTTAATTTTATTTAAGTTTTATTCTTAGGTTTATTTTATTTTTTTAAATTTATAGTTTTATTTATTTATTTTGGTTTTTTTTCTTTTATTTTATTTTATTTTATTTTTAGGTTTAGTTTAGTTTTAGTTTAAGTTTTATTTCATTTTATTATTTATTTAGGTTTTTATTTATTTTATTTAGTAGGTCTGACTTGGGATCAGGGTGTGGATCACATTGTGGTCAGTAAGAGGTTTAAGATTTAGGATCAGGTTTTAGATTTAGATTAGGGTTTGTGGGTTAGTTAAGCTCAGATTGGGTCAGTGGCCTAGTTAGTGGGTTTTCACTTTATACTCAGCCTGGGAAGGCCTAGTTAGGCTCAGATTAGGTCAGTTTATCAGGTCAAGATCCAGATGGTATTAGTGGCCCATGGCTCAGGTCACAGGGTCAAGATCAGCCCAGGGCTCATGGCCTAGGGCCTGTGGCCAGTAGGTCAGTGTGGGCCTAGATCTAGGGCCTAGAGTTGGTTAAGTTTTGAGTAAAGTTGGGTAAGCAGTGGCCTAGGCCAGTTTAGGCTTCAAGTTTGGGGTTTAGTTTGGTCCAGTTGGATTTAGCATTTAGGCTCAGATTTAGACTGCCAGTAGGCTCAGTTTATAGCCAGTTTGTGAGTTTCAGGGTTTAGAGTATTTATTGTTTATGTTTAGCTCAGGTTTAGTGCTAGGTTTGAGTGGATTTGTGATTTAAAGGGTTAAGATTTTAAGATTTAGGGTTTTATTTTTTAAATTAGCTAAACCCATAGTAGGTTTTTTTTATTTTAGTTAATTTTATTTGTTTTAGTTTATTTTATTTTTAAGGTTATTTTTTATTTTTATTTATTTTATTTTATTCATTTTAGGTTTATTTATTTTAAGTTAGGTTTTTTATTTTAGCTTATTTTTCAGGTTTAGATTTAGGGGTTTCTATTTATTTTTTATTTTAGTTTTATTTTTATTTTATTTTTTAGGTTTAGGTTTAGGATTTTATTTTATTTTTTTAGGATTGAGTTTCAGGTTTTATATTTTAGGTTTATTTTTAGGTTTTATTTTATAGTTTAGGTTTAGTTTATTTTGTTTATTTATTTTATTATTTTGTTTAGGGTTTAGTGTTTATTTTAGGTTTTATTTATTTTCATTTAGTTTATTTTAGTTTAGGTTTAGATTTATTATATTTTGTTTATTTTAGGTTTAGGTTTTATTTTTTATTTATTTTTTGGTTGATTTTTTAGGGTTAGTTTTTTTTTTAGTTTTTATTTTATTTTATTTTAGGAAGTAAGCTCCAAATCATATGTCTAATTAATTCAACCACTTAGTCAATTATGAATGCATGCAATTTTAATGTAAAATGGGATTTTCCTTCATTAATCACATATACATATACATGTACAAAGATATAAAGTAAGTACGTCATTGTCAAACCAGGGAAGTGAGGTAATCAAATGACCTCCTTGTGGCTAACTAAAGCCTCATATTCCTGGGATGTCCAGACTATATACTTTCTTTTCTTGGACACACATGGATGTATACATAAATGAGGGAAAAGAAAACCATGCAAAGATTGTATATATATATATATATATATATATATATATATATATATATATATATATATATATATATATATATCATCAATCATTTATATATATATGAATAAAATCTCTATCCAAATTCTAATGTTGAAAAACATAAGAATGAAATCAAATGGGTACATGTCGTTATTAAACCAGGAAAGTGAGGTAATCAAATGACCTCCTTGGGGCTAGTTAAAGCCTCGTGTTCCCGGGATGTCCAAACTATATACCTATTACCATTCAATCTTATACAAATCAACACATGAATAGAGGAAAGAGAACTCAACATTCATACACTTAAGCTATAAGCACATGCAATTCTTATGTATTTATAACTAGCATCATAACACATATTATTATTCATTTATAAGCTTTTGAAAAATACATTTGGATTTAATAGTGATAATAGCCAAGCATATATTAAATTAAATCAACACATGCAACCTTACATAAAGGAAATCCATTTTATTTTACTTGATTTTGAAAAGTTGGATACATAAATTCAAATGATATATAACATGATTGGAAAAAGGACAATAAAATATAAGCCTGTGATTCATTCAACCAAACTAGTTCTTAAGGACAATCAAATCAAATAAGATTATTTAAAGCAAACTAAAGCTTCTTTGTTAATTAAGTATTGGATTTGATTTGATTTAAAGAGGAGAAGAGAAATCATCACTTGTTATTTTAAACTCGTTCCCACATTAGTGATTTCATTTAATTTACCGAAATGTAATTAAGCTACTTTTATGGGTTAATTAAGTTGAACTCTTCATTAGATGAATTAATTACCCTTACCTGTGTCACCTTAAAGTAATTAACTAAATAATTATGAGCCAACATGATATGCATGGAAAATAAACTTGCAATGATCCTAGGAAATAAAAGGGCCCTAATGCAATTGGCTCATGATTAATAGCTAATTAGATTAAGGGACTTAATTAATTACTCTTATGGTTTTCCCCCACATGTGGACTAACCATAATTTCATTAAACTCCTTTAGGTTATTAAACACCTAAAGATCTATCCCATGATTTAATTAATTAAGGTTTGATGTGATTATGATTTCAATTTGATTAAGTGATTTAACTAATTCATTAAATCTTAATTAATTTCATTTTTGAAAAGGGTGAAATAAACTCAGGGAAAGGAGTCCCAACCCTATTCCTTAGTTCACTTACTATTGAATAATGATTAATAAACTTACTTAATCAATTTGTTCTTGTTCATGGGATTAATTAATCATTAATTAACTTAACAGAGTAGTTAAGGTTTAATTAGTCAATTTTCCTAATTAAGTGAGCCATAAATTGCAAGATAATCATGGGAGGTAGAGGTCATCCCATTAAATTAACCCCCAAAATTTGGGATTAATTGCTCAAGTTTTAAGAAGTAATTAAGCTAATTAATTTTGTAATTAAACTTTAATTACTATTCAAAATTAGTTAAGATCAAATTTAATTAATATATCCTCTGGAAAACCTTTAAAATGAGTATTTATTTATTTTTATGATTTTTGATTTTTATGATTTGTAGAAGTTTTAGCCATTAAAATGATTAATTATAAAAACATGTTACCACATATACGACACAACACGCTTTCCACGTGGCACCGTGCAATTGGCTATTTAAAACTTATCCGACTCAGTGCCTATGTCGCTACGGCGGACGCGCTTTCTCGCCCATCATCCGATCTAAGATCGGACGGCTTTGATTAATTCCACAGCTTAATAGGATTAAATCAGATCGATCTAGTGGAAGTAATCATGACCGTCCACTCTAATCACATGGAATAGATGGTGCCTGATCTAACATCACGTGAGTGAGGGAGAATGGAATCTATTCACATCGATCACTTGATCCGAAGCTACCCGAAGCTCGATCAAATCCAAAAGGATCCCACACCTTCACAACATCGATCGGAGGGGATCCAACAGTCAGGATCACACGATATGCAAGTTTTCTTCAAAAAGCTCCAACCCATTTTGACCTAAGGATCAATTTTGGAAACATACCTCACCAGAGCTCAAGATTAGCAGCTTGAATGATTGGGGAAGCTTCATCTAGTGGAGATGAAGCCCTGCTGAGCAGCAATTGGATCAATTCTTCGGTGTTTGCTCAGAAGGCCATGAACTGATGATTTGGACCTTAGCGTTGATCGAAGTCCCACCTCTGGTGCTCGAGAAGCATGGGAGATGATATGTTCTTTCTCTATGAGGCCTAGAGAAGGTGTGTACAAAGTTAATTTGAGTTTGATGGAGAAATGGGAAAGTTAGGTCGGAAATGGGAGTGCCATATTTTGGGACGGACGTTAATGGCAGGGGTAGGAATAGTTCTCTTAACTCTGGACCATGATGTGATGAGATTCTCATATCATATGTCCAATCCTTGCAATAATAATGAAGCTAAATATGAGTCTCTGATTGCCAGTCTAGAGTTAGTCATTACTCTAAGCATCCAAAACATTAACATCTTTGGGGATTCTCAGCTAGTTATCAACCAAATCGCTGGGTCTTATAGGGTTATAAAGCCCAAGCTCCATCACTACCAAAACTACACCATGGAGTTCTTTGCCTAAATCCCAAAGGTTATGATTTCTAAGATTCCTCGAGGAGAGAACGCCATATCGTATGCTTTAGCCAAGTTTGCCAAGGAGTTGGCATGTTTAGAGGATGAGTCCATTTCAATAAAGGTCCAAAATAAACAAGTCTTATCCCTTATTAATATTGAACTCATCAAAAAGTGCTTTCTTGATGGGGTGGTTGCCATTTCCAAGAAGGATGAGGAGTTAGATTTGTGGCAACCATTCATGGATTACCTAAATATAGGAAAACTACCTCAAGAGAAGTCTCAAGCCCATTAGATGAAGTAGAAAGTACTTTCTTATGCTCCTATGGATGATGTCTTATACCGATGATCTTTCGATCATATGTTGTTACATTATTTAGAAAAACATGAATCATGTAAGGTTGTGACTGAGGTACACTCAGGATTATGTGGAGCCAACCAATCCAGTTTGAAGATGAAAGCCAAGATCAAGAGACTATGATACTACTAGTCATTGATGATTACAGATTGCAAGGATATGGCTAGGCTGTGCCACCATTGTCAAATACATGGTGTGGTCCTACACCAACCACCCAACATTCTACATCCTACATTAGCCTCATGGAAATTCGAGGGTTGGGGTACCGACATAGTGGGTCCGATTGATCTTCCTTCTTCTAAAAGTCATCAGTTCATCTTTTCTACTACTGACTACTTTCCAAATATGGCAAAGGAGATTCTGCTCATAGAGGTCACAGCTTAGCATATGCTCCAATTTTTTAGGATCCATATCGTATATAGGTTCAGAGCGCCTTGATGAATTATTTCTGATAATGGTATTACATTCAAGAGCACCGAGATCAACAAATTTTTCTAGAGACATAGCATAGATTAGAGATATTCTACCTTCAACTACCTAAGGGAAAATGGCTTAGTAGAAGTCTTTAACAACATTCTTATCCAAATACTGAAGAAGACACTCGACAATAGTAAGCAACAATGGCATAAACAATTAGTTGAAGCCTTGTGGGCCTACCGCACCACATATAGAACTCCAACTCAATCTACTCCTTTCTCCTTAGTGTGTGGGTCCAAATCCGTTCTACCATTAGAAGTCTAACTCCCATCACTAAGGATAGCTGTGGGTTGCAAGATAACAACAAAGTAGAATTCTAAGTTTCATTTAGAAGAGCTCGAAGGTTTGGAGGAGAGATGCCTACGGGCATGCCAAAAACTCAAGTTGTATAAAGCTAAAATGATTCAAGCTCACAACAAGTTGGTCCATCCTAGAGTTTTTCAAGTAAGAGACCTTATTTTATTTTTAAGGAGACTGATTGTTACCTGTTGTTAGATGGGAGGCATGTTTGAACCCACTTGAGAAGGCTCTTTTACCACAGAGAAGGCCAACCAAGGAGGATCTTATCAGCTTATTATTCATAAGGGAAAGTGCCCAATACTTCCAATCAACGGGCTCTATTTAAAGAAATAATATAAATCATGTTGGAAAACAATTATCATCAATGAAAATTACATTTTTAATTCAATCTCTTTCATGTTAAAAGTATTCTTATTTGTGAATCGACCACAATGTGTTTAAGGAAGGTGTAAGGAATCGGAGCGGTGTCCTATTCTTCATTGACAAAACACAAACACAAACTACACACAAACATATAAAACAAACACATATATTTTATCTCGTGCTACTCTGAGTTGAGATAACTTCCCCAGCGGCACTCACTTAGTAGTTGCTCTAGGTCGGGCTAATGTGCTACCTTGCTATTGTGTCACCCCAGTGGTCTTCTTTCTTTGGAGAATGTAAGTCTACTACTCTTTCCTTTCTTACTTGGCCACTGCACATTGACAAGCACCTAGTTAGTTTGGTAGGCCTTACTGCATGGCTAGTAAGCTACCTCATGTTGGCTTCATTTAAGAGGATATTAATCTGCTATACTTTCTTCTTGGATTAACCTTTGTTCACTAACTGGGTCAAGTATATTTGAGGTTCAGGATAAGTCCCCTAGTGGCTCCTTCCTCCGACGCTTCAAGTTTAGTAGTCCAAGATTTCCTGGGCTCCTCGCCAGCTAGTCTTTAGGTCGAGATAGCATCCGCCCATCAATGACGCATAATCCCATGATAAGTTCCACTTGGAAAGTTGTAAGCTTACACGCTTTCTTTTCGGATTGATCATTGGACACCGACAGGAACCATAGGTTGGTTAGTTTTCATTATGCTGAAAGATACACCCCTCATACTAACGGATACACCTTCGATTGGTTGGTTCTCGCACCTTAGGATACACCACTCATGGCAGATGTAAGTCAGCTATGCTTTCAAATTGAGTAGCCCACCATACACCTATAAGCTTTCTTTTTCAGGGATCAAGATAATGCCCCAAACAACACCTCTACTGTGGACATTATACTTGGATCACATCCTTTGCAACCCCATTTAGATGCTACCCGGGTTACTAAAGGATTGGACCATTCCCCTTTCCTAGACACCGCCTCTGTGGTTGGAGAATCCATCCTATGGATGTGCAGATTCTCCCTTGGTCTAGTAAATCTGAGATAAGTTAGGTCTGACATAACCCCTTCTTAATGTGGTCCATCGTACACCAACAAGGTCCACACAAACATATAAACAAAATATATATTCACTTATGGATTAGGAGGACACCTTTAGTCATACCTATTCCCAAGCAGGCATCCTATCTTAAGGGCAATGTCAGCAAAACTCTCTATAGGAATCGCGTGACCACTCTTAAGTTGATATAAGTTCCTAGCAGCATTCACTTAGTAGTTGCCCCTATGTCAGGTTTGATTTGTTGTGCTACCAACAGGTCACCCCATCAGTTGTTCCCTACTTTAGAAGATGTAAGTATGCTACGCCTTCTTCCTAGCACAGTCGTTGCACACCCAAAGGCAACCCCTTAGGTTGGCTAGCTCTACCCCATGGCCAGTAGACTATCCCTTTGGATTTATAAATCTGAGATAGGACAAGTCCAATATAGCCCCTTCTCAGTGGATCCATCACACATTGACATGGTTCATAAATTAAATATATTAAATTATATTGAGCTCACATCCCCAGCGGATATGCCCTCAATTTGAAAACAAACTATACTAAATAAACCATATCAAATCACATGAAATTAAGATAAAATTAATCCTGACTACTTTTGATTTGACATAAGTTCCCAGCGACATTCACTCAGTAGTCGCCCTAGGTCAGGTTTGATTTGTTGTGCATCCAACATGTCACCCCAGCAGTTGTTCCTCACTTTAGAAGATGTAAGTCTACTATGCCTTCTTCCTAGCACAACCATTGCACATCGAAAGGCAACCCCATAGGTTGGCTAGCTCTACCCCACAACTAGTAGACTATCCCTTTGGATTTGTAAACCGAGGATGGTCAAGCATATATCTTCTTCTTATCGCACATAACAAGGTCCATACAATAACTCAAATTAAATTAAACCCAATTTGATTTTCTCCATTGGAGTTAAATCACACCCTTCTCCCCAGTGCAGCCCTAAATCATATATAAAAAAGTCAAGCAAACAAATCAAATTCAAAACTAACCTCCAAAGTGCAGCCAAATTAAACCAACTCCCCAGTAGAGTAAAAATCAAAGAAATCCAACCAAACTCTTATTCCCAATAGATACATCCTCAAACAAATCAATGAAATCAAACTCAAATCCCAATCCCCAGCGAATAGCCCAAACCTGCTTCCCTAATAGAATGGTCATATACCCGATCCCCAATGGACTCGAGCCCATATCTCTAGCAGATATGCCTCCACATCAATTAAAACAAAACAAATTAAAGTTGATTCAATCTTAAACCTTGATGGATTAAAGATTCTTATCCCCAACGGATCTTCTTTCGACAAGTCATATAATCAAATCAAATTCAAACCTTATCCCTAGCAGATTTTCTTCAACTATGCCCTCAATATAGACCCCTCATATGTCATGTCCACGTATGAGATCCCCTAGGATCTCCCACCATGTCCTTGACATGGAATTCTCATCAAATCTTATTTCTTCTTATGAACACCTTTAAAACTTCAACCAAAAGCCTAACAATGTATTCATTCAAATTATATCATCTTAACATTATAATCAACATTTTATGATTTGTGATGGTAAGCTCACTAATTATACAATACCATGCTAAACATATTATAGTGTGAATTAACACACTATATTATATTATAATATATAATGTTAAATTATAATTTGCTATAATATAATATATTGTTAAACAATACACTTCATTAGAATCACTTAAAAGGAACAAATAATAAAATTTTCTCAAAATATGAATAATGTTCATTTTTGATGCAAAAGTGTTATTTTTATTATTAGAAATGGTACAAAATACCATAATTTTAGTGTTGCTTCTTGGTGTGTGCCATGAATTTGGCCAAACACATCCATCTTAACCTTTAAATTAACATTTTTGTGAGTTTTGACCCAATATATTATAACAAAAGTTAAACATACTAAAATGTACAATAACATTTAGTAACACACCACCACATTCATATATATGTGAAGTTATATTGTTATGTATTATTTTAATATGCTTTCATATAATATATTATCTTACATTACACCTTAAAATGAATCACTTTAAATAAAAAATTTATAAAATTTGGTTGAAAAATGAACATTTATTTTGGATGCAAAATTCCATTCTTTTGATTAAATGAGATACCATAGCACACCCCCAATGATGTCCCCTAAAGCTTACCTTAAATTTGGCCAAATCCCATCATCTCAGCCTATAAATCAGTATGTTTATGAATTATACCATTACAAACTCTACTACATCATACTATCACAAACTAAAATATGCTAAACAATAAGTAGTAATACACAATGGTATGCTATAATGCATGATACTACACTATCTTATGGCATCCTATATTATCATACACTATAACATAATATATTATATTATATTGCATATCACATCACAAGGGATTGCTTAAGATAAAAAATCATAAAATTAGTCTAAACAATAAAAAATTATATATTTTAATCGTATCACTTACATATTTTAAATTGAAATAATAAATTATGATGCCATGCTCTTCCTATTATGACTTTGGCCAAATTCCACCATTTTAAAGTCTAAATCAACATTTTTATAAATAATGCTAGTATAGGCTAGACTACATGATTGTAAAATACTAAAAGGATTTAAAATGCACAGAATAATATATTATCATATAAGATGTTATACTATGCTAGAACATATAATATTTATTTTGAACAAAAAATCTTACTTTTTAGACTACAAGTGGCGTAGCACACCTTTGGTACTACAACCTAATTCCCACTTCAAATTTAACAAATTTCATCATCTAATTTATTAAATTAATATATTTATAATTTATATTAATATAGACTATATGGCACAATACAATAATATACAAAAACATTTCAAAACAACTTATAACATCCAAAGACACATCATTACATGCTCAAATATATGATGCTACATTATACTATAATATATGGTATTATAATATGATTTTGGGTTAGGGTTTAGGGTATTCAAATCTATAATAGTTTAGGGAAAGTCTCTTGAAGACATTTTCTTTATCTACCATAACTATGTTAGGATTAGGTCATTCTTTAGATATACTCCTAATGATATCTTTATTCAAGGTTTATGGTTTAGGGTTTAGGGTTAGGGTTTACGGTTAGTTTAGGGTTTAGGGTTTAGAGTTATAGGTTTTAGCATTTAAGGTTTATAGTTTTAGGGTTTAGGTTTAGGGGTTTAGGTTTGTGGGTTTGTGGTTTAGGTTGAGTTTAGGGTTTAGAGTTTAGGGTTGGGGGTTGTGGGTTTAGAGTTTATGGTTTGTGGTTTAGGGTTTAGGGTTTAAGTTTTAGGTTTAGGGATCCACCATCAGTTTCTCTAGTTCCCACACTATTCCATAAGATGGAGATCGGATCAACCGTTCTTCAGTTTCTCTAGTTCCGATCAGAACCACCCCACCTCTCGAGTAGAGGGATCCACCATCATATCCCCAATCTCTCCGTCTGCCACCACCACAGCTGTAACCTCTGTCGCTCCTCCTGCCTCGATAACCATCACTACTCTGACCACCACCTTCATATCCACCAGCACCTCCAAATCCCCCACCACCACTAGGACAACCACCACCTCCACCTTTGCCTCCACCGCCAGATCTGAGCCTGCCAAGTGATGTTCTCATGGTTCTCCCCATTCTGGGGGTTTGGTTAGTTTAATGTTGAGGTTAGAGAGTTTAGGTTGAGGGTTGAGGTTTAGGGTGGGGACTGAGGTTTAAGGCCCACAAGGTCAGTGGGGTGGGCTCAGTGGTTTAGGTCATTTTTTAGGGCTTCAGTGGTTTGTTTTAGTGTTTTTAGGTCAGTTTTAGCCTTTATTTAGGATTTAGATTTAGGTAGTGTTATAGAGTTTAGATGGTTTATGACTCAGTATTTTAGGTCTTGTGGTCAGTCAGTTGGGAAAGTCCCAGTGTGTTTGTATTTAGTCTCAGTTTAGGATCAGTTTAGAGCCCAGGGTTTAGTTTAGGATCTGGTGGTTGGCCTGGATCTAGGTCAGGGTGGTGGGTTAGTGGTAAAAGCCCAGTTTAGTTTAGGTCATTTAGTTAGGGTTTACGTTCTTTGGGGTGAAGTGGTAGGGGTTTTTTTCTTAAATTAAAAGTGGGTTTTATTTAGTTTATTTTATCCATTTACATTATTTTACATTTGTTTTTATTTTATTTTTATTATTTTATAGTTTATTTAATTTATATTTAATTAATTTAGGTTTTTTATTTTATTTTATTTTTAAGTTTAAGTTTATGCTTATTTTTTGTTTAATTTTATTTTTTTTTTTTAAGTTTAGGTTTTATTTTTTATTCATTACTTTAGGTTTAGGTTTTTTATTTTTTGGTTTAGGTTTTAGGTTTTATTTTAAGTTTATTTCAAGTTTTCTTTTAGTTTAGGTTTAGGTTTATTTTAGTTTATTTTATTTTATTTAGTTTAAGTTTAGTTTAGGTTTAGTTTAGTTTAGGTTTAGTTTAATTTATTTTAGTTTAGTTTATTTTTTTCTAGGTTTATTTATTTTATCTTTATTTTATTTTATTTTAGGTTTAGTGGGGATTTAGGTTTTATTTTCTATTTTAGGTTAAGATTTTATTTAGCTTTATTTTATTTTATATTTATTTTATGTTTAGTTTTATTTAATTTAAGTTTTTTATTCTTAACTTTATTTTATTTTAGTTTAGTTTAGTTTATTTTATTTTTTCTTTAGCATATTTATTTTATTTTATTTTCTTTATGTTTAGGTTTAGGTTTAGTTTAGGTTTTATTTATTTTTTTTTATTTAGGTTTTTTTATATATTTTATTATTATGTGTATTTTTTTAGGTTTAGGGTAGGGTCAGGGTTTAGGGTTTTGGTTGGGTTAGGGTTTTAGGTTTAGGTTTGGCTAGGGTTTGGTGGTGGGGTGGCTCAAGTTTATGGTTTAGGGTTTAGGGTTTAGGTTTTAGGGTTTAGAGTTTAGGGTTTAGGCTTAAGTTTTAGGTAGGTTTTAGTTCAAGTTTAGGGTTTAGGGTTTTTGGTTTTTTGTTAATAGAGAACAAATTCAGATTCAACATTTCTTATTTTCAAATTCATCAACCAAGTAACACATCGAGTTTTCTAAGACACAAGCGATGACAGATCAAAAATGAGCACGAATAGAGCAAATAAAAAAACCTTAGATAACTAGAACTGTCTCTCCTATAAAGACACAGTTACATAAGCAGTAAATCAGATCCGTCATTCTTCAATTTCTCCAGTTCCCATCAGAATCACCGAGGCCTCTCGAGTAGTGGGATACACCATCATTCCCCCAATCTCTCCATCCGCCACCACCACAACTATAACCTCTGTCGCTCCTCCTGCCTCCATGACTACCATTGCTCTGACCACTACCTCTATATCCACCAGCACCTCTAGATCCTCCACTACCACTGCGATGACAACCACCTCCGCCTTCACCTCCATCCCTAGATCTAGACTGAGCCTGGTTGATAGTGATTTTCCTTCCGTCAAGGTTCTGCCCATTCTTAGGGTTTAGGTTTAAGATTAAGTTTATTAGGTTTTAGGGTTTAGGTTTATTTTTTTAATTTATTTAGTTTAGAGATATTTTAGGGTTTAGAGTTTAGGTTTGTTAGGTTTTTAGGTTTAGGGTTTAAAGTTTCTTGTTTAGGGTTTAGGGTCTTTTAGGGTTTAGGGTTTAAGGTATAAGTTTTAATTTATGGTTTGGGTCAGGGTTTCAAGTTTTTTTTAATAGAGAATAAATTGATATTCAACATTTCTTCTTTTCGATTTCATCAACCAAATAACACACCAAGTTTTCTAAGACACAAGTGATGACATAGATAAAAAATGAGCACGCATAGAGCAAATCAAAAACCCTAGATAACTAGAACTATTTCTATTGTAAAGACATAGTTTCATAAGCAGTAGATCAAATTGGCCGTTCTTTAGTTTCTCTAGTTCCCATCAGAACAACCCTAGACTCTCAAGTATAAGTTTAGGGTTGTTTGGTATAGGTTTAGGTTTATTAAGTTTTAGGGTCTAGGTTTATTTTTTAATTTTTTATTAACTTGAGGTTTAAATTTAAGGTTTGGGGTTTAGGGTTTAGGGTTATGATTTAGGGTTTAAGAATTAAGGTTTAGGTTTTAAGGTTTAGGGTTTAAGGTTTTAGGGTTTATGCTTTTAGGGTTTAGGGTTTAGGGTTAATGTTTTGGGTTTAGGGTTTAGGGTTTAGGTTTAGGTATAAGTTTTAGTTTAAGATTAGGGTTTAGGGTTTAAGGTTTTTTTAATGGAGAATAAATTTAGATTCAGCATTTTTTCTTCTTGATTTCATCAACCAAATAACACAATAAGTTTTCTAAGACACAAGCGATGACATAGATAAGAAATGACCATGCATAGAGAAAATAAAAAATCCTTGATAACTAAAACCGTCTCTACTATAAAGACATAGGTCCTTTATAACTAGAACTGTCTCTACTATAAAGACATAGGTTTTAGGGTTTAGGGTTTAGTGTTTAGGCTTTAGGGTTTAGGGTTTTGAGGGTTTAGGGTTTAGGGTTGAGGGTTAGCATAGGGTTTGAGGTTAGTTTAAGGTTCAGGGTTTAGGCTTTAGGGTTTATAGTTTAGGGTTCAAGGTTTTTTTTAACAAAGAACAAATTCAAATTTAACATTTCTTCTTTTTGATTTCATCAACCAAATAACACACCAAGTTTTTTAAGACACAAGCGACGACATAGATCAAAAATGTGCACGCATAGAGAAAATCAAAAACCATACATAACTAAAATAGTCTCTACTATAAAGACATAGTTCTATAAGTAGTAGATAGAATGGACCATTCTTCAGTTTCTCCAGTTCCCATCAAAACCACCCCGGCCTCTCGAGTAGCAAGATCCACCAACATACATGATCTCTCCCTCCTCCGCCACCACTACCAGAACCTCCGCCGCCATCCCGCCCATAAATCACGACGCTCCTACTACCACCTCCATATCTACCAGAACCTCCAGATCCCCCACCACCACTACAATAATCACCACCTCTGCCTTTGCCTCCACCACCAGATCTAGACTGAGCCTCGTTGAAGGTGATGTTCCTACCGTCAAGGTTCTGTTCATTCTTAGGGTTTAGGTTTAGGTTTAGGTTTATTAGGTTTTAGGTTTTAGGTTCATTTTTCAATTTATTTAGTTACTTTATGTTTAAGTTTTGGGTTTTAGGGGTTTGTTTGGGGTTTTGTGCTTTAGGGTTTTATGTTTTAAGTGTTTATGCTTTTAGCATTTAGGGTTTAGGTTTTTTATTGTAGGTTTAGGGTTTTAGTAGTAGGCTTGTGGTTTAGGATTTAGGGATTAGGAGAATTTTTTTAAAATAAAAAAATTAAGTTAATCGGTAGGTTTAGTTTATTTAGTTTATTTAGTTTATTTATTTTTATTTATTTTATTTTATATTTTTATTTAGGTTTTTTTTATTTAGACTAGTTTATTTATTTTAGTCTTATTTTTATTTACTTTTAGTCTTTTATCGTTTACTTTTTATGTTTATTATTTAGTTGAGTTTATTTTCATTTGTTTTAGTTTTAGGTTTTAGGTTTTATAGGTTTTATTTTATTTTGTTATGTTTAAGATTTATGTTTTATTTTAGGTTTTATTTAGGTAGGATTATTTTAG
Organism: Cymbidium sinense; assembly: GCA_021442155.1. Taxonomy (NCBI): domain Eukaryota; kingdom Viridiplantae; phylum Streptophyta; class Magnoliopsida; order Asparagales; family Orchidaceae; genus Cymbidium; species Cymbidium sinense. The sequence goes on from CM038230.1 coordinate 1,110,269, forward strand.
TTTATTTTTTATTTTATTTTATTTAGGTTTAAGTTTATTTATTTATTTTATTTTTTTTAGTTTTTAGGTCCAGGTTTAGGTTTTAGGTTTTAGGGTTTAAGATTTTGGTTTAGGATTTAGGGTTTAGGGTTTAGGATTAGGATTTATTTAGGATTTTAGATTTATTAGAGTGGGTAAGGTTGGTAGGGTTTGGGGTTATTTTGGGTTTTTTAGGGTTTTAGAGTTTAGGGATTTTAGTTTAGGGTTTAGGGTTTATTTTTTTATTTTTAAATTAAGCAAATTAGTATGTTTAAGTTTATTTAGTTTTATTTTATTATTTAATTTAGTTTATTTAATTAGTTTAGGTTTTATTTTAGTTTATTAGGTTTAAGTTTATGTTTAGTTTAGTTTATTTTATTTTATGTTTGGTTTTATTTTTTTATTTTAGGTTTGATTTTATTTTATTTTTTTAGGTTTAGGTTTTAGGTTTTAATTTTTGGTTTAGGTTTAGGTTTACTTTAGTTTATTTTATTTTACTTAGGGTTTAGGTTTAAGTTTAGGTTATTTTATTTTAGTTTATTTCACTTTGTTTAGGTTTAGGTTTATTTTATTTTATTTTAAGTTTAGGTTTTTTTTTTAGTTTAGGGTTGAGGTTTCTGTCTATTCATTTTAGGTTTTACTCTTAGGTTTATTTTTTAGATTTATGTTTTAATTTTTTTAATTTTAATTTTATTTTATTTTATTTTATTTATTTTATTTTTATTTTAGGTTTAGTTTTATTTTATTTAGGTTTTTATTTTTTAGTTTTAGTTTTATTTTATTTTATTTTTATTTTTATTTTTTATTTTATTTTTTTAGGTTTTAGGTTAGGTTTAGGTTTAGGTTTTTAGTTTTATTTTTTTTTTATTTTATTTTATTTTATTTAAGTTTTTTATTTATTTATTTTATTTTATGTGTCTTATTTAGTTTAGCTTTAGTAGGTTTAGGGTTAGCTGAGCATTTAGGATTTTGGTTTTAGTTTAGTGGGTTTAGGATTTAGTGGTATAGGGTTTAGGTTTAGGGTGTGGTTTAGTTTATGGTTTAGAGTTTAGGTTTTAAGGTTTAGGGTTTAGGGTTTAGGGTTTTATGGTTTAGGGTTTAGGGTTTAGGTTTTAGGTCTATGGTTCAAGTTTTAGTTTATGGCTTAGGGTTTTTGGTTTTTTTCAATAGAGAATAACTTCAGATTCAACATATCTTCTTTTCGATTTCATCAACTAAGTAACACACTAAGTTTTCTATGACACAAGCAACGACATAGATAAAAAATGAGCACGCATAGAGCAAATCAAAATCCCTAGATAACTAGAATCATCTCTTCTATAAAGACATAGTTCCATAAGCAATAGATCAGATCGACCGTTCTTCAATTTTTTCAGTTCCCATCAGAACCACCCCGATCTCTCGAGTAGCAGGATCCACCATCATATCCTTGATCTCTCCCTCCACCACCACCACAACTGTAACCTCTGTCGCTGCTCCCACTTCCAAAACCACCACTTCTTCGACCACCACCTTAATATCCACCAACACCTCTAGATCCCCCGCCACCATTGTGATAACCATCGCCTCCGCTTTTGCCTCCACCGTCAGATCTAGACTGGCCCTATTTATGCTGATGTTCCCATCAAGGTTCCCATTATTGGTTTAGGTTTAGGTTTAGGTTTATTATGTTCTAGGGTTTAAGTTTATTTTTTAATTTATTTAGTTACTTTAGGTTTAAGGTTTGGGGTTTAGGGTTTAGGGTTTAGGGTTTACGGTTTAGGGTTTAGGGTAGAGGGTTTTAGGGTTTATGCTTTTAGGGTTTAGGATTTAGGGTTAGGGTTTAGGGTATAGGGTTAGGGTTTAGGGTATTTTAGGGTTTAGGGTTTAGGGTTGTAGGTTTAGTGTGTAGGTTTACGATTTAGGGTTTTTTTTTAAAAAATTAAATTAAATTAACCAATAGGTTTATGCTTATTTAGTTTATTTTAAAATTATTTTAGTTTATTTTAATTTTTATTTTTAGTTTTTATTTAGTTTGGTTTATTTATTTTTGAATTATTTATTTTAGTTTAGGTTTTTTATATTAGTTTATTTTGTAGGTTTAGGTTTAAGTTTATTTTTTAGTTTAGTTTTATTTTTATTTTATTTTTATTTTAGGTTTATGTTTAGGTTTTATTTTATTTTTTTTTTTTAGGTTTAGGTTTTAGGTTTTTTATTTTGGGTTTATTTTAGGTTTTATTTTAGTTTAGGTTTAGGTTTACTTTTAGTTTATTTTATTTTATTTAGCTTAGGTTTAGGTTTAGTTTATTTTAGGTTCACGCTTAGGTTTTATTTATTTTAGTTTAGGTTTATTTTCTTTGTTTATTTTAGGTTTAGTGTTTTATTTTAGTGGTTGAGTTTTATTTTTATTTATTTCTAGGTTTATTTTTTTTGGTTTTATTTTGTTTTATTTTATTTTATTTTAGGATTATTTTTACTTTATGTTTAGTTTTTATTTTATTTTGGTTTTTTATTTATATGTTTATTTTATTTTTTTAGTTTGGTTTACGTTTTAATTTATTTAATTTTATTTTAGTTTTTATTTTATTTTTATTTTATTTTTAGAATTAGATTTAGGTTTAGGTTTTGGGTTATGTTTAGGTTTTAGTTTTAGTTCAGGTTTTTCTTTTACTTTATTTTATCTAGGTTTAAGTTGTTTATTTATTTTATTTTTAGATTTTATTTAGTTTAGGTTTAAGTTTTTAGGTTTTTAGGGTTTAGGATTTACGGTTTAGGGTTTAAAGTTTAGTGTTTATGGTTTCGGGTTTAGGGTTTAGGGTTTAGGGTTTTGGCTTTAGGGTTTTCGAGTTTAGGATTCATGGTTTAGGGTTGTAGCTTTAAGGTTTAGGGTTTAGGGTTTAGGGATTTCTTATATTTTATATTTTAAAAGTAAACCAAGTAGGTTAAAGTTTTATTTTATTTTTTATTTTATTTTGGTTTATTTTATTTTACTTAGTATTTATTTATTTTATATTTATTTATTTTAGTATATTTTTTAGGTTTAGGTTTTAGATTAGGTTTATTTTTTAATTTAGTTTTATTTTTATTTTATTTTATTTATGTTTATGTTTTATTTTTTATTTTTAGGTTAAGGTTTAGATTTCCATTTTATTTTTTTAGGTTTAGGTTTTAGGTTTAGTTTTAGGTATTTCTTCTAGTTTAGGTTTAGGTTCTTTTTTAGTTTATTTTATTTTATTTAGTCTAAGTTTAGGTGTAAGTTTAATTTATTTTAGGTTTAGGTTTAAGTTTTATTTATTTTATTTTAGTTTATTTTAGTTTAGGTTTAAGTTTATTTTATGTTTATTTTAGGTTTAGGTTTTTTTTGGTTTAGGGTTTAGGTTTTATTTTTTATTTATTTTTGGTTTATTTTTTAGGTTTTGGTTTTGATTTAGTTTTATTTTATTTTATTTGAGGATTATTTTATTTTTATTTTAGATTTATTTTTATTTTATTTAGGTTTTTCATTCTTTTAGTTTAGTTTAGGTTTTTATTTATTTTATTTTAGTTTAGTTTTTATTTTTGATTATTTATTTTTTTGTTTTAGGTTTAAGTTTTTATTTTATTTTTATTTTATTTTTTATTTAGGTTTAAGTTTTTTGTATTTATTTTATTTTTATATTTTATATAGTTTAGGTTTAGGTTTTTAGAATTTTACGGTTTGGGTTTAGGGTTTAGGGTTAGTTGAGGGTTTAGGGTTTAGGATTTTAATTTTAAGATTTAGGGCTTTAGTGTTTATGATTTAAGGTTTAGGGCTTAAGGTTTAGGGTTTTTAGGGTTTAAGGTTTAAGGTTTAGGGTTGAGGGTTTGGGTTTTAGGTCTTGGGTTCACATTTTAGTTTAGGGTTTAGGGTTTTTGGTTTCATTTTATTTTAATAGAGTACAAATTCAGATTCAACATTTCTTCTTTTTTGTTTCATCAACCAAGTAACACACCAAGATTTTTATGACAAAAGCGACGACATAAATAAAAAATGAGCATGCATAGAGAAAAACCAAAGACATAGTTCCATAAACAACCGATCAGATTGACCGTTCTTCAATTTCTCCAGTTCCCATCAGAACCATCCCGACCTCTCGAGTAGCCGGATCCACCATTAGAGACCCGATCACTCCCTCCGCCACCACCATAGCTATATCCACTATCGCTCCTCTTGCCTCCATAACCACCAAGGCTCCGACCACCACCTCCAGATCCACCAACACCTCCAGATTCTCCACCACAACTGCGATAACCACTGCTTCCAACTTTGCCTCCACCGCCAGATCTCGAGCTTGGTTGTGGTGTTTGCACAAAGTTTCCCATCCTGGGTTTAAGTTTAAGTTTAGGTTTATTAGGTTTAGGATTTATGTTTATTTTTAATTTATTTAGTTACTTTAGGTTTAGGCTTAGGTTTGTGGTTTAGGGTTTGGGTTTAGGTTTATGGTTTTGCTTTTAGTTATGTTTTTTAGGGTTTAGGGATTGGGTTTAGGGTTTAGGGTTTAGGGTTTATGGTTTAGGGTTTGCCAAGGGTTTAGGGTTTTAGGGTTAGTTTTAAGGCTTAGGTTTAAAGTTTAGGAGAATTTTTAAAACAAAAATTAAGTTAATCGATAGTTTAATTTATTTACTTTATTTAGTTTATTTTTTATTTTTTTAGTTTATTTTCTTTTTTATTTTTATCTAAGTTTATTTTTTATTTTTATTTAGCTTAGTTTATTTATTTTAGGTTTATTTATTTTAGTTTAGGTTTTAAAATTTAGTTTAGTTTTAAGTTTAGATTTATGTTTATTCTTATGAGTTTTATTTTATTTTTTGTTTAGGTTTAGGTTTTAATTTTAATTTTTATTTTTAGGTTTAGGTTTTTATTTTAGGTTTATTTTTAGGTTTTATTTTTTAGTTTAGGTTTAGGTTTATTTATTATTTATTTTTTAATTTATTTATTTTATTTATGTTTAGGGTTTTTTATTTATTTTATTTTTATGATTTATTTAATTTAAGTTTAAGTTTTCAGGTTTTTTAGGGTTTAGTGTTTAAGGATTAAGGTTTTAGGGTTTAAGATGTAGGGTTAGGGTTTAGGGTTTTGGGCTTAGTGTTTAGGCTTTATGGTTTAGGGTTTTTGGGGTTAAAGGTTTAGGGTTTAGGGTTTAGGGTTTATGGTTCAGGGTTTAGGGTTTAGCATTTAGGGTTTAGGGTTTAGGGTTCATGGTTTAGGGTTCAGGGTTTAGAGTTTAGGGTTTAGGGTTTAGGATTTAGGGTTTGTGTTAGGGTCTTGTGTTAGGGTTTTTTTTATTTATTATTTTACTTTTTTAAAATTAAATAAACTAGTAGGTTTAGGTATATTTAGTTTATTTTTTATTTATTTTAGTTTATTTTATTTTTTATTTTTATCTCAATTTATTTTTATTTTTATTTGGTTTAGTTTATTTATTTTAGTTTTTGTATTTTAATTTAGGTTTTTTATTTTAGTTTTTTTTAGGTTTACATTTATTTTTTTAGTTTAGTTTTATTTTTATTTTATTTTTTAGGTTTAGGTTTATTTTTTTACTTTTAGGTTTAGGTTTCAGCTTTTATTTTATTTTTTTAGGGTTAGGTTTTAGGTTTATTTTTTGTTTTTATTTTTTTAGTTTAGGTTTAGGTTTACTTTTAGTTTATTTTGTTTTATTTAGAGTTTAGGTTTGGGTTTAGGTTTTATTTATTTTAGTTTAGGCTTAGGTTTATTTTATTTTATTTTAGGTTTAGGATTTTTTTTGCCTATTTAGGTTTTATTGTTTTATTTTATTTTTAGGTTTAGATTATTTTAGTTTTATTTTTGGGTTTAGGTTTTATTTATTTTTATTTTATTTTATTTTATATTTATTTTTTTTTTTAGGTTTAGTTTTATTTTATTTAGGTTTTTTATTTTTTAGATTAAGTTTTTATTTATTTTATTTTAGTTTAGTTTTTATTTTATTTTCTTTTTAGGTTTAGGTTTTAGGTTTAAGTTTTAGTTTAGGTTTTTATTATATTTTATTCTTTTATTTTATTTAGGTTTAAGTTTTATTTATTTTACTTTTAGTTTATTTAGGTTTAGGTTTGTGTGATAGGGTTTTGAGGTTTAGGGTTTAGGGTTTGGGGTAGGGTTTAGGGTTTAGAGCAGGTTTAAGATTTAGGGTTAGTTTTAGGGTTGGTTTGTGGTAGGGTTTAGGATTTGTATTTAGGGTTTTTTCAATTTTCTTTAGGATTTAGAATTTAGGTTTTTAGGGTAGGATTTAGGGTAGGCTTGGGTTTAGGTTTGTAAACCAGGGTTTAGGGTTTATTTGGGCTCACGATTTAGTTTTTTACAAAATAAAAATTAAGTAGTAGGTTTAGGTTTATTGAATTTATTTTATTTTTAGTTTATCTTTATTTTAATTTTTATTTAGGTTTATTTTTTTTTATTTAGTTTAGTTTATTTATTTTAAGTTTGATTTTAGTTTAGATTTTATTTTAGTTTATTTTAGGTTTAGGTTTAGGTTTCTTATTCTTTAATTTTCTTTATTTTATTTTATTTAGGGAAAGAGGGAGGTACAATATGCTAGGTTAGAGGGTTTAGGTTTAGTATTTTGGGATCAGCTTTAGGGAAGATTTTGAGGTTTATTATTTAGGGCCCAGGGTTTAGGGTTTAGAGTTTAGTTTAGGTTTAGGTTTATGGTTGTTGGGGTGTAGGCCCAAGATTTAGGTTAGTTTTAGTGTAGGGCAGGGCCCAGGTGGGTTTAGGTTTTTTTAAGTAGTGAGGTTTTATCTAAATTTAGGATCTTGATCTTTAAAATTTTTTAGGTTTAGGTTTTTACTTTAGATTTAGAGGTTTAGGGTTAGTGGGTAGGTTTTAGGGTTTAGGGTTTAGGTTTATAGGTTTATGATTTAGGATTTAGGGTTTATTTTTTGGAGGGTTTAGGTTTTATTTATTTTATTTTATTTCATAGGTTTTATTTTAAATTTTTGGGTTGTGGTCACTTAGGGTTTGGGGCTCAGGAGGGTTTTAGGGTTTAGAGTTTAGGGTTTTGGTTTAGGATTTAGGGTTTAGTTTTAATGTTTAGTATTTGATTAGGGTTTTAGTTTAGGTTTAGGGTTTAGGGTTTAGGGTTTAGGGTTTTTAGGGTTTAGGGTTTAGTTTTTAGGGTTTAGGTTTTAAGTTTAGGGTTTAGGTTTTTATTTAAGGTTTACAGTTTAAGTTTAAGATTCAACATTTCTCCTTTTGTTTATTTAGTTTATATTTTTATTTCAGTTAATTTTATTTTATATTTATATTTATTTTTTATTTTATTTTATTTTAGTTTAGTTTAGTTTCTATTTTACTTTTTTTTTTTGTTAGTTTAGTTTATCTTTATTTTATGGTTGAGTTTTATTTTTATTTTATTTTTAGGTTTAGGTTTTAGGTTTAGGGTCACTTTAGGGTTTGGGTTTATTTATGGAGATTTCACGATTTAGGGTTTTAGGTTTGAGGTTTGGGTTTAGGGTTTTTTTTTTAAAATTACACAAACTAATAGGTTTTGGTTTATTTAGTTTATTTTTTTATTTATTTTATTTTATTTTATTTTTAGTTTTATTTAGTTTAGTTTACTTATATTAGGTTTATTTATTTTAGGTTTATTTATTTAAGTTTAGGGTTTCTTTTTTAGTTAATTTTTTTGGTTTAGGTTAAGGTTTATGTTTTTTCTTATTTTATTTTTAGGTTTAGGTTTTTTTTTAGGTTTAGATTTTTATTTTAATTTTTTAGGTTTATGTTTTAGGAGTATATTTTAGAATTATGTTTAGGTTTTATTTTTTCGTTTAGGTTTAGGTTAATTTTAGTTTATTTTTTATTTAGTTTAGGGTTTAGGTTTAGTTTATTTTAGGTTTAGGTTTATGTTTTATTTATTTTAGTTTAATTTATTTTATTTTTGGTTTAGGTTAATTATATTTTGTTAATTTTATTTTTATTTTAATTTATGTTATTTTTAGTTTTAGGTTTTATTTTTTTATTTATTTTAAGTTTAACTTTTAATTTTGGTTTTATTTAGTTATAATTTTATTTTATTTTTTTATTTTATTTTATGTTATTTCTTTAATTTATTTAAGTTTTTATATTCTTAGGTTTATTTTATTTTTAATTTTATCGGTTTTAATTATTTTATTATAATTTATTTTATTAATTTATTTTATTTTATTTTAGTATTTTTAGGTTTAATTTAGTTTTAATTTTATTTTCTTTTATTTTATTAGGTTTAGGTTTTTTTTATTTTAGTTTTAGGTTTTTTTAAGTTGGGTTTAGTTGAGGGTTTAGGGTTTTATGCTTTTGGGTTTAAGATTTAGGGTTTAGGTTAGGTCAGCTTTAGGTTTAGGGTTTGGTTTTAAAATTTAGGTTGTGGCAGTGTAGGATTAATAGTTTGGGTTTAAGGTTTAGGACTCAGTTTGTTCAGTTTTGGTTTTAGGTTAGCCTAGTGATAAGTTTAGGGTTTCATTTAGGTTTAAGTCAGATCAGGATCTGGGTAGTTTAGTTAGGTTAGTGGTTTAGTGACTTTAGGTGGGTTTAGGTGGAAGTTAGATTATGCCTGGGTAAGTGTTTAGTGGTTTTGCCCAGGTTAGTTTAGGCTCAGTGGAGGGCCCAGTGGCCTGGGAGGATTTAGGGTAGGTTCAGGGTCAGGTTGGAGGTGGGAGAGTCAGTGGTCAGTTTGTGGCCCAGATTTAGGGTAGGTTAGAGTCAGTGGTAGGATTTAGGGTTTATGTAGGTTATTTTAAATTTTAAAATCACAAACCAACAGTTTTAGTTTATTTTATTTATCTTTTATTTTATTTTAGTTTATTTTATTTTATTTTAGTTTATTTTGTTTATTTATTTATTTTAATTTATTTTATTTTAGTTTTATTTTATTTATTTTGGTTTTTAATTTTAGTTTAGGTTTTATTTTATTTTATTTAGGTTTAGTTGTTTATTTATTTTAGGTTTTTAGTTTTAGGTTTTAGTTTAGGTTTAGGGTGGTTTAGGTTTAAGTTCTGCCATGGTTTAGTTTAGGGTTTAGGTGGTTTTGTGTTTTGAGTTTAGGAAGCTTATTTTATATATATTATATATAAAAGCAAAAGTTAAGTTTATGGTTTGGTTTATTTTATTTATTTTTATTTATTTATTTTAGTATATTTTTAGGTTTAGGTTTTAAATTAGGTTTAAATTTAGTTTTATTTTTATTTTATTTTATTTTGATGTTTTATTTTTTATTTTTAGGTTAAGGTTTAGATTTCCATTTTATTTTCTTAGGTTTAGGTTTTAGGTTTAGTTTTAGGTATTTTTTCTAGTTTAGGTTTAGGTTCTTTTTTAGTTTATTTTATTTTATTTAGTCTAGGTTTAGGTGTATGTTTAATTTATTTTAGGTTTAGGTTTAGGTTTTATTTATTTTATTTTAGTTTATTTTAGTTTAGGTTTAAGTTTATGTTATGTTTATTTTAGGTTTAGGTTTTTTTTTGGTTTAGGGTTTAGGTTTTATTTTTTATTTATTTTTGGTTTATTTGTTAGGTTTTGGTTTTGATTTAGTTTTATTTTATTTTATTTTAGGATTATTTTATTTTTATTTTAGATTTAGTTTTATTTTATTTAGGTTTTTCATTTTTTTTTTAGTTTAGTTTAGGTTTTTATTTATTTTATTTTAGTTTAGTTTTTATTTTTTGATTATTTATTTTTTTGTTTTAGGTTTAGGTTTTTATTTTATTTTATTTTATTTTTTTATTTAGGTTTAAGTTTTTTGTATTTATTTTATTTTTATATTTTATATAGTTTAGGTTTAGGTTTTTAGAATTTTAGGGTTTGGGTTTAGGGTTTAGGGTTAGTTGAGGGTTTAGGGTTTAGGGTTTCAGTTTTAAGATTTAGGGCTTTAGTGTTTATGATTTAAGGTTTAGGGCTTAAGGTTTAGGGTTTTTAGGGTTTAAGGTTTAAGGTTTAGGGTTGAGGGTTTGGGTTTTAGGTATAGGGTTCACATTTTAGTTTAGGGTTTAGGGTTTTTGGTTTCATTTTATTTTAGTAGAGTACAAATTCATATTCAACATTTCTTCTTTTTTTGTTTCATCAACCAAGTAACACACCAAGATTTTTATGACAAAAGCGACGACATAAATAAAAAATGAGCATGCATAGAGAAAAACCAAAAACATAGTTCCATAAACAACCGATCATATTGATCGTTCTTCAATTTCTCCAGTTCCCATCAGAACCATCCCGACCTCTCGAGTAGCGGGATCCACCATTAGATACCCGATCTCTCCCTCCGCCACCACCATAGCTATAACCACTATCGCTCCTCCTGCCTCCATAACCACCAAGGCTCCGACCACCACCTCCAGATCCACCAACACCTCCAGATTCTCCACCACAACTGCGATAACCACCGCCTCCAACTTTGCCTCCACCGCCAGATCTAGGCTGAGCTTGGTTGACGGTGGTGTTCTTGCCGTCAAAGTTCTGCCCATCCTTAGGGTTTAGGTTTAAGTTTAGGTTTATTAGGTTTTAGGATTTATGTTTATTTTTTAATTTATTTAGTTACTTTAGGTTTAGGCTTAGGGTTTGTGGTTTAGGGTTTAAGGTTTAGGGTTTTATGCTTTTAGGGTTTAGGGATTGGGTTTAGGGTTTAGGGTTTAGGGTTTATGGTTTAGGGTTTAAGGCTAAGGGTTTAGGGTTTTTAGGGTTAGTTTTAAGGCTTAGGGTTTAAAGTTTAGGAGAATTTTTTAAAATAAAAAATTAAGTTAATCGATAGGTTTAATTTATTTACTTTATTTAGTTTATTTTTTATTTTTTTAGTTTATTTTCTTTTTTATTTTTATCTAAGTTTATTTTTTATTTTTATTTAGCTTAGTTTATTTATTTTAGGTTTATTTATTTTAGTTTAGGTTTTAAAATTTAGTTTAGTTTTTAAGTTAAGGTTTAGATTTATGTTTATTCTTAGTTGAGTTTTTTTTATTTTGTTTTTAGGTTTAGGTTTTATTTTTATTTTTTATTTTTAGGTTTAGGTTTTTATTTTAGGTTTATTTTTAGGTTTTATTTTTTAGTTTAGGTTTAGGTTTATTATTTATTTATTTTAATTTATTTTATTTATGTTTAGGGTTTTATTTATTTTTTATTTTTATGATTTATTTAATTTAAGTTTAAGTCGTGTTTAGTGTTTAGGATTAAGGTTTTAGGGTTTAAGATGTAGGGTTAGGGTTTAGGGTTTTGGGGCTTAGTGTTTAGGCTTTATGGTTTAGGGGGTTAAGGTTTAGGGTTTAGGGTTTAGGGTTTATGGTCCAGGTTTAGGTTTAGCATTTAGGGTTTAGTTAGGGTTCATGGTTTAGGTTGTGGAGGTTTAGGGTTTAGGGTTTGTGGAGAGGTTGGGTTAGGGTCTTGTGTTAGGGTTTTTTTTATTTATTATTTTACTTTTTTAAAATTAAATAAACTAGTAGGTTTAGGTATATTTAGTTTATTTTTTATTTATTTTAGTTTATTTTATTTTTTATTTTTATCTCAATTTATTTTTATTTATTTGGTTTAGTTTATTTATTTTAGTTTTGTATTTTAATTTAGGTTTTTTATTTTAGTTTTTTTAGGTTTACATTTATTTTTTTTTAGTTTAGTTTTATTTTATTTTATTTTTAGGTTTAGGTATTATTTTTTTATTTTTAGGTTTAGGTTTCAGCTTTTATTTTATTTTTTAAGGTTAGGTTTCAGGTTTATTTTTTGTTTTTATTTTTTTAGTTTAGGTTTAGGTTTACTTTTAGTTTATTTTGTTTTATTTAGAGTTTAGGTTTGGGTTTAGGTTTTATTTTTTTTAGTTTAGGCTTAGGTTTATTTTATTTTTATTTTAGGTTTAGGATTTTTTTTGCTAGGGTTTAGGTTTTATTGTTTATTTATTTTTAGGTTTAGATTATTTTTAGTTTTATTTTTAGGTTTAGGTTTTTATTTATTTTTTATTTTATTTTATTTTATATTTATTTTATTTTTATTTTAGGTTTAGTTTTTATTTTATTTAGGTTTTTTATTTTTTAGTTTAGATTAAGTTTTTATTTATTTTATTTTAGTTTAGTTTTTATTTTATTTTCTTTTAGGTTTAGGTTTAGGTTTAAGTTTAGTTTATTATATTTTATTCTTTATTTTATTTAGGTTTAAGTTTTTTATTTATTTTACTTTTAGGTTTTATTTAGTTTAGTTTAGGTTTTGTGAGGTTTAGGTTTGGGCCTGGGTAGGGTTGGGGTTTAGGGGGGTTTAGGGTTTTGAGTTTAAGATTTAGGGTTAGTTTAGTGGTTTTTAGGGTTTAGGAGGATTTAGGTTTTCAATTTTTTTTAGGATTTAGAATTTAGGTTTTAGGGTTTAGGAGGGGGGGCTAGGGTTTAGGCTTGTAAGTTTAGTGTTAGGGATTTTTACCATTTAGTTTTATAAAAAATAAAATTAAGTAGTAGGTTTAGGTTTATTGAATTTATTTTTTTATTTTAGTTTATTTTATTTTTAATTTTTATTTAGGTTTATTTTTTTTATTTTGTTTAGTTTATTTATTTTAAGTTTTTGATTTTAGTTTAGATTTTTTATTTTAGTTTATTTTTAGGTTTAGGTTTAGGTTTATGCTTATTCTTTAATTTTCTTTTATTTTTATTTTATTTAGGGTTTAAAGTTTAGGTTTAGTATCTGATATGTCAGAGAGGTTATGGGTTTAGGGTTTAGTGTTTGGGTTGCCATCAGCCTGTGCGTTTAAGATTTTGAGGGTTTATTGTTTAGGGTTTAGGGTTTAGGGTTTAGGGTTTAAGGTATTGAGTTTTTTATTGTTTAGGTTTTAGGGTTTATGGTTTTGGGTTGTAAGTTTAGTGTTGTAGGTTTAAAATTTAGGGTTAGTTTTAGTGTTTAGGGTTTAGGGTGTAGGGTTTAGGTTTTGGGTTTAGTGTTTTTAGGGTTTAAAGTTTAGGGTTTGTGTTTTTTTTATTTTATATAATTTTTATTTAGGATTTTGATTTTAGGGTTTAAAATTTAGGGCCTTTTAGGGTTTAGGTTTTAATTTAGATTTTAGGTTTAGGTTTAAGGTTTAGGGTTTTAGGGTTTAGGTTTTTAGGTTTATGATTAGATTTAGGGTTTATTTTTTTAGGTTTAGGTTTATTTATTTATTTTATTTTTTAGGTTTTATTTCATTTAGGTTTTAGTTTTAGCTTTTAGGGTTTAGGCCCACGATTTAAAGTTTATTTTAGGGTTTAGCTTTGTGGTTTAGGGTTTAGGGTTTAGGTTTAGAGTTTTTGGGTTTAGGATTTAGGGTTTTTTTTAATGTTTAGTGGTATTGAGATTAGTTTTAGGTTTAGGGTTTAGGGTTTAGGGTTTAAGTTTAGGGTTTGAGGGTTTAGGGTTTAGGGTTTAGGGTTTAGTTTAGGGTTTAGGTTTAAGTTTAGGGTTTAGGTTTTTATTTAAGGTTTACAGTTTAAGTTTAAGATTCAACATTTCTCCTTTTATTTATTTAGTTTATATTTTTATTTCAGTTAATTTTATTTTTTATTTATATTTATATTTATTTTTTATTTTATTTTAGTTTAGTTTATTTATTTTAGTTTAGGTTTTTTACTTTATTTTTTTTTGGTTTAAGTTTAGGTTTAAGTTTATTTTATGGTTGAGTTTTATTTTTATTTTATTTTAGGTTTAGGTTTAGGTTTAGGGTTTAGGGTCACCTTTAGGGTTTAGGGTTTTGGGTTTATGGTTTAGCATTTACAATTTAGGGTTTAGGTTTTAAGGTTTTGGGTTTAGGGTTTTTTTTTTAAAATTACATAAACTAATAGGTTTTGGTTTATTTAGTTTATTTTTTATTTATTTTATTTTATTTTATTTTTAGTTTTATTTAGTTTAGTTTACTTATATTAGGTTTATTTATTTTAGGTTTATTTATTTAAGTTTAGGGTTTCTTTTTTAGTTAATTTTTTTGGTTTAGGTTAAGGTTTATGTTTTTTTTATTTTATTTTTTAGGTTTAGGTTTTTTTTTTAGGTTTAGATTTTTATTTTAATTTTTTTTAGGTTTATGTTTTAGGAGTATATTTTAGAATTATGTTTAGGCTTTATTTTTTCATTTAGGTTTAGGTTAATTTTAGTTTATTTTTTATTTAGTTTAGGGTTTAGGTTTAGTTTATTTTAGGTTTAGGTTTATGTTTTATTTATTTTAGTTTAATTTATTTTATTTTTGGTTTAGGTTAATTATATTTTGTTAATTTTATTTTATTTTAATTTATGTTTTATTTAGTTTAGGGTTTATGTTTTATTTTTTATTTATTTTTAAGTTTAACTTTTAATTTTTGGTTTTTATTTAGTTATAATTTTATTTTATTTTAGGTTTATTTTTTTATTTTATGTTTACTTTTTAATTTATTTAGGTTTTTATATTCTTAGGTTTATTTTATTTTTTAATTTTATTTAGGTTTTTAATTATTTTATTATAATTTATTTTTATTAATTTATTTTATTTTATTTTTAGGTATTGGTTTAGGTTTTAATTTAGTTTTTAATTTTATTTTATTTTTTATTTTATTAGGTTTAGGTTTTTTTATTTATTTTAGTTTTAGGTTTTTAAGTTTTTAGGGTTTATGGTTGAGGGTTTAGGGTTTAGGGTTTAGGGTTTTATGGTTTAGGGTTTTAAGATTTAGGGTTTAGGGTTAGGGTTTAGGCTTTAGGCTTTAGGGTTTATGTTTTAAAATAGGTCCGTTCACCAAGTGTTTAGGATTTTAGGGTTTAGTTTAAGGTTTAGGATTTGCTAGGGTTTAGGGTTTAGTTTAAGTTTAAGGCATGGTAGGGTTTGACATTTGGGAGTTCAGATGGTAGTGGTAGAGTTTAGTGGGTTAGGTTTGGGTTTAAGGTTTTTAAGTTGTGGTTTAGTGGTTTAGTTTTAGGACTTTAGGTTGAATAGTAGTTTAGGTTTAGGGTTAAATTGGTTTTTAAGTTTAGGTTTAGTTGGTAGTTGGATTTAGGTGGGGTTTGGATCAGTGGTTAGGTTTAGTGGTTTAGGGTTAGTTTAGGGTTTAGGATTTAGGGTTTAAGGTTTAGGGTTTATTAGAGTTTAGGGTTTAGGATTTAGGGTTTAGTATTTAGGGTTAGGGTTTTTTTAAATTTTTTTTAAAATTAAGTAAACTAGTAAGTTTATGTTTATTTAGTTTATTTTTTATTTATTTTAGTTTATTTTATTGTCCATTTGATTTAAATTTTTTTATTTTTATTTAGTTTAGTTTATTTATTTTTGGAAAATAAAATTTTTATTTAGGTTTTATTTTAGTTTATTATTTAGGTTAGTTTTATTTTAATTTTATTTTTTAGGTTTAGGTTTTATGTTTTATTTATAGGTTTAGGTTTAGGTTTTTATTTTATTTTTTTAGGTTTAAGTTTTATGTTATTATTTTAAGTTTTATTATTTTTGTTTAGGTTTCAATTTATCTTTAGTTTATTTTCTTTTATTTAGTTTAGGTTTAGGTTTAGATATAGTTTATTTTAAGTTTAGGTTTAGGCTTTATTTATTTTAGTTTAGTTTATTTTACTGTAGGTTTAAGTTTATTTTATTTTTATTTCAGGTTTAGATTTTTCTTTAGTTTAGGGTTTTGGCTTTATTTTTTCTTTATTTTTAGGTTTTTCTTTAGGTTTATTATTTAGGTTTAGATTTTTGTTTAATTTTTATTTTATTTTATTATAGGTTTATTTTATTTTTATTTTAGGATTAGTTTTTATTTTATTTAACTTTTTTTAGTTTAGTTTAGATTTTTATTTATTTTATTATAGTTTAGTTTTAGTTTTATTCTATTTTCTTTTGATTAAGGTTTAGGTTTAGGTTTGGTTTAAGTTTAGGTTTTAGTTTATGTTCTTATATTAGTTTGTTTTTTTATCTTATTTTATTTAATTTTTTTTTTTTTAATTTTAGGTTTTATTTAGTTTAAGTTTAGATTTTAGCTTTTTTAGGGTTTAGGTTTAGGTTTTAGGTTTGGGGTTGGAGGTTTAGGTTTTAGTTTAGGTTTAGGGTTTAGGGTTTAGGGTTTGGGTTTAAGGTTTAAGGTTTAGCATTTTAGGATTTAGGGTTTAGGGTTTAAGTTTTTAGGGTTTAGGTTTTAGTTTAGGGTTTAGTGCTTATTTTTAGTTTTTAGTTTTTTTTTTCTTTTTAGGTTTAGGTTTAGGTTTTAGTTTACATTTTTATTTTATTTTATTTTTTATTTAATTCTGATTTAGTTTATTTGATTTATTTTATTTTTGGGTTTTATTTAGTTTAGGTTTAGGCTTTTAGCTTTTTAGGGTTTAGGATTTAGGGTTAGCTTAGGGTTTAGGGCTTGGGATTTAGGGTTTGGCATTCAGGGTTTAGGGTTTTATTATTTTTTTTGGGTCCGTGGTTTATGTTTGGGTTTTGAGGTTTTAGAGGGTTTAGTTTAGGTTTAGGGTTTAGGGTTTAGGTTTAGTTTAGGGTTTAGGGAGTGGGTAGGTTTTATTTAAGTTTATTTTTAGATTTATTTTATTTTTTGTTTAGTTTAGGTTTAGTTTATTTTATTTCAATTAATTTTAGTTTAGCTTTAGGTTTAACTTTTAGTTTAGGTTTTATTTTATTTTATTTTTATTTTATTTAGGTTTAGGTTTTTTATTTATTTTATTTTATGTTTTAATTTGTTTAAGTTTGGGTTTTAGGTTTTAGGGTGGGTTTAGGGTTTATGATTTTAGGGTTTAAGGTTTAGGGTTTAGGGTTTAGGGTTAGGGAGTTTTTAGGGTTTAGGGTTTAGGGTTAGCAGGGTTTAGTTTACAATTTAGGGTCCAAGGTATAGGGTTTAGCTTGGTGAGGTTTTAAGGTTTAGGGTTTAAGGTTTTATTTTATTTTATTGTCCAGGTTTAGATTTTATTTTTATTCATTAGTTTAGGTTTTAGGTTTTATTTTAAGTTTATTTTAGGTTTTCTTTTTTAGTTTAGGTTTAGGTTTATTTTCAATTTATTTTATTTTATTTAGTTTAAGTTTAGTTTTAGGTTTAATTTAGTTTAGGTTTAGGTTTAGGTTGTATTTATTTTAGTTTAGTTTATTTTTTTTAGGTTTAGGTTTATTTTATTTTGTATATTTTATTTTTATTTTAGGTTTAGGTTTTTTTTTTTTAGTTTAGGATTTAGGGTTTAGGGTATAGGGCTTAGATTTAGGATTTAGGGTTTAGGTTAGAATTTATGGTTTAAGGTTTTATGGTTAGAGTTTAGGATTTAGGGTTTAGGGTTGTGTAGTTTAGGTTTAGGGTTTAGGGTTTATGGTTTAGGGTTAGGGTTTTTCTTAATTAATTAATTATGTTTTTATTATTTATTTTTTTTAATTAAGTAAATTGGTAGGTTTAGGTTTATTTAGTTTTATTTATTTATTTTATTTTATTTTATTTATTTAGTTTGATTTACATTTATTTTTATTTATATTTAGTTCAATTTATTTATTTTAGGTTTATTCATTTGAGTTTAGGGTTTTTATTTTAGTTTATTTTTAGGTGTAGGTTTAGGTTTGAGTTTATTTTTTAGTTTAGTTTTATTTTTATTTTATTTTTTGAGTTTATGTATTATTTTTTATTTTTAGGTTTAGCTTTAGGTTTTTATTTTTATTTATTTTAGGTTTAGGTTTTAGGTTTATTTTAGGTTTTATTTTCTAGTGTAGGTTTAGATTTATTTTTAGTTTATTTTGCTTTATTTAGTTTAGGTTTAGGTTTAGGTTTAGTATATTTTAGGTTTAGGTTTAGGTTTAGGTTTCATTTATTTTAGTTTAGTTTATTTTAGTTTAGGTTTAGGTTTAGGTTTATTTTTATTTTAGGTTTCAGTTTTTTTTTTTGTTTTGGTTTAGGGTTTATGTTTTATTTTTAATTTATTTTTTGGGTTTATTTCTAGGTTTATTGTTTAGGTTTTGCTTTTTATATATTTTTTATTTTATTTTATTTTAGGATTATTTTATTTTTGTTTTAAGTTTAATTTTTATTTTATGTAGGTTTTTTATTTTTTAGTTTAGTTTAGGTTTTTATTTATTATAATTTAGTTTAGTTTATTTTTATTTTACTTTATTTTTAGGTTTACGTTTAGGTTTAGCTTTTGGTTTAGGTTTTGGTTTATGTTCTTATTTTATTTTATTTACTTTATTTTGGTTTAGGTTTTTTTATTTATTTAATTTTAGGTTTTATTCAGTTTAGGTCTAGGTTTTTTTCTTTTAGATTTTGGTTTTTTTATGTTTAGGGTTTTGTGTTAGGTTATAGGGTTTAGGGTTTAGGGTTTAGGGTTTAGGGTTTTATTGTTTAAGGGTTGATGGTTTTAGGTTTTAAGGTTTAGGGTTTAGGGTTTAAGGTTTAGGTTTTAGTGTTTAGGGTTTAGGTTTTCTTTTTTAAGGTTTTTGGTTTTTTTTAATAGAGAACAAATTCAAATTCAACATTTATTCTTTTTGATTTCATCAATCAAGTAACACACCAAGTTTTCAAAGACACAAGCTATGACATAAATAAAAAATAGCACGCATAGAGCAAATCAAAATCTGGATAACTAGAATCATCTCTACTGACCACCAGCTCCATATCCACTAGCACCTCCAGATCTCCCACCACCACTGTGATAACCGTCGCCTCCACCTTCGCCCCCACCGCTAAATCTAGACTAGGCCTAGTTGACAGTGATGTTCCTATTATCAAGGTTCTGCCCATTCTTCGGGTTTAGGTTTATTAGGTTTTAGGTTTTAAGTTTATTTTTTAATTTATTTAGTTACTTTCAGTTTATGTTTAGGGTTTGGGGTTTAGGGTTTAGGGTTAGGGATTAGGGTTTAAGTTTAGGGTTAGGGTTTGGGGTTTAGTGTTTATTATTTATGATTTAGGGTTTTAGGGTTTATGCTTTTAGGGTTTAGGGTTTAAAGTCAAGTTTTAGGGTTCAGGGTTTAGCATTTTTTAGGATTTAGAGTTTAGTGTTTAGGGTTTAGGTTTGCAGGTTTAGGGTTTAGGGTTTAAGATTTAGGATTTAGGATTTAGGTTTTCTTTTTTTAAATTAAGTAATCCATTAGGTTTAGGTCTATTTAGTTTATTTTTTTTTATATTAATTTTTTTATTTTTTATTTAGATTTATTTTTTATTTTTATTTAGTTTAGTTTATTTATTTTAAGTTTATCTATTTTAGTTTAGGTTTTTTATTTTAGTTTATGTTTTTGGTTCAAGTTTAAGTTTAAGTTTATTTTTTAGTTGAGCTTTATTTTTATTTTCTTTTTTAGGTTTAAGTTTTTCTTTTTTTTTAGGTTTAGGTTTTGGTTTTTATTTTATTTTTTTAGGTTTAGGTTTTAGGTTTTTATTTTTGATTTATTTTTAAGTTTTATTTTTTAGTTTAGGTTTATGTTTATTTTTAGTGTATTTTATTTTATATAGTCAAGGTTTAGGTTTTATTTATTTTAGTTTAGTTTATCTGAGTTTAGGTTTAGGGTTTTTTTTGTTTATTTTATTTTTATTTTAGGTTTAGGTTTTTTTTAGTTTAGGATTTAGGTTTTATTTTTATTTATTTTAGGTTTAGGTTTTATTTAGTTTTATTTTATTTTATTTTGATTTATTTTCTTTTTATTTTATTTTAGTTTTATTTTATGGGTCTTTTATTCTTAGGTTTATTTTATTTTTTTTTAGTTTAGGTTTTATTTATTTTATTTTAGTTTATTTTCTTATTTTATTTTATTTTTGGGTTAGGTTTAGGTTTTTTAGTTTAGGTTTTTATTTTATATTTTATTTTATTTTATATTTTGGTTTTATTTATTTATTTTATTTAGGTTTTATTTAGTTTAGTTTTTTAGGATTAAGGTTTAGGGTTTAGGGTTTTAGGGTTTATGGTTTAGGTTTATTTAGTGTTTGGTTTTGTGGTTTAAGGCTTTTAGGGTTTAGTCTTTATTTTAGGTTTAGGGTTTGTGGTAGGGTTTTAGTTTGGTTTTTTAGTTTTGGGCCTAGGGTTTGGGTTTATTTTAAGGTTAGTTTGGCTTTTTTCTTGGTTTAGGGTTATTTTTAGGGTTTTTTTTTTAAAAAAAAATTATAAAATAATGGGTTTAGGTTTATTTAGTTTATTTTATTTATTTTAGTTTATTCTATTTTTATTTTATTTAGGTTTATATTTATTTTTATTTAGTTTATTATAGGTTTATTTATTTTAGTTTTAGGTTTTTGTTTTAGTTTATTTTTTTTATTTAGGTTTAGGTTTATGTTTATTTTTAGTTTAGTTTTATTTTATTTTATTTTAGTTCAGTTTTTTTTATTTTATTTTAGTTTAGGTTTTATTTTATTTTCTTAGGTTAAGGATTTAGGTTTTTATTTTAGGTTTATTTTAGAATTTTATTTTTAGTTTAGGTTTAGTTTTATTTTTAGTTTATTTTATTTTATTTTGTTTAGGGTTTAGGTTTAGTTTATTTTAAGTTTAGGTTTAGTTTTATTTATTTTAGTTTAGTTTATTTAGTTTAGGTTTTGTTTATTTTAGGTTTAGGTTTTTTTTTAGTTTAGGTTTTTTTACTCTATTTATTTTAAGTTTTTATTTTGTTTTATTTATTTTTTTTATTTTCTTTAATTTATTTACTTTTTATTTTATTTAGTTTTTATTTTATTTTTAGGTTTATTTTATTTTATTTTAGGTTTTATTTATTTTGTATTATTTGAGTTTTAATTTTTATTTTATTTTATTTTAGTTTAGGTTGTATTTTAGGTTTTTATTTTATTATATATTTTTTATTTTATTTAGAGGTTTTATTTATTTATTTTATTTGGTTTTTATTTTATTTAGTTTTTGGTTTACATTTAGGGTTTAGGGTTTAGATTTAGGGTTTGGGGTTTAGGGTTTGTTTATGGCTTAGGGTTTTAGGGTTTGGGGTTTAGGTTGGGGTTTAGGTTTAGGTTTTTTTTAGGGATTGATTTAGGGTTTAGTTCTAGGTTTGTTCAAGTTTAGTTTTTTAGGGTTTTAGTTTTTAGTTTTTTTAACAAAGAACAAATTCGGACTCAACCAAGTAACAAACCAAGGAAGTGATAATAGCCACGCATATATAATCAAATGACCTGCTTGGGGTTAGCTAAAGCCTTGTGTTCCTGAGATGTCCAGACTATATACCCATTACCATTCAATCTTAAATAAATCAACACATGAATAGAGGAAAGAGAACTCAACATTCATACACTTAAGCTATAAGCACATTTTCTTATGTATTTATAACTAGCATCATAACACATATTATTATTCATTTATAAGCTTTTGAAGAATACATTTGGATTTAATAGTGATAATAATGCATATATTAAATTAAATCAACACATGCAAGCTTACATAAAGGAAATCTATTTTATTTTACTTGATTTTGAAAAGATGGATGCATGAATTCAAATGACATAACAAATTTAACATGATTGGAAAGAGGACAATAAAAAATAAGCATGTGATTCATTCAACCAAACTAGTTCTTAAGAATAATCAAATCAAATAAGATTATTTAAAGCAAACCAAAGCTTATTTATTAATTAAGTTTTGGATTTCATTTGATTTAAAGAGGAGAAGAGAAATCATGACTTGCTATTGTAAACCCATTCCCACATTAGTGATTTGATTTAATTTAAGGAAATGTTATTAAGTTGATTTTATGGGTTAATTAAGTTGTACCCTTAATTAGATGAATTAATTACCCTTACCTATGTCACCTTAAAGTAATTAACTAAATAATTATGAGCCAACATGATATGCATGGAAAATAAACTTGCAATGATCCTAGAAAATAAAAGGCCTAATGCAATTGGCTCATGATTAATAGTTATATTAAGTAACTTAATTATTACTCTCATAATTTTCCCACACGTGGACTAACGATAATTTAATTAAACTCCTTAGGTTATTAAACACCTAAATATCTACCATGATTTAATTAATTAAGGTTTGATGTGATTATGATTTCAATTTAATTAAGTGATTTAATTAGTTAAATCTTAATTAATTTCATTTTAAAAGGGTGAAATGAACTTGGGGAAAGGGGTCCCAACCTATTCCTTAGTTCACTTACTTGAACAATGATTAATAAACTTAATTAACCAATTTGTTACTGTTCATAGGATTAATTAATCATTAATTAACTTAAAAGTGTAGTTAATGTTTAATTACTAAAATTTCTTAATTAAGTGAGCAATAAATCCCAAGAAAATCATGGGAGGCAGAGGTCTTCCCATTAAATTAACCCACAAATTTTGGAATTAATTGCTCAAATAATTAAAAAGTAATTAAGCTAATAAATTTTGTAATTAAACCTTAATTAAATCTTAATTATAGTTCAAAATTAGTTAAGATCATTTTAATTAATTCTCTTATGAAAACCTTTAAAATGAGTATTTATTTGAATTTTTTATTTCTCTATGATTTTTTATGATTTTAGAAGTTTTACATTAAAAATGATTAAGCTTCCTAAGCCTATTTGGCGCCATGTGGTAACGACACACTTTCACGTGGTGGATTGGTTAATTAAAACTTATCCACTGGCCTATGTGTCTGACGATGCTTTCTCATCGTCCAATCTAAGATCGGACGGCTTCGATTAATCCCATAATTTAATAAGATTATATCAAATCGATCTAGCAGATTTAATCACAACTGTCCATTTCGATCATGTGGAATGGACGATGCATGATCTAAAGTCACTCAAGTGAGGGAGAATGGAGTGTGTCTGCCATTGCTCACTTGATCCGAGGTTACCTCAACTCAGATCAACTCCAAAATGATCCCACATCTTCAGGACATCGATCGTAGGGGATCAAAAGATCAAGATCACACGATATGGAATTTTTCTTCAAAAAGTTCCAACCCATTTTTGCTTAAGGATCAGTTTTGGAAGCATACCTCATCAGAGCTCAAGACTGGTGACTTGAACCATTTAGGAAGCTTCATCTATTAGAGACAAAGATCTATTGAACAACAATTGGATCGACTGATGTTCGAAGTCCATGAACCAATGATTTCAAGCTCAGCTTTGATCGAAGTCCCACCTCCGTTGCTCGAGAAGCTTGGAAGATTATTCATTCTTGCTCAACGAGGCCTAGGGAAGGTGTGTGTGCAAAGTTAATTTGAGTTTCATGGAGAAATGGGGAAGTTAGGTCAGAAATGGGAGTGTCCTATTTGGATATACGAGAATGGCATTTTCTGATCAAGGAATGAGCTTGGGAGCTTAGGGAATGGCTCAGCTCATCTTGGGTAGTGGCTGAGGAATGATTTTGTGTGTGTTTGAGTTGGAAATGGGTGTATACCCCTTCATCTGATCAAGGTGGATCAAGTTTGGCTTCTAGTGGTCGTCCACCATCTCGTGGAGTCGGGGTGGGTAGGAGGAGGTGAGTTGGCTCTTGGTTAGTTGAAGGTGTGGAGGTGGTCGCCAAGGATGAATCATGGGTGTCTTATGGGTTTCAAATGCTCCAATGGGGAGGGTGAGGTGATTTCACCTCTCATGGGTCATGACACAACCACCCTTGGGTCATGTTGGGCAACATCCTAGGTGCCTAGTTGGACCATTAGAGAGTACCAAGTGGCCAAGGAATGAAATGACCACTTACATGGGTGATTTTTCTCATGTGATGCCCTTGACCCAAGAGAATGATCATTTGGCATTGATTTGATTTGGACATATTTGAAATGAGCCAAAAGTGGGTTAGCCAAATTTCAAATCAATTGGAGTTGATTTGGTTAGTTTGGCTCAATTTGACTCATTTAGGTCAAATTAGGCTAGTTAGGTCAAGTTGACCCAATTGGTCAAATTTGGTCAAACCAATGTTAAGTTCATATGATCATTTGGGATGTTTTGGTTCAATTGGTTTGGTATAGTTTGGCTTAGATTTGATTTTTCTCATTTGAATTCATTTGGTCAAATGGGTTAAGTTGACAAATTTCACCAAATTGGCCAAATAGGTTTGGTTTGGGTTTAGTTGACCAATTGATGATGATTGTAGTTTGGTTTTAATTAATTTGGATTTGGTTTTGATTTAGGCCAACTTGAACCTGTAAGTCAATTTGGGTTAAGTACGTCAATTGGGTTCAATTGGGTCCAATCATAGCTTTGGTCAAGTTCAATAATCAATTTGGAATGAACTTGAGTCTTTGGTTGCAATCAATTTGGTTTATATTCTGATTTGACCCACTTTAATCTTTTTTTAGGTCAATTTAGGTCAACTTGGGTCAAGAGGGATTTGGTTTGACTCAATTGAAGGTCAAGTCATATTCAAATATTGATTTTGATTTGGTATGAATCATTGGTTTCATGGATTTGGCATAGGTTGCAATTTGGCTAGTTTGGATTCATATGGGTTAAGGGTTGACTTGGTCAAATGACCAAGTTTACTTGGTTTGACCTTTGTGATAATTGATCAACTTAGGGTGATCAACAATCATGATGGGAGGTTTTGATGTTGGTTCAATCCAATTTGGTAGGATTAGAACTTGGCTCAAATAGGTCAAATTAGCCACTTTGGGTCAAGTGGACCAATTGGGTTTAGTTGGCTTGATTTTGGGTTGAGTTTGATTTAGTTGAGTTTATATATGGATTTGGGATTGATATATAAATTCAATTACAATTGGCTTAGGTTCAAATGGGTTTTGGTTCATTTGAACATTTCAAGTTAAAAGGGTTAAGTTGGGTTTGACATGGGTTGATTTTGGTTTTGCTTGATGATTGCAGATTTTAATTATATTTGTAAATATGATTGAAGGTATGATTGATTCATGAGAAAATAAATTGAATTTGGGTTTTGGAATAAAGGAATTTGGCTAAGTCATGGAATTGGATCATGTGCCTTAAGTTTAGATTTTGATTTGGTTTTGATGTTTTAAATGTATATTACATTTAAATTTGTGAATATGATTGAAAATATTTTTGATTTGTGAGAAAATCAATTGAGTTTGAATGATTTGGATTAAGATTTGGCTAAGTCCATGGATAGTCAAATGGCTTAGAAGGGTTTTAATTTAATTTGATTTAGTTTGATTTATTTTTGATCATTTGAATGTAGATTTGATTTATATTTAGGAAGATGATTGAAGATATAAATTTATTATGATAAAATCAATTGATTTTGGATTGATTTGGATTAAGATTTGACTAAGTGAATGGATAGGTCATATGGCTAGAAGGGTTTCAAGTTTGGATTTGATCATGGGCTTCAATCATTTGGTTTTGGAATTTGGGTTTGGATTTGATTTGAATTTGACTTGATTTGAATTGAACTTGAGGTTTGGTTTTAGAAGGTGAACATGGATTGATGAAGTTGAAGGGTGGATTATCTAATCCCTAAGGCATAACCTAATCCTGTGGTTAACCCTTATAAGTCTTTAGGCTTATGTTAAGTGTTTACCTAATTGTTAGAAGTGTCTTATGATTAGGGAAGTCATAGTGTTTAGAAGACTCCTAAGTTTAAGATGGGAAGATTGAATCCACACTCCAGAAGTGAGGTTAACAAGCCTTAGGCTCCATAGTGTTGCCCTTGGAGATAGATGATTGGAAGACCGAAGCCAAGTTTCACATTATAAACTCGGATACATCTTTCAATGCTTTTCTTGGGAGACCATGGATACATGAGAACAACATAGTTCCATCCTCTCTACATCAGTGTATGAAGTTTGTGAGAGGTGGGATCATTTACTATATCAAAGGAGATCTCAAGCCATTTACAGTTCATGAGGTCGACATATATGAGTGGCTTACTACCTTTCAAAATCAAAAGTCTATTCTGAAACTTGGCCAAAGTTTAAAATAAAAAAAAGAAAAAGAAAAGAAAAGAAAAGAAAAAGAAAAGAAGAAAAGAAAAGAAAAGAGAAAATGAAAAGAAAATAAAATAGAGCGAAATAGACTTGGAGGAAGTAAAGCTCACATTAGATTCCACCCAGTCAAGAATATATAGGATGACCTGACCTCCACTCAGAAAAGAGGCCTAGAGGCCCTAGGGGTGGAAAACCTCCTTATTGGCCACCCAATAGAAGATATGTCCCACCTACCAAGTACACCTACTATCCATAGACTTAGATGTAATTCATAGGATGAGTCTTATATGGTTAGCACACTAGAGCTCTTCTTAGTAGTAGATTCCCTTGGAGGTGACTCTTGATCCAGATAGCAATGAAGACTAGGCTCCAAAGGAAAACATATGTGTATCCAAGTCTATATGTGAACCAATTAGGCATAAGTTGGGAACCTTAGCTCTAACCCCACTTTTCTCTCGAAAAGCTGATGGTTTGGTAGTTAATGAACCCCCTAAGTCATCCATAGGTTTGAAGACTCATAGATTTTTTCTAGGAGCATCATCCTCAAGTCAAGAAGTTGATGTAGAACTTGAGGATGATTCATATAAATATTTAATAGAATTACCTTTTTATTAGTACTTGCTTTGTGTTCATAATTTAGCAAAGAAAGGGTTAACCCCAAATATTTTGTCAAAGCTCAGGTCAGACTACTTCGAAAGAATATGGAAGAATAAATGCAAAATCTCTCAATCAAGACTGACTAGGATTTGGTACAAGGGTCTAGTCGACGATGATGATTACCGCTAGTCATCACCAATCATTTGGAATTGAGAGGTTCTTTTCAAATCACATTAAATCATATGAGGAGCTATGCTTAGAAACTTCGATGATTCAAATGATTTTGAAGTCAAAGATGCATCACCAGAGTTTGAAGGAGAGATCAAGTCAACAATCAACGAGCTCAAAGAAATCAACTTAGGAACTGAAGATGATCCACGCCCGACATACATCAGTTCTTTGTTGAATGAAATTGAAACAATGACTTAGTTAGGCTATTGATTGAGTTTAAGGATTACTTCACATGGAGTTATGAAGACATTCCTGGATTGGCTCCTGACGTAGGGGTCCATAAACTAGCAATGGAGCCTACTGATAATCCTATCAAGCAAGCTCCTAGATACATGCGATTAGACATAGACCAACAAGTCATTTATAAAGTCAAGAAACTGATCGATGCTAGCTTCATCCAAGATAAAAAATACCCTACCAGGTTAGCCAGAATTGTCTTAGTTAAGAGAAATAATGGTCAAATTCACATATAAGTCAATTTTAGGGATTTAAATAAGGCATGTCCAAAAGATGGCTTTCCATTACCAATCCCGGAGCTGATGGTGAACATTGCCTCATCTCATGTAAATTTCTCTTTCATGAATGGATCATCTGGATATAACCAAATAAAGATGACCCCTAAAGATGAAAGAAACACTACTTTTAGAACTCTGATTGAAATCTATTGCTATAAGGTCATGCCTTTTAGCCTTAAAATGTGCTACATACCGGAGCTATGACTGAATCTTTGACAAACTTATTCATCATCGTTGAGTGCTATGTCGATGATCTCGTGGTCAAAAGTAGAAAAACAAAGACCATCTCTTTGAGGGAGTTTTTGAAAAGTTAAGACAATTTAACCTTAAAATGAAACCCTTAAAGTGTGCATTCCGAGTAGCTTTAGAAAAATTCCTTGGGTTTGTTGTCTGACACCAGGAAATCAAAATTGTTCTAGAGAAGATCAAGGTTATATTATAAATGCCACCCCCTAAAAGTTTAACTCAACTTAGATCATTCTAAAGGTGGTTGGCACATCTAAGATGCTTTATATCCAACCTATCGACAAGATGTCAACTATTCTCAGCACTTGTCAAAAAGGATGCCAAGTTTAAGTGAGATAACAAGTGTGTGCATGCCTTCGAGGACATTAAGCATTACCTGATGATGCAACTAATTCTAGCAGCCCCTATCCTAGGTAAGCCACTCATACTTTACACTACTGCATTAGATGATTCCCTTGGTGCTTTGTTGGCCCAAGCCAATGAAGGGAAGAAAATCTATACTACCTCAACCATCATCTAATCCTTACGCTAATTATCCACCCATTGAGAAGCATTTCCTAGCATTAATCTTTGCATCTCATAAGCTACAACACTACATGTTTCCTCATAAAGTGAACTAAATCTCTAGGATCAATCCACTATAGTATCTCATGACACGTCTGATGCTATCGGGATGGCATGCATGGTCCATGATTTTTTTTACATTACCTTCATCCTCCCATATGAAAGGACAAGCGCTAGCATTTCTTAGTAAAGACACACTTCCGACTCTCCTCTTAGTGATGATCTCCTCGATGAACAAATCATGAACTAAGGGATACCAAGATTCACCATCGGAGATGCACTGATGGTGCGGCTTCCTCTTAAAGAGGAGAAGAACCACAATCTACTATTTCACAAAAGGCAGGGGTAGGAATAATTCTCTTAACTCTGAACCACGATGTGATTAGATTATCATATCATTTGTCCAATCCTTACACCAATAATGAAGCTGAATATGAGGCTTTGATTGCAGGCCTAGAGTTAGTCGTTACTCTTAGCATCTAGAACATCAACTTCTTTGAGGATTCTCAGCTAGTTATCAACCAAATCGTTGGGTCCTATAAGGTTATAAAGCCCAAGCTCCATCACTATCATAAGTACACCATGGAGTTATTAGCCCAAATTCTAGAGGTTACCATTTATAAGATTCCTTGAGGAGAGAATTATGGCGTATGCTTTAGCCAAACTTGCCAAGGAGTTGGAATGTGGAGGATGAGTCCATATCAATAAAAGTCCAAAATAGACAAGTCTTATCCCTTATTAATATTGAACTCATAAAAATGCACTCTCTTGAAAGGGAGGTTGCCATTGCAAACAAGGATGAGGAGTTATATTGGAGTCAACCATTCATGGATTACCTAAATAAAGGCAAACTACCTTAAGTCAAGCCCATCGGATGAAGCAAGAGCATTTTATGCTCTGTGAATGGTGTTATGTACGATCTTTTGATCATATGTGGTTACGTTGTTTAAACAAGCATGAAGCCTATAAGATTGTGATCGAGGTACACTCGAGTTATATGGAGCCAACCATTATGGTCCCAAGATGAAAGCTAAGATCAAGAGACTAGGAATACTGGTATTGATGATCAAAGATTGCATGGATGCGCGATGCCACCAATGTCAAATACGATGTGGTCCTACAACCACCCAACTTTCTACATGTTACATTGCCTTATGGCCATTCAAGTGTTGGGGTACCGACATAGTGGGCCCGATTGATCCTCCCTCTTCTAAGGGTCATCAATTCATCTTAGCTGCTACTGACTACTTTTCCAAATGGGTGAAGGCATTTCCACTCAAATAGGTCATAACTCATCTTAGTTGCTTTAATTTTTTAGGAACCATATCGTATATAGGTTCGAAGTATCTCGATGAATTATATCTGATAATGGTATTGTATTCAAGAGCACTAAGATCAACAACTTTGCCTAGAGACACAACAGATATTAGAGATATTCTACCAACAACTACACGAGGGAAAATAACTTAGCCTTGACAATACTCTCATCAAAATCTTGAAGACACAGACAACAACAACTGATAGTGGCATGAGTAGTTAGTTGAAGCCTAGTGGGCCTACTGCACCATATATAGAACTCCAACTCAGTCTACTCTTTTCTCCTTAGTGTATGAGTCTAAAGCCATTCTACCATTAGAAGTCCAACTCCCATCACTAAGGATAGTTGTGGGTAGCAAGATCACAACAAAGTAGAACGCTAAGTTGAGGTTAGAAGAGCTCGAAGGTTTGAAGGAGAGATGCCTACGGGCATGCCAAAACCTCTAGTTGTATAAAGCTAAAATGATTCAAGCTCATAATAAGTTGGTCTATCCTAGAGCTTTTCAAGTAGGAGTGCTTATTTTAGTTCTAAAGAGCGATTGTGGCATCATAAGATGGGAGGCAAATTTGAACCCACTTGGGAAGACCCTTTTGCCATAGAGAAAAGCATACCTAGGAGGATCTTATCAACTTATTAATCATAAGGGAGAGCGCCCAATGCTTCCAATCAATGGGCCCTACTTAAAAAATATTATAAATCATGTTTGAAAATAATTATCATCAATGAAAATTCTATTTCAAATTCAATCTCTTCCATATTGAAAGTATTTTTATTTGAGAATCTGCCAACGTGTGTTTAGGGTAGGTGTAAGGAACCCGAGAGGCATCCTATCCTTCAACACAACACAAACATAAAAAATAAAGACATATCTTTTGTCTTGGGTTACTCTGAGTTGAGATAATGCCCCGGCACTCACTTGCTCTAAGTTGGTGACATCTTTGCCTTGCTTGTGTCTGTTGGTTTTCTTACTTTTAAGGATGTAAATCTGCTACACTATCCTTCTTTACTTAGCCACTACACACCGATTAGCACCTTGTTAGTTTGGTAGGCCTTACTACATGATCGGTAAGCTACCTCATGTTGGCTTCATTTAAGAGGATCTGAGTTTGCTACACATTCTTCTTGGATTAGCCATTGTGCACTGACTGGGTTAGGTATATTTGAGGTTTAAGATAAGTCCCCTAACAGCTTTTTCCCTCCTGACTACTTCAAGTCTAAGTCCAGTCCTTCCTTGGGGCTCCTTGCTTAGTAGTCTCTCTAGGTCAGATAGCGTCTATCCCGCCAATGACAAACTATCCCGATGATCAATTATGCTTGGAAAGTTGTAAGCCTATACGCTTTCTTTCCAGATTGATAGTTGCACACTGATGGGCCCCTTAGGTTGGTTGGTTATCACTATGCTGATGGATAAACCACTCATGCTGATGAATACACCTTAGGTTGGTTGGTTCGTATCTTAGGATACTCATGCAAGATGTAAGTCTGGTATGCTTTCTACTTGAGTTAGCCATCGTGCACCTATAGGCTTTCTTTTCCATGACCCAGGATAATGCCCCTAACACCACCTTCCATGTGGGCACTATATTTGGACCACATATTTTGTGACCCCATTTAGACACTACCCATGTTACTATCGATTGAGCGGTTCCCTATCCATTAACCACCTATGGTTGGAGAATCCATCCTGTGGATGTGCATATTCTCCCTTGGTCTAGTAAATCTGAGATAGCTCAAGGCTGACATAGCCCCTTCTCAGTGTTGTCCCTCACACACCAACAGGGTCCACACAAACATATAAATAAAATATATATTCACTTGTGAATTAGGAGGACACCCTTTTTTTTCTAGCGGGCATCCTATCTTTAGGGTAGTGTCAGCAAAACTCCCTATAGGAATCGCCTGACTACTTTTGAGTTGATATAAGTCCCTAGTGACATTTACTCAATAGTTTCCCCTAAGTCTGTTTCAATTAGTTGTGATACCAACAGGTCACCCTAGCGATTGTTCCTAACTTTAGAAGATGTAAGTATTCCATGCCTTCTTCTTAGCATAGTCATTGCACACTGAAAGGAAACCCCTTAGGTTGGCTAGATCTACCCTACGGTTAGTAGACTATCCCTTTTGATTTGTAAATCTGAGAAAGGATAAGTCTAATATAGACCCTTCTCAATGGGTCCATTACACTATGACATGGTCCATAAATTATATCTATTAAATTTGACCGAGCTCACATCCCCAATGGATATGCTCTCAATTCAAAATTAAACTAAACCAAACAAACCATAACAAATCACATGAAATTAAGATAAAATTAATCTTGACTACTTTTAAGTTGACATAAGTCCTAGCAGCATTCACTCAGTAGTTACCCTAGGTCAGGTTTGATTTGTTTTGCATCCAACAAGTCACCCTAGTGGTTGTTTCTCACTTTGGAAGATGTAAATATGCTACACCTTCTTCCTAGCACAATCGTTGCAGACCGAAAGCCAACTCCTTAGGTTGGCTAGCTCTCACCATAAGTAAAATCCTTTGGATTTATAAACCTAAGGTAGGTCAAAGTTGATATAGCCCCTTCTTAGTGGGTCAATCGCACATCGACAGGGTACATACATTAACTTAGATTAAATTAAACCCAATCTGATTTTCCCTAGTGGAGTTAAATCACACCCTTCTCCTAGTGGAGCCCCAAATGATATATAAACAAGACAAGCAAACAAATCAAATTTAAAACCAACCTCCCACAGTGGAGCCAAATTAAACCAACTCCCCCATTAGAGTCTAAATCAAAGAAATCCAACCAAACTCTTATCCCTAGTGGATACATCCCAAAATATGAAATCAAACTCAAATCAATCCCTAGCAGATATGAACTGCTTCCGTGGAAGGTTCATATATTTGATCCCAGTGGACTCGAGCCCATATCTAGATACCTCCACATCAATTAAAACAAAATAAATTAAATTCTATTTGATCTTAATACCTGATGGATTATAGATTCTTATCCCCAACAGATCTTCTTTCAACAAATCATATAATCAAATCAAATTTAAACTATATCCCCTATAGATTTTTCTTCTTTTATGCCCTCAACATAGACCCCTGTCATGTCATGTCCAACGCATGTGTGATCCCCTAGCGGATCTGCCTCCATATCCTTCACATGGAATTCTCATCAAATCTTTTTTTTCTCTTATGCACACATTTAAGACTTCAACTAAAAGCCTAACAATGTATTCATTCAAATTACATCATCTTAACATTATAATCAACATTTTATGATTTGTGATGGTGTAAGCTTAAATTAACTATACAATATCATGCTAAACATATTATAGTGTGAATTAACATAGTATATTATATTATAATATATGATGTTATATTATAATTTGCTATAATATAATATATTGTCTAACATTACACCTCATTAGAATCACCTAAAAGGAACAAATAACAAAATTTTCTCAAAATATGAATAATGTTCATTTTGGATGTAAAATTGTTATTTTTATATTAGAAATGGTACAAAATAGCATAATTTTGGTGTTGCTTCTTGGTGTCTGTGAATTTGGCCAAATTCTTCCATCTCAACCTTCAAATTAACATTTTTGTGAGTTTTGTCCCAAACTATTATAACAAAAGTAAAACATACTAAAATGTACAATAACATTTAGTAACGCACCACCACATTTATATATATGTGAAGTTATATTGTTATGTACATTATATTTTAATATGATTTTATATAATATATTACTTTACATTACACCTTAAAATGAATCACTTCAAGAAAAAAAATTTAGAAAATTTGGCTGAAAAATAAACATTTATTTTGGATGCAAAATTCCATTCTTTTGATTAAATGACACACCATAGCACACCCCCAATGATGTTCCCTAAAGCTTACCTTAAATTTGGCTAAATCCCATCATCTTAGCCTATAAATTAGTATTTTTATGAATTATACTAGTACAAACTCTACTACATCATACTATAACAAACTAAAATATGCTAAACAACAAGTAGTGATACACAATAATATGTTGTAATGCATGATGCTACACTATGTTATGGCATCCTATATTATAATACACTATAACATATTATATTATATTATATTGCATATCACATCACAAGGGATTGCTTAAGATAAAAAATCATAAAATTAGTCTAAACAATAAAAAACTATATATCTTAGTCATATCACTTACATATTTTAAATTGAAATAATATATTATGATGCCATGCTCTACCTATTATGAATTTGGCCAAATTCCACTGTTTTAAAGTCTAAATCAACATTTTTATAAATAATGCTAGTGTAGGCTGACTACATGATTGTAAAATACTAAAAGAATTTAAAATGCAGAACAATATATTATGATATATGATGTTATACTATGCTACAACATATAATATTTATTTTGAACATAAAATCTTACTTTTATACTACACAAGTGGCATACACCTTTGGTACTATAATTAATTCCCACTTCAAATTTAACAAATTTTATAATCTAATTTATTAAATCAATATTTTTTTATTTATATTAATATAGATTATAGGGCACAATACATAATATACTAAAATATTTCAAAACATCTTATAACATCCAAAAACACTTCACTACATGCTCAAATATATGATGCTACATTATACTATAATATTCTTGACCTCATTTTTAGAATGAACTCTCAACGCTTCCATCTTAGACATAGGACTCCTCTTAGACTTTAAGGGATCCTTATTCTTAAGACACATCTAGTGATTAGGTGGACAGTCAACCAAGTCCTAGAGACATAGAAGAGTTAGCCATAGGAATAGGTCATGCCTTAGGGGTGTTAAGAAAATTTGTCTACCCTTAGTTTGAACCACTCCTCACCTTCCTTACTTCAAGTCAAACTCCAAATCAATCTTATTTTATTTTATCCAAACTCAAATAAATGCCACATGACTAAAATCCTTGATTGAAACCCATGATTGAAACCCATGAATGAAATTCCTAATTCCAATTCTTTCTTAAATCCTTAATCTTCTCTTAATGACTTAGCCTAAATCATGATCAAACCAATCCAAACTCATGAAATTTTCTCAAAAATCATTTATATTCTCATTTATATTCACATATATAAATGAAATATAAATTCAAATCAATCAAACTAAATCCAAAATTCAAATTCCCGATTCAAAATCATTTTTATGCCTTAATTTCTCTCTTAAGGACTTATCCAATATCATGATCAAATCAATTCAAATCCTTGAAATTTTCTCATAACTCATTTATATTCTCATTTTATATTCACATGTATAAATGAAATCTAAATTCAAATCAATCAAAAAAAATTCAAAAATTCTAAATCTTTTCTAAGTTCCTTAATCTTCTCTTAAAGACTTAGCCTAGATCATGATCAAATCATTCCAAATTCATGAAATTTTCTCATAATCCATTTTATTCACATTTATATTCACATATATAAATGAAATATAAATTCAAACAATCAAAACCAAACTTATAAATAAAACTCAAATCCATTCAAAATCCAACCTAAGCCTTTCAAGTCAAGATCCTAAACTTAGCCAAATCAACTTCAAATCAAGCCAAACTCTTGATTTTCCTTCATGATTCAATCAATCCTTCAATCATGAATCCAAATATAAATACAAACTTCAATCAATAATCAAAAGCAATTCCAAAAATCAAACTCAAAATCCATTCATGTTTTTCCTTTGAATATGAAATTGTCAAATGAATGAAAACCTATTTTGCCTCAAATCACTTGCAAATGGATTTATATTTCAATCATAAGTCCATATACAAGTTCAATCAAATTGAAATCAAGCTTTGACCAAATTTGACTCACTTAGGCTCACTTGACCCAAATTGACCTAAAGTACCCTTATCGAAATTCAAATCTAACCAAATTGGATTGAATCAAACTCACCTATGCCACTCATCATGATCAACAATCATCATAAGATGATCAATCAATCAAATTGTCAAACCAAGTCAAACCTAAGGTTGACCAAGTCAACACTTTGAAACCCAACATAGCCAAAATCCACCATAGGCCAAATTGATTGAAACCATTGATCTAAGTTCATTCATGACCAATGTTTGAACTTGACCAAGTCAACATTTGAGCCTAACCTAGCCCAATTGGCCTTGACCCAAGTTGACCCAACGACCTAAAAGTCAAAATGTGTCAAAACTTGATCTAAGCCAAATTGATTGAAACCAATAGGTCAAGTTCATTCCAAATCACTTGTTGAACTTGACCAAAGCCTCAATTGGCCAACTAGACCTAACCTTTGACCTTGAATCCAACTTGACCTAAAGGGTCATGTTGAGCCAAATTCAAACTTAACCAAAATTGATTGGAAACAAAGATACCAATCCACTTCATATGACTAACCAAACCTAAAACTACCCATGACCTAGCTTAAATAGGTCAAATGGGTCAAATTGGTCAACTTGACCCCATTTGACCTAAATGAAGTCATATGAACCAAATTCAAACCTAAATCAAATTGAATCAAACCAAAGCCACCAAAATATTTCAACTAGTCATATGAACCCTTGGATTCACTCAATTTGATCCATTGGTCAACTTGACCCAAGTTGACCCATTTTGATCTAAATGGGTCAACATGAGCCAAACCATACTAAATGAACTCCAAATTCAATGAAACTTGGCCAAACCTATTATCTCAACATACTAAATGAACTCCAAATCATGCATCATAAACATCCAAATTTTCTTAAATGAATTACTTAGCATGCATCATAAAGTGTGCTAAACATTCCCATTTGCATGTATAGATATATTTAAGACTCATTCATATGCATGTTATACATGTTGGGAAAGAAATGAAGTAATGTATGTTTTGTGAATTTAGTTCATTTTATTTACTAATAAATGTCTTTCTTTTTGAATAGACTTGTTTAAAGTTCATCTAAACTTAGGATTAGTTAAAACACTTAATTAAACATTCACCAAACAAAACTAAAACATGAATCCACTTTAGAAATTACTTAGGTTAGGGAAGGAAAGAGAAGTTCTCTTCTCTTTCCCTCTTATAACTTAGTAATTAATTGTAGGATTCACTTGAACCATAATCAAAACATAAAATAAAATCAACCCAAAATAACTAAATCACTTAAATGAAACCCTCCTCTAAGTTGAACATTCTTCATACTTAGAAAATTGTAACTTAAAGCCATAGATAAGCATACCTCACAACCCTCTAATGCACAAACATTAGGCTAAGTCACCACTTCTAGCTTTAAGTTAGGGCAGTGCATGGTTTGATTCTTGCTTTTGTTTTGTGATATATGTTTTAGTATAGATGTTAGAATGTATGTGCATAGAATGAATGATAGGATGATTTAGTCTAATAATTATTTTATGCAGGGGATTGTGCTTAAGGGGTGCTGTAATAAATAAAAATATAAATGCTTTTGTTGTGCAGGTGCTTATACCCCTAAGCATAATCCAATAGGCCAGGTGGACTTAGTTACCCATGTGTGGGGTGATAAGTCCAATATACATTCTTGGGATTTGTGTAGTTTGTTTAGCTAATCTCTATTTTGTAGGCATTAGCTAGATTTCCTTTTCCTTTTCATGTAATTTTTGCAATTAGGATTTTGGAATGATTGTTATGGGGTTTAGGATGAGAATTGGTCATAAGATCTCATCTTATGCACCATGTGAAGCCTTTGGAGCATCCACCTTCCAACCATCCAAAGAAGGAACTAAAGAAGAAAGAAGAAAAGAAGAATAATGATGAAAAGAAGAATGAAGAAATGAAGCTTGAAGACCCCCATAACAATGAGTTCCTTGCTTAATTGTATGTAATTCATTTGTAATCTGGGTTGTATAAGGATAGAACTCGTCTACCTAATGTGTTTTCGGGGTTTTGCAGTGGTACCCAACCACAATGGCCTCTTATTCTTTTACGATTAGCTTTATAAATTGATTGATAATTTATTTAGCTTGTGCATTAAGTGGCATCATTTTCCTAGTTTCTTCTTTGCTTTATGTATAACCTTGATGTCGATTAGGCTCTTAGGGAAAATAAATCTTCTACCAAACATAACAATTCAAAACTAAAATAAAGAACTCATAACCTCACCTAAAGCTTAGGCTAAAATCAAGATAAAAATTAACAACCCTTATTTGGATGAGTACTTCTTTTATAACATCATGCACAAATGCATATTATTTTCACTCTTGATTGGAGGACTTCCACCTTTTCTAGAGAAACTTGGTTTGACTTTGAGAGCCATGGTGGAAAAATGCCTCTTCCTTCTCCGATTTTGTATAATCTCATTTCTCATGCATTTGGCATATGAATCTATTAGCTGAGTCAAAATGATTGTACAAAATAAAAATAAAATGAAATCTGCATTAGATCTAGGTCATTTGAAGCATACCCTTAC
Source organism: Cymbidium sinense (assembly GCA_021442155.1). Classification (NCBI taxonomy): domain Eukaryota; kingdom Viridiplantae; phylum Streptophyta; class Magnoliopsida; order Asparagales; family Orchidaceae; genus Cymbidium; species Cymbidium sinense. The sequence goes on from CM038230.1 coordinate 1,147,901, forward strand.
ATGATCTAGTCTCTTTTTAGAGTGAGTTTAAGGACTTAGTCTCTTTCTAAATAAATAACAACCTATCTTGCATAAAACTTATGACTTGCCTACATGAATTTAAAACCATAGGAGGAGTTAGTTGGAAGCCACCCCTAGGCGGTTGTAAGTCCAAGCAGTCGGTGGTTTGTCCTCTCTTATGGAGGCAAACCAAATACCCATTTTCACCTTAGATTTAGGTTGTGCTTTTGGCCCTCACCAAAGCTCCCTAGATTTAGGTTCTGAGGTTGCTTCTCCCCTTTGTGGGCCATAAGCATAAATCCTCACCTCTTAGGCATTTCCATAATCTTGTGTTGTGGAATCATAAGCATTAAATTTTTAATGAAAATTCAACTCAAACAAATTAAATCAATTTCAAAATTGTAAAGCCCAACCATAGGAAAGTCTGAGATGCTCGCTAGGTTTTCTAGCATCATGGGCATCTCCTACTTATCTTCCTTTGGCTTCAATAATAACTCCCCCCTCTTTGATCAATCCCATTTGATCTTCCAAAATAAGATAATCGATAAATAGTCCTACCTATTGAAATCTTTGAAGACAATGATCATTTACCTTAATCGAGTATTCTAAGGGATCTCATTCTTAGGATGTAATTAATTATGCTGTAGGGAACTTAACGAACTAAATTTAAAATAAACCTTACTTCACTTTTCCATGTAAAGTAGGGGAAGAATCTTTGGTACATATCTTCCATTGTCCTTGGGTCCTTGTTGAGGTGATTAGGTCCATTGTAGGGTGGTGACTTCTATCTTTCAAGATAGTGCATCTCTCCCCAATGTCGTACCTGATCACCCTCAATAAGAACATGTGCAGATCTACATGGCGTCCTAACTAAAGGCATAATTTTATATATTTTTATTTTCATTTATCGTCTTTTTTGAAAGAGGGGGATAGATGAAGGCAAGAATGTATTAAAATATTTCACCATAGATTTTTCTGGCGACTTCGCTGGGGATGGTTCATCTCTCCATCATTGGTAAATGATCATTGTCTTCAAGTATTGATAGTGGGTTTGTACTTTAGTATGAATTCGAGACTAGCTTTCTTTCATTGTCACTTAGCTTATTTCATTCTTAAGTTGAGTTAGCCAACATCTTTAGGTTTTAGTACCTCACCCTATGTTGGTCTTAAATGGTTCTCTAATGGGGTAAAAATAAAAAAAAAAGATCTAAATAAAATGAGAACATTTAAAGACTTCCCCTTATCATTTTATGATAGGAAAGGTTCATTCTAAATAATGACAAAATAAATTTTTTATAAGAACTTTTGCTTTTCAAAAGCACTCTTTCAAAATGCACATAATAAAATATTTTCCATAAAAGTTTCTTAAATCACCCTCATTTAACAATTCTCATAATTATTATATGTAGGAATCTTCAAAAATAAAACCAACAATCATTTTCAAAAGAACAAATGAACATCTTCCTTCAATTCATTTTGATGAAGATTTCATTTTCAAAAATAAAATAAACAATCATCTTTCCAAAAGCCAAAATAAAAAAAAATAAAAATTTTCAAAAGAACATATGAACTTTTCCATTCAATACACCCAAACCTATTGAATGGGAGTTTCACTTTCAAACAAAACTAAATTTTTTAAAAAAGAGCATATATGAACAACTTCATTTAGTATACCCAAATTTACTGAATGAAGATTCCATTCCCAAATAAAATAATATCATTTGGAAATCCACTTAAACATATCCCATATATGATTAAGTTGGAATTCCTCTTTCAAAAGCAATAATCATAGAAACAAAATTTTTACATTTCAAAACAAGATTGATTTCCATACACATACCCAAATTTGTTGAATGGAAGTCTCCTTTTTAAAAAAAAAAAATTCAAAATTTCACAATCATATTTTCAAAATTCAAAAAACATTTGGAACTTCATTTAGCATACTCAAATTTACTAGTGAAGTCTCCAAATTCAAAATCAAAATTTTCAAACACATTTGGAACTTCATTCAGCATACTCAAATTTGCTAAGTGAAGTCTCCAAATTCAAAATCAAAAATTTTCAAACACATTTGGGACTTCATTTAGCATACTCAAATTTACTAAGTGAAGACTCCAAATTCAAAATAAAAAATTTTCAAAACACATTTGGAGCTTCATTTAGCATACTCAACTTTCCTAAGTGAGTCTCAAATTCAAAATCAAAATTTTTTTGAACACATTTGGAACTTCATTTAGCATACTCAAATTGCTAAGTGAAGTCTCCAAATTCAAAACCAAAATTTTCAAACATATTTGGAACTTCATTTAGCATACTCAAATTTGCTAAGTGAAGTCTCCAAATCAAAATCAAATTTTCAAAATATTTGGAACTTTATTTAGCATAATCAAATTTGCTAAAAAAAGTCTCCAAATTCAAAACTAAAAATTTTTCAAACACATTTGGAACTTCATTTAGCATATTCAAATTTGCTAAGTGAAGTCTCCAAATTCAAAATAAATAAAAAATTAAAACACATTTGGAACTTCATTTAGCATACTCAAATTTTCTAAGTGAAGTCTCCAAATTCAAAATCAAAAATTTTCATACATATTTGGAATGAAACAAATTTGCTAAGTGAAGTCTCCAAATTCAAAAGCAAAAATTTTCAAACATATTTGGAACTTCATTTAGCATACTCAAATTTGCTAAGTGAAGTCCCCAAATTCAAAACCAAAAGTTTTCGAACACATTTGGAACTTCATTTAGCATACTCAAATTTGCTAAGTGAAGTCTCCAAACTCAAAACCAAAAATTTTCAAACATATTTGGAACTTTATTTAGCATAATCAAATTTTCTAAGTGAAGTTTCCAAATTCAAAATCAATTTCAAACACATTTGGAACTTCATTTAGCATACTCAAATTTGCTAAGTGAAGTCTCCAAATTCAAAATCAAAAATTTTCAAACACATTTGGAACTTCATTTAGCATATTCAAATTTTCTAAGTGAAGTCTCCAAATTCAAAAAAAAAAAAAATTTAAACACATTTGGAACTTCATTTAGCATACTCAAATTTGCTAAGTGAAGTCTCCAAATTCAAAATCAAAAATGTTCAAACATATTTGGAACTTCATTTAGCATAATCAAATTTGCTAAGTGAAGTCTCCAAATTCAAAACCAATAATTTTCAAACATATTTGGAACTTCATTTAACATACTCAAATTTTCTAAGTGAAGTCTCCAAATTCAAAACCAAAAGTTTTCAAACACATTTGGAACTTCATTTAGCATACTCAAATTTTCTAAGTAAAGTCTCCAATTTCAAAACCAAAAATTTTCAAGCACCTTTGTAACTTTATTCTTTAGCATACCAATTTTGCTAAAGAGAAGTTTCCATTTTCAAAATAATATCAAAAATCAAAAAATTTTGAACACATCTTTTAGAATTTCATTTAGCATACTCAAATTTGCTAATTGAAATTTCCATTCAAAATGAAGTGGAATTTCATCCTTAGCATTCCATTTACTAAAGTAAAGTCTCCACTTTCATAAAAACAAATAAAAAAATGAAACATATTAGGATTTCCTTAGCATACCCAAATTTGCTAAGGATCCTACTTTTTTCAAAAATCAAAATACCCAAAACAAATGAAACCCCTTGATCTTCTTAGCATACTCAAATTTTTTAAGAATCTATTTTTAAAAATCAAACAAAACACACTTGGGTTCTTCATATACCTAAATTTACTAAGTGGGAATTCCAGTTTTCAAAATCAAATAACAATTCACAAAAAAAAAACAATTATGTTCAAACACTTCACATAGCATATCCAAATTTGTTAAGTAAAATTTTAAAACACAAAATCAAAAGCAAAATCAATTGACCCTAACTTTAACATAACCAAATTTGTTGAAGGAAAGGGTCCTCAGATCAAAATCTCTAATTTTAAACATGAACTTGTAAGCACCCTTCTAAAAATATTTAAATCCACTTTTCAACATACCCAAATTTTTTGAAGTTTGATTCATATTAAAAAATTTCTCTTTCCAATCAAATTTCTAGATCTTCTCAAATCCATTTGAACCCCCACTTAATACTTCAAAGATGTTGGATGTGGGTTCAAATTCTAAATTCAAATTCAAAAAAAAAAAAAAAATATCCAAGCTCATTTCCTATATTACAGATTCTCAACATTAGTATAGCTGTAGTTCAATCTTTTAATTTTTGTAGTTGATTTGAAATGGTAGGCTTGCAAAAGTTTGTATTCACTCTATGGACTTGGCCTTGGATCTTTCCCCAATTGGATCATACCCACCTTATCCATTTCAGTAGGGGATTTGAGGGAGTGAGGATCGCATGTGAGGGCACTCCCCTCATAACTATCAATTGGGTGTGGTGGCCAGGCGGCGATCATTCACATCAATTTACCTTAATTCATATCCCTCATTGAAGAGGAAAGCGTGGTCCACCAGCGATGAGACCGACCCATTTTATTCCGTGGTTTGTCTTTGAAGGGATGTACCCTCAGACACGATCTCGGTGATTTGCTACTTTTGATGCGGTCTATCTTTTACTCTTCTCATCCTACCAAAACACAAAAATGAACTAAAACTGTATGATTAAGCAGTATCACACTAGGATTGGAGATGGAGGCTATGCTAGTAGAGGTACCTACTTTGATCACCGTATTGATTATGGCATTCATACTCTTGACAGAGAATAGCTAAGAGGATTACTTCACCTCCGTGGTTTAGCATCACCCTCTTACTCAAAGCGGGGTTGTATCAGCCTCCGTCGATCTTGTACCAGTTGGTGGAGCTTATACAGAGTCGGAGCTCAATTGATCAGATCTATCATCCCTGTGGGGAAACATATTGACGAAGCAGGCCCATACTCATATTACCGTAGAGGCGGAGGTTCGTGAGTTGATAACCGCACTTATCAATTTTCATCGTCTACCCATGCAGACCATACAGATATCATCTTACTTACTAAGACCTATCAGCATAGGAGGACAGCTCCTGTTTATAGAGAGTAGGTGGTGCTCCACCACACTACTCTAGTTATTATCCATTTGGAGCAACTCTTTATCAAGAGGTTTGTTTGCTTACCAAGGGTTCTTGTGGATCTCATTATAGCACAATAACACCCAGGTGAGTCTCTTGTTGATTATATTCTCCATTGGCATAACTTGAGTATGAAATGTGAACCACAATAGCATGCCATTGAGATTCTTTTAAAGAATATCCATGGCCCGATCACCTTCATGCTTAAGGGCTTCACTATCAAAACATTTGAGAAGCTAATCAACAAGGTACTAATTATAAGGAAAGGCCAAGATGCCTTTTCAAGACCAATTACCCAAAACAAAAAGGTTAATGAGAAGAAAGGGAGCATTGATAGCGGTAGATAAGGAAGCCACTAGTTAGAGATCAATACAAAGACCATGACCTCGGTGGTCTTGCTTCACCTTCTTTACCACCCAGGAAGCCCTACGCCCATAGCCTCCATGTGACCTCGCCGTTGACCATACCACTAGCGGCTGGCACACCCCCCCACTATGATCCACCTACTCTTTTAGATAAGCAACAAACCTTATTCATTTGAGAGGGAGGTAATCAGGAAGATCTTTAAGAATCTCTTAAAGAAGCTTAATTTTAGCTACTGTACTGGGACGAAGGAAGTTGGCAAAATTGACTACCTACCAGTATGCTTGACCATGTTTTGGAGGATTGGTTCACATTTAAGGTGCCTTGAACGACTTCATGATGTCTGTACTTATCCCAAATGAATACCTTATGGAACAACCATCCAATTTCATTAGGGTAATCTTTGGAGATACATATGATTCTTCCAAAACTAAAGAAGGTTGGGATATTTCTTTATCCAAAACCTCTAAGAAGATCATCCAGAAGATTAATAAGCTTTTCTTGCAGGTTCCTGAGTCAGCTCAAACCTCCAACATTAGGAAAGGTTTGCAAGTTGATAGTGCCAACTCGGGGAAAGGGGGAGCTCAGCAATAGCGGCATCAGCAGCATGTGTCATCTTGGGATAGCCTAGTAGTGCAACCATTGATTGGTCCGACCTCCAGCCTTTATGGTTGCGACCTACACAGACTTCCTCCACTTGGTAGTTCTTCTTCTACTAGTAGAACTCTTGTATCGATAGATAAGGGCATCAAATCCCCCCTCACTCACTTTACTTGATTTTACTTTGTACCTCCAAACAAATCTAAGAAATTGAAGAATAAAGCTAGCTTGAATTACTATGTGTCACTTGTGATGGGTTGTCTTCTTCTATTCTAATGATAACTCTTCAAGTCAAATAAATAACAATTTTGATCTTCCACTTTCGATTTAGAGTTTGACTTTCCTACTCACGAATACTATGGGTTTTCCTTGAGATAGACTTAAAATAATCCAATTCCAAGGGTCCCATAGGGAGAAACTATAGGTGAGCGATGTGTGTAAAACCTTCCATTTGCCATAGAGATCAGAAGTCAACCTCCATAGTGGCAATGTTCTACCTCTAGGGCACCTCAAGATGAGGAAATAAGTCATTGGAATAGAGGATGAGAAGCCCCTCCATAGATGCTCCACCCTTGGATATGCTTGTAGAGGATCAGCCCAAGGTGGACTATAATGTCCTTTCTCATAAGAAATTTTCCTAAGCTAAGCATATATGATGCCCTTATCTTATCAAAGAAATGAGGGAATCACTAATCAAGGTCTCCTTGATCATGGAATATGCTTAGCTCAAAGCTATAGGTGAGGAGGCACATTACAAAAGAAGCCCGGGATCACTTTACGATGAAGACCTTCTTCCTTGGAGCTGGCCATACCCTCACATCATAGTCGACATGGATAGGTTTAGACTTGCCAGAGTTCTCATGGATCCAGGTGCATCGATGAACATTATGAGTCTAAATACCCTTGCCAATTTTAGGATCAACATCTCCACACTTCGAGGAGATCAGATGATGTTGAGAGGATTCAATGAACAAGGTGATCGGGCATTAGGTTCCATAGTGTTACCTTTGGAGATAGGTGATTGGAAGACTGAAGCCATGTTTTACATCATTGATTCGAATACTTAATTCACTGCCTTGCTCAGTAGGCCTTGAATACATCAAAATAAGATAATTACATCCTCCCTTAATCAGTGCATCAAGTTCAGAAAAGATGGGATTGAATACCATGTCAATGGATATGGAAAGCCATTTTTTGTTAGAGAGATTGAGATTTATGAGAATGCGACTACTATCTTCCTCAAAACACCCTTTCTCGTGAACTTGGACAAAATTTAAAATCAAAATTAAAAGAAAAAGAAATGAAAATTGAAAATCTAAGTTAATAAGAAATGGGAATTGAAGAAGAAGTAGATCTGCATATTACATTCCACCCACAGTTCATTCCATCATATGGACATGTGGGTAGGAAGGTTCAACCTCCACCATAGAGGTAGAGATAGTTCAGTGGAAGACCCCAGTTGGCCATCGGCCAATACGTCATGTTCAGTTCATAGGAGTACCCTATTCACATAGACTTGGAATCTAGTTGAGGATGAGTCTAATGTGATTAGTATACCGACCAACCTCTCCGGGTTCCATTGGAGGTGACTTTATAGATAGAAATAAAGATCGCCTCTGACAAAGCAAAGTATTCATCTAGTTTATGTGAAACTATTAGGCGTGGGAACCTTTCTAACCTCGACATCCCAAAAGTTAAAGATTTAGTACTTAAGGAAGTCCCTATGTCTTCAGTGATGGCAAGAGATTCTTTTGGGATCATCATCCTCAAGTCACGGTTGATGTAGAACTTGAGGAGGATACATTTAAAGAATTAATGGAATTACCATTTGACTTTTCTCGCGTTCATAATCTTATGAAAGGTTTAGTTCCTCATACATGGTCTAGGCACAGGTCAGAGTACTTTAAAAATCTATGGAACAATATAGACAAGGAAGCACAATCAAGAAGAGAATATGATTGATAGTGGTCCAATGATGATGATTAATGCTTAGTTGTTACCAATCATTTGGAGTCTAATAGGTTCTTTTCACACACCCCCAACTCTAATGAGAATGTGTGTTTAAAAACCTTTAGATGATCCAGATGACCTCCAAATCAAAGAGGCACCATAGAATTTAAAGAGGAGATTCATTCAATAATTGACAAGCTTAAAGAAATCAACCTTAGGATAGAAGAAAATCCACGCCCGATGTACATCAATTTGTTGCTGAATGATGAAGAAACCAATGACTTAGTTAGGCTATTGACTGAGTTTAAAGACTACTTCTCATGGAGTTATGAAGAGATGCCTAAATTATCCTTTGACATAGCAGTCCACAAGCTAGCAATAGATCCAAACTCTACCTCTATTAAGCAAGCTCCTAGATGCATGCGGTTAGAAATTGAACAATAGGTCATTTTTGAAAAATTGATCGATGTTGGTTCCATTAGAAAGAAAATATCCTACCGGTTAGCTAGTGTCATCCCGGTTAAGAAGTAAAATGGCCAAATTCACATATGCGTCAATTTCAGGGACTTAAACAAGGCATGTATTAAAGATGAGTTTCCTCTTCTTATACCAGAATTAATGGTGGACATCACCTCATCTCATGTAGTCTTCTCTTTCTTGGATGGGTCATCTAGCTATAACCAAATCAATATGTCTCCTGAAGATGAAAGAAACACTGTTTTCTGAACCCCGATCAGAATCTTTGTTATAGGGTCATGCCTTTTGGCCTTAAAAATGCTGGCACTACATACCAATGGGCCATGACTCAGATCTTCAACAAACTCATCCACCATCAGGTTGAGTGCTATGTTGATGATCTAGTAGTCAAGAGTAGAGAAAAGGAAGACCACTTCTTTGGCTTGAGAGTAGTTTTCGAATGATTAAGATAATATAACCTCAAAATGAATCCCTTGAAGTGTACATTCAGAGTAGCTTCAAGAAAATTTCTTGGGTTTGTTATCCGATCTCAAGGAATAGAAATAGATCTAGAAAAGATCAAAGCTATCTTAGAAATACCACCTACTAAGAGTTTGACTCAACTTAGATCCTTTAAGGATGGCAAGTGTATCTAAGATGCTTTATCTCCAACCTCGAGGAGATGTAAGCCATTTTAACCACTTGTCAAAAGGATGCCAAGTTCTGGGATGATAAGTTTTAGCATGCCTTCAATATATTAGCGATTGGTGAAATAGCGGTTCTAGCGACTATCTCGGTAAGGCCACTCATCCTCTACACTACTACATTGGATGGCTCTCTGGTGCTGTTGCCCAAGCCAATGACGAAGGGAAGGAGAACGCTCTCTATTATCTCAACCATTGTCTAATTCCTGCTGAAGCAAACTATCCACCTATTAAGAAACATTGCCTAGCTTTGATCTTTTATTCCCAAAAGCTACGACATTATATGCTTTCTCATAAGGTGAACTTGATCTCCATAACAAATCCACTACAGTACCTCATGACACGGTCAACACTATCTGAATGTTTAACAGGCTATTCCATGATTCTCTCATAGTTTGATATCACATTTGTACCCCTCTGTGTTGTAAAAGGACAAGCGCTAGCAGATTTCTTAGCAACACACCCACTTCCCGCTGATTCTCCACTTAGTGATGATCTCCCTGATGAATAAATCATGAACTTAGGGGAGGCCAGCAAACTGCCGATGGGAGATGTATTTTGATGGTGCAGTTTCTTTTCATAAAGGGGAAGCACCATAATCTACTCTCCCAGGAAAGATAGGGGTAGGAATAATTCTCCTAACTCTAGACCGTGATGTGATGAGATTCTCATACTATCTTTCCAACCCCTGCACCAATAATGAAGTTGAGTATGAGGCTTTGATTGTCGGTCTATAGTTAGCCATTAGTATTAGTGTCAAGAGCATCAAAATCTTTGGGGATTCTCGGGTTAATCGTGTCATTGTTGGTCTTACAAGGTTCTCAAACCATTACTATGAGTATACCATGAAGCTGTTGGCACAAATTCTTGAAGTTACCATCTACAAGGTTCCCCGAGCAAAGAACATGATAGTAAACACTTTGGCCAAACTTTCCAAAGAATTGGCATGTCCAAAATATGAGTCCATTTCAATAAAGGTCCAAAATATACAAGTCCTATCCCTTTTTGATGTTTAATTCATCTAGAGACTTTCTCATGAAGGGAAGGTTGTCGTTGCCAAAAATGGACAAGGAGCTAGATTGGAGGTGACTTTTCATAGATTATTTGAACACCGGCAAACTACCTCAAGAAAAGTCACAAGCACATCAGGTGAAATAAGGAGCTCTCTCCTATGCTCTCATTGATGGAACCCTGTACCAACATTCCTTTGACCAAATGTGGCTACATTGTTTAGACAAACATGAAGCCCATGACATTATAACCGAGGTACATTCAGGTCTATGCGAAGTGCATCAATCCTGTCCAAAGATGAAGATGAAAATCAAGAGACTAGGATACTAGCCTTCATCATTTGCATGGATGTTTCTAGAGATGCCATCGAGTGTAATGGTGTGGTCCTCCACCAACCACCCAACATTTTACACCTACATTGGCCTCATGGCTCTTCAAGTGTTGGTACGACATTATCAATGTCGATCCTCCTTCTTTTAAGGGTCAATGGTTCATCTTAGCCATCACTACTTTTCCAAGTGGGTGGAAGCTATCCCACTCAAATAGGTCACACTTAGCATGTGCTTTAGTTTTCAAGAACCATATTGTATATAGGTTTTGGTGCCTCAACAAATTATATCCGATAATGGTACATTCAAAAGATGAAGATCAATATCTTTCTTTAAGACATGATATAGATTGGAGATACTACCATTTACTGAGCAAATGGCTTAGCGAAGTATTCAACAAAACTCTCATCCAAATATTGAAGAAAACTCTTGATGACAACAAACAGCTGGAATGAGTAGTTGGTTGAAGTCATGTGTACCGCACCACATACCAACTCCAACTCAATCTTCCATTTTCTTTAGTGTATGGGTGCATTCTACCTTTAGAAGTTCAACTCCTCTCACTAAGGATAGCATTGGGTAACAAGATCACTATAGAACATAATGTAAAATTGCAGTTAGAAGAGCTTAAAGGTTGGGAGGAGTCACTACGGGTGTCGAATCGAGTTGTACAAGGCCAAAATGATTCAAGCTCACAACAAGCTAGTCCACCCTAGGTCTTTTCGAGTATGAGAACTTGTGTTAGTCCTAAGGAGACCAATTGCTGCCCATCGAAAGATGGGAGGCATGTTTGAACCCACTTGGGAAGGCCCCTATGTCATAGAGAAGGCCTACCAAGGAGGATCTTATCAGCTTATTGATTGTAAAGTGAAACACCTGATGCTTCTAATTAATGGGCTTTACCTAAATAAATATTATCCATAAGAAAAATCATGTTTGAAAATAATTGTTAATAAAAAGAATAAAAATTTGATTCAATTCATCAAGTCTTCTCTTCTTTCGAAGCATTATTTGTTTATTTTGCGAATCCACTATGACGTGTTTAGGGTAGGTGTAAGAGTCCCCCAGTTGCATCCTATCCCTCTTTCATAACACAAACACAATCTCCCAATGCTATTAGAATAGGTGTAAGAGAACTTGAGAGGCATCCTATTTTGATTAGCACAACTAAGTTAGGTATAAGAGAACCTGAGCGGCATCTTTTCTTACTAGGAATCCTATTTGCCATCAGGCACCATTTCATCAAATCCCTAGCGTGTTTAAGGTCGGTGTAAGAGTCCCCCAGAGGCATCCTATTCCTTCTGACATGTGCAAAAAAACAAACACAAATCTTTTGTCTCGAGCTATTTTGAAGTGGGAGCAAGCCCCATGGTCACTCATTAGCTTCTAGGTCGGGTCTACATGTTACCTTGCTAGTATGTCACCCCAGTGATCACTTATTTGGAAGATGTGAGTCCCTACGCTTTTTTCCTGACTTGATCATTGCAAACCAATGAGTGCCTTATTAGTATGGTAGTCTTCACTGCCCAATCAGTAAGCTACCTCATGTTGATTTTGTTTAAGAAGATGTGAGTCCTCGAGCTTTCTTCTTGAACTAATCATCATGATTTAACTAGGTCGAGTATATTTGAGGTTTAGGATAAGTCCCAGGCTCCTTTCCTCTTGACATTTGAGTTGATATAAGTCCCCTAGTGGCTTTCACTCTAGTGCCTAGGTCGGTGGCTGTCGGTACGATAGACTATCCGGAATCAATTACGCTGTAAGAGGATGTTAGTTCCCGAGCTTTCTTCCTAGTGTGCAAACGGGCACCTTAGGTTGGTTGATGTTTGCTATCGTGACTCACCCGTGGATACACCCTCTTGGCGGATGTGAGTCCCACACTTTTGTTCTTGAGTTGGCCATCGAATACTTATTGGATATATGACTAACCATGTCATCTTCTTTAAGGTTTTGGATTAAGCCCTTAGAGATCCTATCCCCTGTGGGCACTCTATTTGGATTATGTCCTTTGCAACCCCATTTAGACACTACCTAGGTTACTCTTGGATTGGATAGTTTCCCTTTCCTTGTAACCACCCTTATGGTTGGATAATTTATTCTGCAGATGCGCAGATTCTCACTTGGTTCAGTAAATCTGAGATAGGTCTAGGCTGATATAAGCTCCTTCTTAGTTTGATCCCTCACAAACTAACAGGGTCCATGATAAACAAACAAACAAAATTTTTGCTTATGGATTAAGAATTTAAGCCCCCAAAGTGCCCCTTTTCCTAAGCAGACATCCTATTTTTAGGGCAGTATCAACAAAACTCCCTATAGGAATTGCCTGACTACCTGAGTTGAGATAAATCCATGGGTTAGTACTCACTATGTAGTCACCCATAGGTTAGGTTCAATCTATTTTTCCATAAGCAGGTTACCCTGACAGTCAATCTACTTTGGAAGATGTAAGACTATGATGCATTCTTTTTAGCATGATTGTGTAAAATAAGCGTAGTCGGTTTGATTTGTTATTGAAAGCGATCACCCTGGTCTTTTATAGTGGAAGATGTGAGTCTCTGAGCTTTCTTCCCTTGAATTGATCATTGCAAACCTAAAGGCACTCCTTTAGTCTGATAGCTCTCCCATCGGTCGAAAAGCTACTCCCTCTAGTTCAATAAATCTTTGAAAGGTTTAGGCTGACGTAAGCTCCTTGTTAGTGTGATCCATCACAAACTAACATAATTCATCAAAACAAATCTAAAAATGAAATTAATCTTGACTATCTTTGAGCTGATTTAAATCCCCTAGCAACATTCACTTAATAGTCAGCCCTAGGTTGGGTTCAGTCTATTGCCTTGCCAATAGATTACCCCAGCAACTAGTCCCTACTTTGGAGGATGTAAGTCTACTACACTTTCTTCTCAATGCATTGCATCGAAAGGTATCCCTTTGGTTAGCAATTCCTACTATGTGTTTAGTAGACTACCCCTTTGGATTGGTAAATCTGAGTGAGGTCTCGGCCTCCATGGCTCCTACTCAGTGCAGCCCATCGCAAACCAATAGGGTTCATCTCAAAATCCAAATCTAAAAATTGAAATAAATTCAACCCTTTTTCCCAGTTGAAATTTCTCCTCAATTAGACTCAATTCAAATCAAACCTATCATCCCCTTATGGATGACTTGAACCAAACTTCCCAGTGGAAGGTTCACACTATCCCTAGTGGATTCCTCCTTCCCCTCTTATGTCCTTGGCGTAAGTAGAAACCACATTACTAATATCTAGATTCTTTGCACCTTGGGTTGAGTAGATCATCTCTAGTCCTTGTGATCATTCGATGTTATTGATCATTTGTCAACACCACGCGGTGTTCCTTATCACACCACTATTGGATGCTCTTTGTTGACCTCATTTTTAGAATGAGCTCTCAACCCCTCCATCTTAGACATAGGACTACTCTTAGACATTAAGGGATCATTAGTCTTAAGACACATCTAGTGATTAGGTGGACACTCAACCTAGCTCCAGAGACTTAAAAGAGTTAGCCATAGGAATAGGTCATGCCTTAGGGGTGTTAGAAAATTTACTTTGCCCTTGAACCACTCCTCACTTTCCTTCCTTCAAGTCAAACTCCAAATCAATCTTATATAATTTTCTCCAAACTCAAATAAATACCACATGATTGAAATACATGATTGAAATCCATGATTGAAACCCATTGATTGAAACCCATGAATGAAATTCCTAATTCCAAATCTTTCTTAAGTCCTTAATCTTCTCTTAAGGACTTAGCCTAAATCATGGTCAAACCAATCCAAACTCAAGAAATTTTCTCATAACTCATTTATATTCTCATTTATATTCACATATATAAATGAAATATAAATCCAAATCAATCAAACTAAATCCAAAATTCAAATTGCCAATTCAAAATCATTTTTAAGCCTTTAATTTCTTAAGGACTTATCCAAAATCATGATCAAATCAATTCAAATTCATGAAATTTTCTCATAACTCATTTATATTCTCATCTATTTCACATATATAAATGAAATATAAATTCAAATATTGATTAAAAATTCTAAATCTTTTCTAAGTTCCTTAATTTTCTCTTAAGGACTTAGCCTAGATCTTGATCAAATCATTCCAAATTCATGAACTTTTTTCATAATCCATTTATATTATCATTTATATTCACATATATAAATGAAATTTAAATTCAAACAATCAAAACCAATTTCAAAAATCAAACTCAAATCCATTCAAAATCCAACCTAAGCCTTTCAAATCAAGATCTTGAACTTAGACAAATCAACTTCAAATCAAGCCAAACTCTTGATTTTCCTTCACGATTAAATCAATCCTTTAGTCATGAATCCAAATATAAATACAAACTTCAATCAACAATCAAAACCAATTCCAAAAATCAAACTCAAAATCCATTCATGTTTTTCCTTTGAATATGAAATTGTTAAATGAATCAAACCCCATTTGGCCTGAAACTACTTGCAAATGGATTTATATTTCAATCATAAGTCCACATACAAGTTCAGTCAAACTAAAATCAAGCTTTGACCAAGCCATTTGACCCACTTAGGCTCACTTGACCCAAAGTGACCTAAAGTACCCTTATGAGCCAAATTCTAATCCTAACTAAATTGGATTGAATCAAACTCACCTATGCCTCTCATCATGATCAACAATCATCATGAGATGATCAATCAATCAAATTGGGTCAAACCAAGTCAAACTAAGGGTTGACCAAGTCAACACTTAGCCAAAATAAAACCCAACATAGCCAAAATTCACCATAGGCCAAATTGATTGAAACCATTGATCTAAGCTCATTCATGACTTATGTTTGAACTTGACCAAGTCAACATTTGAGCCTAACCTAGCCAAATTGGCCACTTGACCCAAGCTGACCCAACTTGACCTAAAAAGTCAAAATGTGTCAAAACTTGATCTAAGCCAAATTGATTGAAACCAATGGGTCAAGTTCATTCCAAATCACTTGTTGAACTTGACCAAAGCCTCAATTGGCCAACTAGACCTAATCTAGCCTAATTGACCTTGACTGACTTGA